>CM037159.1:16293841-16356341 GCA_020921065.1 Vaccinium darrowii | reverse complement strand
TCCTTCATGAATAGATCAGACATTACCAGGTTAGAAACTAATCTTTTCATTTTTCCAATAGCACTTCTCATCAACCATCCATTACCTAAAGGTTGTAAAACAATGGATTCCATACCTTGATCAACATCCTTATTCTGTGGAGCCGATCCATTGTTTCTTTCTTAATTTCCTTTTGATCATGTTGTTATCGATATCCGATGATTTTTAAATTTTAGTGAAACTGATGAAAGATATAAAACGCGAAATCTTAACGATTCGGATCGACCATTATAAAAATAGACTCGGTAATGGCTTTTAGAATCTATATATTCAACTTACTTCATAATAAACTAAGTTTCGTGTTATACTTGAATGTACAATGGCCACACGACCGCGACACAATCATGACGATCCATATCGTTGATTTTGTTGTGTTTAGTGATTTAAACCATACGCGTAAACTTTTGGCTTGATTGGGTTTGGAAATCCCCTTCCTCGAGTTGCAAATTCATTAGAAAAATGTTATTTTATGTCCGATCAAGTGTTAGCCACATGACCGGACACAACCATGATGATCGAGATCATTGATTTTGTTATGCTTATTGATTACATCCTTCACGTAAAATTTTGGCTCGATCGGGTTTAGAAATCCACTTCATTGAGACGCAAATTCATTAGATAAATGACATTTTATGTCCGATCAAGTGCTAGCTACATGACCATGACACATTCATGATCAGATTGAGATCGTTGATTTCGTTGTGTTTATTAATTAAAACATTCACGTAAATTTTTGGCCCAATCGGGTTTAGTAATCCCCTTCATCAAGACATAAATTCATTAGGAAAATGATACTTTCCCTATGATAAAATGTGTAATGACTATGTGGTTAACTTAATTCTTGGTACGACTAATCTAATCCATATTCCATAAAACAGAAAAATTCCATAATATGCAATATTATCAAGAAAAAGTTGAGGATTTTTTTAATAAAGTGGTTGTAAACTAAGATACTGACATTTATTGGTAGGAAACAATTCTTTTTGATAATGGCATTTAGAATTTTTGAAAAAAGTGACAAAATATTTTGTTGCTATATGTAATACTTTATTGTGACAAAATATTTCGTAGCTAGAAGTCTTTAATTAATGTTACTGCTACGAATTTATAGTAACAAATATATATGTTTTAGTAAGACTCAATTTTCGTCATAGTTGTTGTGACTAACTTTCGTGTCGAAATTAATGTCGTCACCATAGCTCTCCTTGTAATCTTGTTGCCACAAATTATTTTTTGTAACAATAAATAATTCTATGGTGACAAATAATTTTGTTGCAGGCACGTACACCTATTGCCATGAAGTTAATTTAAGTGAAGTCTCAACTCTTTTGTAACAAAATAAATTGTAGTAATAATTATAATTTGTTGTGACAAATCATTTCGTCACGATATATCCATTATAGACATCTATTACGACAAACCTATCGTGACAAAATTATTATGTGGCAATATTCAATTCCCATTGGCCGGAAACTTTCCCGCCATACTTGTTGTGACAAAATATTGCAACGAATACGATTTTGTCACAATAACTTCACCTTATGTGGTTTGATGCCACAAAAGTAAATTTTGTCACAAGTGAACATATAGCGACAAAATTTATTTTGTAGGAAATATGATAGGCGTGTGAAATCCATGCATTTAAGCGCCTAAGTAGGATAGAGTTAGCGCGGTTTTCGTGTATTTAATCCTCATTTTCCATTTAATGTGTGCACGTGGTTGGAAAAAGAGGTGTTTTTGTGCTAATTGGAGTTGTTGGAGGGGCATGCACGAGGATCAAGAGTGGGAAGGCTGAGGAGGCTAAGAATGAAGTGGATTTCGCGTGAAAGTGTTCATACTCCGTCGGGAGCGCTACACTAATTATTTGGAGCGCTCAAGATTGGCACAAAAGGGTGCAGAAGATGAACAAAAGGTTCTTGAGCGCTACACCAAAAGAGGTGTAGTGCTACCGGTTCGTTAGTGGTCAACGGTCAACTTCGCGGAGTCAAGGGTCAAACGGCTCTTAATGGGTTTTGTAGCGCTACACCAAAAGTGGTGTAGCGCTACCGCGGGCTTAACTTTGCTCTTAATGGGTTAGGTAGGTGATTGGCACGCAATATCGTAGATATAAGTGCCTTAATAGGGTAGTTTTAACACGTTGTTATCTAATTTATTCCCTATTTTCCACTTGATGCGTTGTTTTGGTATGTGTTTGTGTTTTTGTTAATTTTCAGGAAATAAGACGGTTTTAGTGTCAAGCCGCGGGGATCGTGCACGAGCGTGCCACACTGAATAATTTTCCAGCCACCACATTCTCCTAACCGAACTTTGCCAAGGCAATAAACAATTCCATTGTTTATTAAAATCAATTCTTTGATTATTTTAATGAGGTGTGAGGTTGGAAAGTGTGCTGGGGAATTTTAAAAGAAAAGTTCTGCGGAGTCCTGTTGATTTCAGATTTTTGCCCCACGATTCACATGTCAAGTGCATAAATTACATGCACCGTACCGTTTTATTCCCGGCGTCAAAAGAAGAAGGTCGACTGTTCCTGCATCCTGATCGGACTCCGTTTCGAGAATTAGTTGAGATGATCGCAGACCCAATGGAGCTAATTATTCGAATCTCACTGGAGCTCTGAAATTAATCTATTATTGTCAAAAGAAGCAAAGGGAATATGGGTGATGAGGATGTCGGCAAAACTAAGGGAATAGAAAAAAGAATGATGGGCTTAATCATTTATAAATGATGGCATGGGATTTATTATATAAAACTAAGTAGCTTTTTCATTTATAAAAGAGGAAAGGGGGCTTCGAAAGAACGAGGAGAGTCCCCAGAAGAGAGATTTTTCACTTGTAGTTTTTATGTTCCAGAGAGCCGGTTACAGTGTTTTCATTAGAGTTCTTTTTACTTTCGCTGCTGTTCCGGATCATACTTCAGGTTTTGCATTTAATCATAATGTTTAATTGTTCAAGTTTGTTTGTGGTTCCTTCTGTTTAAACTGTTTAATTCTTATTCGCATTATAAGCATGTTTTTAATTAAAGTTTTATTCTTATTTCCTGTTAAAATCATGTGTGAGTAGTCGTTCTGAGTGTGGCCGCGGGACCAAGGTGTCCCGTGGCTAGGCTAATTCATATTTTACCTCGGTGCCGAATTACTTCGATTAATACGCAGTTTTTGGGTACGGAAATTTTTCTAGCAAACAAGCTCGGGCATCGCCCATTCCAAATGCGCGCAGGAATTGGTGACAAGTGGTGTGCACTTGTTGGAAACTGTTTTCATATTTTTAAATCAATTAATTGAATCATTGTGGCCCGAGTGAATGTGAATTAGACTAGTTGCGGGCACCGTAATGCCCACGGCTGTGCTCTCTTTTTTTAAATTCAGAGTTCAATAATTAAATTAGTCCAATTTAGATAATTAAGTGAACCAACTGAGCAAGGGGTGGCTACCTGAGAGCCAGTTTCAAACATAGAGCTAGCATTATTTGAGATCAACACCGTAGACCGTCTCTGTGGTTCGACTCCGGTACTTCCGGATTTATTGTGCTGCACCGGTCGATAGTCCTACGCTTGGGACGAAATCTTAGTTAATTTTTAATCACCCGAACGGTCAAGCATTCTTGGCGCCGTTGCCGGGGACGGTGACGTGTGTTCAAACGGTGTTAGTTTAAGTGTTTGTTAAATGTTTAGTTGAGTTATCATAGGTAGAGATAAGCAAGTCGTACGTAAGCCTGACCCTCTCTTTTACCGTGATCGTACTAACCGCTTGGTTAGGATAGAGGACAGGTCGAGTCAGTCAGAGTCTTCAAATTTTTCGTCAACGTCAGTAGAGAGTCGGTCGGAGTCCATTCCCATTAGTGAACTCTACATAGATTTACCTATCGAGTCAGTCAATTTCAACAATCCGATTTATCAGTCAGAGTCAGAGTCAGAGTCAGTTTCCGAACCAGAATCTTTTGAAATGGGAGACCACCAGGTAGTTCAACAACCGTCGTTGAGGCAGCATTTGAATCCCGAGAGGACCACTCCTCCCGGGCCGATTGTGTTCCCTCGAGAGACACAGGAGGCACGCAATGCCTTCACCGTAAAGCCTGGTGTTCTGAATAGTCTCCCTAACTTCTATGGGAGAGAGTCTGATGATCCGTACGAACATGTGCGGACGTTTGAGGGGTTAGTGTGCAACCTGGCGTCTACTACCCAATACGACAATGCCTGCCTCAAGCTGTTTGAGGCAACTTTAAGAGATGGCGCACTTAGATGGTTCAGAATGCAGAAGCCTCAGTCCTTCACCACATGGGCACATGTGCGTGATGCGTTTTATAGAAAGTATTTTTCTGAGGCTAAAACTAATAGTTTAAGGCGTCAGATACAAGGCTTTAGGCAAGAGAGGGGAGAGACTTTCGTGAAGGCATGGGAGCGTTTCAAAGATTTACTCCTAAGAATGCCACACCCTGGTTTTGAAAAGATACAGTTAGTTGAATTCTTTCACCTGGGTCTCAACGCTGAGACAATCCAGCACATAGAGTATTCATGTAAAGGGGGCGACTTCTTGTCCAAAACTGCGGATGAGGGTTGGGATTTTCTGGATGACCTAGCAGATAGGCAGAGGGAGTTAGAACCCTCTGATTTTGATCGGTCCGGACCTTCTGGGTCCAACGTTATCCCCGTTACCATACGAGACCAGCGACTCCAGACCCAGGTCGAAAAGATCGCGCAAAAGCTAGAGGAATTGGAGGTTAGGCAGACTCGCCCAGTGCATGAGGTCAGTATAGAGGAAGTCTGCGTGTGGTGTGAGTGTAAGGGGCACATTGCAACTGCATGCCCCGGATTTTTAGCTACTAAGGGAGCGAGTCAGAGTACTCAGGAAGAGGTAAATGCTGTGAGGAATTGGGACCCATATTCCAATACATATAACCAAGGGTGGAGAGATCACCCCAACTTTGGGTGGTCAGACCATAGACCCACAGGTGGAGGTCAAGCGCAACTCCTTGCGCCACCTCCGTCGCAACAGTTTCATCAGTCCCAAGCACCCAGGCCTCCGCAAGGCCAGGTCATTCCGTACAACTACCAGTCACAGCAAGGCAGGGGGGGAGGCCCATCCACTCGTGGGCCACCCCCAGGTTATGCGCAGACTGCACCACCCCATTTTGAGGATTCCATGAATTCCTTAATGCAGTCTCAGCTGACATTCCAGACTGATACCAGGCAGCAAATTAGGGCCCTTACGGCCCAAATGACACAACTCACTGCGGTAATCAGTCAGATGCAACAGGAAAAGGGTAGGTTTCCGGCCCAGGGTAGTCAGGCGGGTGCCCATTATTTGGGAAATCCTTCAGGTCCTAATGTTCAAGGCCAGAATCAGGAAGAGGCTAAAGTAGTTACCATTCTGAGGAGTGGGAAAACCATTGATAAGACCATTCAGCCAACACTAAAGCAGGCTCCAACCCCGGAGCCAGTTATTGAGCCTGAGGTCGTTTTTGATACTGCTAGGGTGCCTCAAGAGGAAGTCGATGAGAGGGTGGAGTCACCTGAAGTGGTAGTGCCTGCAGCTGCAGACCCCACGACTCCACCACTGCCAGCACGACCGTTAGCTCCATTTCCCCAAAGGCTGGCGGTGAAGCCTAAGCAGAGTATGAACCATAAGATGTTAGACCTTTTTAAGAGGGTGCAATTCCCTATTACTCTAGTGGAGGCTATAGAGTCCTTTCCCCAGTGTGCTAAGGTGTTAAAGGACCTTTGCACACCAAAGCGCAAGATTCAGAACAACGTGGTTTTGACGGAGCAAGTGAGCTCCATTCTGCAGACTGAGATTCCTGCCAAGTGCAAGGATCCAGGGTGTCCCACCATTCCCATAGCCATAGCAGGTCAGAACTTTGACAAGGCATTGTTGGATTTGGGAGCTAGTGTTAATTTGCTCCCTTATTCGGCATACTTGAGATTGGGCCTAGGCGACCTCAGTGAGACTCCAGTCATGCTACAGTTGGCTGATCGGAGTATTAGAGTGCCCAAGGGAGTGGTAGAGGATGTGTTGATCCGGGTAGGGGAGTTTCAATTCCCCGCTGATTTCATTGTTCTAGACATTAGTCCCGGTCGTGAGGCTTTAGAGAAGGCTCCCATCATCTTGGGGCGTCCTTTTCTAGCCACCTCCAATGCTGTTATGAATTGCAAAACTGGCAAAGTCCAGTTATCTGTAGGTGAAGAGAGAATGGAGGTGGATGTGTTCACTGTAGGTACATTAGAGGATGATGGTGAGGAGTTTGACGAGTTGTGTCTGATTGACACATTAGTCCAGGAGCATATCGATACAGTCCTGTATAAGGACCCCTTGGAGGTTGCTCTTACCTCCGAGGAAACATCATTTTTGGACTCAGCAGAAGTGGTGAGCTTGTTAGAATTGCTAGATGTCGAAGAGTCATGTGAGGAGATTTATGGGGTCACTCATGACCTTATGTTTGAGCCATTGGGCGACCCTCCGCCCAAGGTTCTTCCGTCAACTGTCCAGCCGCCTAACCAGAGTTAAAGCCTTTACCGGACACGCTTAAGTATGCCTTTTTGAAAGGCAATGATACCTATCCGGTTGTGATCTCCTCATCCCTCGAGGAAGATCAAGAGAGGAAACTGCTTAGTTTGTTGAGAGAGCATATGGGCGCGATTGGCTGGACTATAGCGGATTTGCATGGTATAAGCCCAACGGTGTGTACACACCGCATTATTCTTGAGGAGAGTGTCAAGCTTTCCAGGCAACCCCAGTGGCGTCTTAACCCCAACATGAAAGACGTGGTTCGGGCTGAGGTACTTAAGTTGTTAGATGCGGGGATCATATACCCAGTTGCCCATAGTGAGTGGGTGAGCCCTGTGCAAGTGGTGCCTAAGAAGGCAGGAGTGACCGTTGTGACCAACGACGAGGGAGTGTTAGTTCCGACCCGAGTTCCTACAGGATGGAGAGTTTGCATAGACTACCGGAAGCTCAATGCGAGCACCCGGAAAGACCACTTCCCTCTTCCGTTCATTGATCAGATTTTAGAGAGGGTAGCGGGTCGGGCCTTTTATTGTTTCTTGGATGGTTATTCGGGGTATAACCAGATTGAGGTCGCATTAGAGGACCAGGAAAAGACCACTTTCACCTGTCCATATGGAACCTATGCTTACCGTCGCATGCCCTTTGGGTTGTGCAATGCGCCTGGTACCTTTTCCAGGTGCATGATGGGGATCTTTAGTGATATGGTGGAAAGGATAGTAGAGGTGTTCATGGATGATTTTTCGGTCTTCGGAGATTCATTCGACGGATGCCTCGAAAATTTGGGAAAGGTTTTGCAGAGGTGTGAGGAGAAGCACTTGGTGCTTAATTGGGAGAAGTGCCACTTCATGGTTACCCAAGGGATCGTGTTAGGACACATTGTGTCCTCTAAGGGTATTAAAGTGGACAAGGCCAAAATAGATTTAATCCGAAATCTCCCAACACCTAAGTCTGTTAAGGATGTGCGTTCATTTCTGGGACACGCTGGTTTCTATCGGCGGTTCATTAAAGACTTCAGTGCTATCTCCCGTCCGTTGTGTCAGTTGTTGGCAAAAGACACACCCTTTGTGTGGTCCGATGCTTGTGAGGGGGCATTTCAGATGTTAAAGCAGAATCTTACGACTCCGCCTATTGTGCAGTCCCCGGATTGGAGTCTTCCCTTTGAGTTGATGTGTGATGCTTCTGACTATGCAGTCGGAGCTGTTTTAGGGCAGAGGAGAGGGAAAGACCCATGTGTGATCTACTACGCTAGTAAGACATTGAATGAGGCGCAGATGAATTACACCACCACCGAGAAGGAGTTGTTAGCGGTGGTGTTTGCTTTAGAGAAGTTTCGGTCCTACCTGGTAGGCTCACCGATCACGGTTTTCACTGACCATGCGGCCCTTAAGTATTTAATGACTAAGCAGGATGCGAAATCTCGCCTCATTCGGTGGATTCTGCTGCTGCAAGAATTCCACCTGGTTATCAAGGATAAGAAAGGGGTAGAGAATGTAGTGGCTGACCATCTGTCTCGTCTGGAATTCGAGGACCCCACCTCGAATCTTCCCATTAGAGATTCTTTTCCGGATGAGCAGTTGTTTGCTGCTAATGAGTGCCCGTGGTACGCTGATATTGCCAATTATTTGGTCACTGGGCAGATTCCTCCCCATTGGTCTACCCAAGAGAAGCAGCGATTTTTGAGGAGTGTCCGACAGTATATATTCGATGACCCATATTTGTTTAAGTACTGTGCGGACCAGATCGTGCGTAGGTGTGTCCCCGAGTCTGATCAGAAGGGGATTATAGGATTTTGTTATAGCGAGGCGTGCGGTGGTCACTTCTCTGCGAAGAAAACCACTGCCAAGATTTTACAGTGTGGATTTTGGTGGCCTGATATGTTTAAGCTCGTGCATGCATTCTGTAGGTCATGTGACCGTTGCCAAAGGCTTGGCAAATTGTCTTCACGTCAGGAGATGCCCCTCCGACCCATTCTTGTGCTAGAGGTTTTCGATTGTTGGGGCATTGACTTTATGGGTCCATTACCTATGTCCCATGGTTACGAGTACATTTTGGTAGCGGTGGACTATGTGTCCAAGTGGGTGGAGGCGATACCCACTAAGTCTATGGAGTCACGAGTCGTGCTAGAGTTTCTTAAGTCTCATATTTTGTCGAGGTTTGGCGTGCCACGCACCATTATCTCTGATCAGGGCACGCATTTCACAAGTCGGTCATTCGAAAAGCTAATGGGGGAGTATAGAGTCACTCACAAGGTGTCCACTTCGTACCACCCCCAAACTAATGGGCAGGCCGAATTAGTTAATAGAGAGATTAAGCGGATTTTGGAGAAAACAGTAGGTGTGACTAGGAAGGATTGGTCCACCAGGTTGAATAATGCGTTGTGGGCCTATCGCACTGCTTATAAGACTGTGTTGGGTGCTTCACCCTATCGGCTTGTTTTCGGTAAGGCCTGCCACCTGCTAGTTGAGTTAGAGAAGAAGGCCTATTGGGCCCTCCAGGAAATTAATTCGAGTCTAGATGTGGTGGGTGCGCATAGGAAATTACAGTTGTGTGAGCTCGAGGAGCTTAAGAATGACGCGTATGAGAATGCGAGTATTTATAAGGCTAAGGTTAAGGCGTATCATGATAGGAATATTCAGCGCAAAACCTTTAGAGTTGGTCAGAAAGTATTACTCTATAATTCGCGTCTCCATTTGTTTCCCGGAAAGTTGAGGTCCCGTTGGGAAGGTCCCTATGTCGTGGTGCAAGTGCATCCGAATGGGTCAGTTGATGTCCGTGATTCTAAGGATGATAATGTGTTCAAAGTTAATGGGCAGCGTCTGAAACCGTTTTTGGAATTGTTAGAAGTGGGAGAACCTGATGAGGAGTTGGTCAATCCTGTTTATTCGGACGACCCTGTTACTTAGGCTTTTTCAGCCAGGTTTTGACGGGTAGCTCACGCGTACCATGCTCTTAATTGAGTGTGGACCCGGCCCCTAGCGATAGGGGTACCCATCATTGATTGACTTGGGTTTCTCATAGCTTTTCACGCCGCTGTTTAAATAAGGATCGTGTACCCAGCTCCGGTTAGTAAGGGCAAATTCTGATTTTCTTTAGTTTTACTTCATTTTTCGTAATTTGTGTTTATTCTTGCTTGTTACTGTTAAAAAAAAAAAACAAAAAAAAAAACAAAATTTTGGTCCGGTATAGCCACCTAATTGCTATCCTTAAATCTGCATATCTGGGTTTCTAACAATCTTATTGCCGTGTCTCGGATAGTCATAAAAGACGATTGGCTCTGATTTCTTTAAGGAAAAACCTTGAGAAATTTAACCTGTTGAGTCATGACTTACCCGGGGTTGTTATGATGACCTTCTCTATGCATGTTTAAGTGAGCCAATTAGGGAGAAAAGTAGTACCCGTATCTTTCACGTGACGGAAGTGGTGGTGTTTATTATTTCCTTTATTGCATTTGTTATGGCCTGGCTTTCAAGCAAGCGGGCGGTACTAATGTCATTTGTTGCCTAGTAGGTATTTGGTTCTTAAGTCTTTTGCAGGGCAAGCATGCTACCACACCCGCCTGGGAGCAGATCTGATGACGAAAAGCAATGGTGACAGGAAATTCCCCATACTTCGGCCGGGGTCACGATGGTTGGCTGCCATCCGACGGTCCATTTCCTTTCCCTTGTTCTTTATTTTCTTATTGTCTTCATGCTCTGAGGACATAGCATATTTTAAGTTGGGGAGAGGGTGTACTTCGTACATGTTTTTCAAAAAAAAAAAAAAAAAAATCGAGGATTCGGATGCTTGGGAGTAACGATTCTTGGTTGTTGACTGCTAATTAGTGCTTAAGTGGTTGTTGTGTAAGTCAGAGTCTGGATATGATTTCATGGATAGATTTAAGCTCGTGAACATGATGTTGAGGAAGTACTTGGATTAGCCCGTATCATCTATAGTTGGATAGCGTTTGGTCACTTGAAAGCATGCTTTCACACACACACTGTCCTACATGCGTATTTGCCGGTCTCGAATTCAGTTCATATGTCGTTGGTAATCTGGTATGTGTTAATTCGTTTGATGGAATTTTTGGAAACTCCTTCCCTAAAAAAAAATAAATAAATAAATAAATAAAAAATAAAAAAATTCTATATGTGTGCTATATTGTTAATGCTTATCCGGGCGTCCATTGAGTAGTAGCCGGGCAATCGGGGTATGCTCCCACCGTGTTGTCCGCGTCAAAAGATGGATTGACCTTGTGAAAGTATTGTTAAAAGTGGTTAGCTTGGATCTCAATATAAAGCCTTTTTGACATGAGCAATTAAGTCCGTAGGGGTCTCTTAAAACCTGGTGCTCTAAGGCCGTTTGGCTTGGGGATTGCCGACCCAAAGCTCGCTAAAGAGTCAACTAGAAAGCCCGAGAGATCCGGCATTGCACGACCATAAAAAAAAAAAAAAAAGAACAAAAAGAAAAAAAATAGAAAGAGGAAAAATACAAAAAGGGAAGGAGTGCACTTAAGAGATATTGGGTTATCAACGGTGTGTGAACTGTTCTCGAGATTGGTAAATTTCTTTATGTGGTTTTTCATTCACGCATGCCATTTGAAAATTCTCTATCCGATCGTAGGTGAGAGGATTAATTTTTGTGCTAAGTTTGGAACGGAGTTCGCTTGTTTAACTTTATCCATGAATGAAATATCTTGCCTTTGATTTGCTTGACAGTTATGGTAGTGTTTTTAGAGGTTATTGATTGGGTTGAGTTGCATTCGAAGTGTCCGAGTCCTTTGTGTTTTGTGGGTGATCACTGCTGAAAACCCTCACGAGACTCTACTCGTCCTACCGGGGCCGCCCGGGGGTTTAAAAGATCTATCCTTTTATTTGTGTGTCTTATTATTTTCATTGCTAGGGACTAGCAATCTTCAAGTTGGGGGGTGTGATTGGCACGCAATATCGTAGATATAAGTGCCTTAATAGGGTAGTTTTAACACGTTGTTATCTAATTTATTCCCTATTTTCCACTTGATGCGTTGTTTTGGTATGTGTTTGTGTTTTTGTTAATTTTCAGGAAATAAGACGGTTTTAGTGTCAAGCCGCGGGGATCGTGCACGAGCGCGCCACACTGAATAATTTCCAGCCACCACATTCTCCTGACCGAACTTTGCCAAGGCAATAAACAATTCCGTTGTTTATTAAAATCAATTCTTTGATTATTTTAATGAGGTGTGAGGTTGGAAAGTGTGGTGGGGAATTTTAAAAGAAAAGTTCTGCGGAGTCCTGTTGATTTCAGATTTTTGCCCCACGATTCACATGTCAAGTGCATAAATTACGTGCACCGTACCGTTTTATTCCTGGCGTCAAAAGAAGAAGGTCGACTGTTCCTGCATCCTGATCGGACTCCGTTTCGAGAATTAGTTGAGATGATCGCAGACCCAATGGAGCTGATTATTCGAATCTCACTGGAGCTCTGAAATTAATCTATTATTGTCAAAAGAGAAGCAAAGGGAATATGGGTGATGAGGATGTCGGCAAAACTAAGGGAATAGAAAAAAGAATGATGGGCTTAATCATTTATAAATGATGGCATGGGATTTATTATATAAAATTAAGTAGCTTTTTCATTTATAAAAGAAGAAAGGGGGCTTCGAAAGAACGAGAGAGAGTCCCCAGAAGAGAGATTTTTCACTTGTAGTTTTTATGTTCCAGAGAGCCGGTTACAGTGTTTTCATTAGAGTTCTTTTTACTTTCGCTGCTGTTCCGGATCATATTTCAGGTTTTGCATTTAATCATAATGTTTAATTGTTCAAGTTTGTTCGTGGTTCCTTCTGTTTAAATTGTTTAATTCTTATTCGCATTATAAGCATGTTTTTAATTAAAGTTTTATTCTTATTTCCTGTTAAAATCATGTGTGAGTAGTCGTTCTGAGTGCGGCCGCGGGACCAAGGTGTCCCGTGGCTAGGCTAATTCATATTTTACCTCGGTGCCGAATTACTTCGATTAATACGCAGTTTTTGGGTACGGAAATTTTTCTAGCAAACAAGCTCGGGCATCGCCCATTCCAAATGCGCGCAGGAATTGGTGACAAGTGGTGTGCACTTGTTGGAAACTGTTTTCATATTTTTAATTAATTGAATCATTGTGGCCCGAGTGAATGTGAATTAGACTAGTTGCGGGCACCGTAGTGCCCACGGCTGTGCTCTCTTTTTTTAAATTCAGAGTTCAATAATTAAATTAGTCCAATT
Organism: Vaccinium darrowii; assembly: GCA_020921065.1. Lineage (NCBI taxonomy): Eukaryota > Viridiplantae > Streptophyta > Magnoliopsida > Ericales > Ericaceae > Vaccinium > Vaccinium darrowii. The sequence goes on along the minus strand of CM037159.1, from coordinate 16,343,592 downwards.
TAGATAATTAAGTGAACCAACTGAGCAAGGGGTGGCTACCTGAGAGCCAGTTTCAAACATAGAGCTAGCATTATTTGAGATCAACACCGTAGACCGTCTCTGTGGTTCGACTCCGGTACTTCCGGATTTATTGTGCTGCACCGGTCGATAGTCCTACGCTTGGGACGAAATCTTAGTTAATTTTTAATCACCCGAACGGTCAAGCAGTAGGGCTACACCACTTTTGGTGTAGCCCTACCGAGAGCTTATCTTGCCTTTGGAACGGCGGCGTTTTGAGTCATATGCGGGTCCAATTCCGATTTGCTTTAGGATTTTAATTGTAAATTAGTGGCACTACTACAATATCCCATAAGGATCACACTAGGAATTTTAAAAAGATCTCACTTTTAGAAAAAGTGTGATAAAGAAATAGAAGGGAAAGTTTTAATATCCCATGGGGATTACTATAAATACCCCGTTATAACTCGAAATTAGGGATCGATTCATTCATAACTTAGGTTTTATTTTTCTTAACTTTGGCTGCTGTTTTCAGGATTATTTTTTCAGATTCAAGTTTAATGCAAGTTCTTCAGGATTTCCAGTTTTGATTTCTTGTCCTTCGCATCCGTTCTCTCGCTGCAAATATTTGGTATCGTGTTTTATTTATTTATTTCAATTGTTTGAAGCATGTTTAGATCTAGGGTTAATGTTATGGCTGCGTTTAATGGAATTATGAGCGAGTAATTTTATAGAGTGCGGCCGCGGGGCGAAGGCGCTCCGTGGCTAGTTTGATTAATGTTCTACCTCGGGATCGAATTAATTCAGTTTTTGAGCAATTTTGGAAAACGAAAACTCTTCTAAAAAACAAAACCCAGGCATCGCCGGAATTCGAATGCGCACGGAATCTGGTGACAGGTGGTGCGCATTTGTTAGGGATCCTTTTTCTTATTCTAAAGTCAATAAAATGAATAATTGTGGCCCGAGTAAACATTGGTTAGGCTAGTTGAAATGTTGTTTTTTTGAGTGCCATGTCTTTGGTTTAAAAGAAAAAAAGAGAACCCCTAAACCTTAAGCCATTTCCTTTCCCCCCAAATTCACCCATCGTAATGATAAGAGAGAGGTGGAAAGACAGTCAACTGACCCTTTGACCCGTTGCTATGAATTTCCAAATTCAGAATCGAGAAAAAAAGAAGAGAAAAAAATCAATCAAAAAAAAAAAAAAAGGAAAAAATAAAAAGAAGAAAGAAAAAAAACGCAGTCAAGTTGAGGGTTACCATCCGATTCTTCCCCACTCTCTCTTTCTCCACCACATCATTCTCATTTTCCCTCTTCATTCTTCTCCATTCAAACCTTAACCTCTAAACCTTCCAACCCTAAACTCACCAAAGTTATGGAACCCTAAAGGGCAAACTGAGCTGGAATTGAGCTATGATTTCGAGGATGTAATCAAGAAGGTGTGTTGAGTATTGAGTTGGACATGGTTGGGGTGGTGGTGTTATTATCTTAGTTGTCATTTCATGTGTTATGTAGGTCGCAGACTTTGTTATTTTATGCGTCATTTCATGTTGGTGGTGTAAACAATATTATTATGTGGTCGGTGGATTATATTTGGTATGATGTGATGGTTATGGTTAGTGTTATGTGTTAATCGCCATTGTGATGTATGTCGAGGTGGTGGCCAGTCAGGGTAGATTATTCCCACTCTTCTATAGGTCACCACCCTTTGCATGTTTTCCCCTTTCCTTGTTAACCATGGTCATTATAAGCCGCTAAAGCCCTTAGTCGACCCGAGGCACATTATGTAACTCTCTTGCATGCATGTTTTATATTTAACCGTGGACATGTGGTATCTTGGATTGTTGAGCTTTCATTGCATATTCGGCGTTGTTTTGACTGGCATGTGGTGATTTTCATTTCATCCCACGTTGTTCGCCAGGCGCCTCACATGGGATCTAGAGTGTTCCGGGTAGTATGAGTGATATTGTGACTTGTGGGAGCATTTTATTTCAAAATTTGTAGAGGAGTGGAATTACTCGAATTCTAGCTAGGGCATGCATGTGAATGAGTTGAGGGTAGTAATAAGGTGAAATTTTTGTGGTCACTTGACCTTTGTACAGGTTGCATAACCTTCGTATCCCCGTTTGTGTCCCTTGAGTTTTGTGCTTTCCTTATTTTTATTTCGTTCGTTACTAGGGACTAGCAACGCTCAAGTTGGGGGATGTGATAGGCGTGTGAAATTCATGCATTTAAGCGCCTAAGTAGGATAGAGTTAGCGCGGTTTTCGTGTATTTAATCCTCATTTTCCATTTAATGTGTGCACGTGGTTGGATTTGGTGTTTGTGCTTAATTCGCAGGAAAAAGAGGTGTTTTTGTGCTAATTGGAGTTGTTGGAGGGGCATGCACGAGGATCAAGAGTGGGAAGGCTGAGGAGGCTAAGAATGAAGTGGATTTCGCGTGAAAGTGTTCATACTCCGTCGGGAGCGCTACACTAATTCTTTGGAGCGCTCAAGATTGGCACAAAAGGGTGCAGAAGATGAACAGAAGGTTCTTGAGCGCTACACCAAAAGAGGTGTAGCGCTACCGGTTCGTTAGTGGTCAACGGTCAACTTCGAGGAGTCAAGGGTCAAACGGCTCTTAATGGGTTTTGTAGCGCTACACCAAAAGTGGTGTAGCGCTACCGCGGGCTTAACTTTGCTCTTAATGGGTTAGGTAGGGCTACACCACTTTTGGTGTAGCCCTACCGAGAGCTTATCTTGCCTTTGAAATGGCGGCGTTTTGAGTCATATGCGGGTCCAATTCCGATTTGCTTTAGGATTTTAATTGTAAATTAGTGGGGATTACTATAAATACCCCGTTATAACTCGAAATTAGGGATCGATTCATTCATAACTTAGGTTTTATTTTTCTTAACTTTGGCTGCTGTTTTCAGGATTATTTTTTCAGATTCAAGTTTAATGCAAGTTCTTCAGGATTTCCAGTTTTGATTTCTTGTCCTTCGCATCCGTTCTCTCGCTACAAATATTTGGTATCGTGTTTTATTTATTTATTTCAATTGTTTGAAGCATGTTTAGATCTAGGGTTAATGTTATGGCTGCGTTTAATGGAATTATGAGCGAGTAATTTTATAGAGTGCGGCCGCGGGGCAAAGGCGCTCCGTGGCTAGTTTGATTAATGTTCTACCTCGGGATCGAATTAATTCAGTTTTTGAGCAATTTTGGAAGACGAAAACTCTTCTAAAAAACAAAACCCAGGCATCGCCGGAATTCGAATGCGCACGGAATCTGGTGACAGGTGGTGCGCATTTGTTAGGGATCCTTTTTCTTATTCTAAAATCAATAAAATGAATAATTGTGGCCCGAGTAAACATTGGTTAGGCTAGTTGCGAACGCTGGGTTCCCACAGCTGTACTCCTCTTTAATCATCTTCAGTTAATTTAGTCTGGTAATTTAGTTAGTAAAGTAATCTCATTAAACAAGGGGTGGTTACCTAAGAGCCAAGATAAACTGTGAACCCGTCATCTTTGAGTCGTGCACACGTTCGTCCGTCTCTGTGGATTCGACTCCGGTACTTCCGGATATTATGCTACATCGGTCGAGAGTCCTACGCTTGGGACGCGTCTTATTTTTAGTCACTCGGTCGGTCAAGCAAAATATTTTTGTGGCAAAAAGTAGAATTTGTTGTAGTGCGTTGGCGATCGCTCGCGATCGCTCGTGCTGGGCTACCCCATAAGGGGTGTTTGGAGAAGAGTGGTATTGCAAGAGGGTTGCTCTATGGTGTTGAGTTCAATGGAATTCAAGTCAAGGTGGAGAATTGTTGGAATTGTGCCTTGAATTTTTCCTTATTTGGAGAATTCCTATTGCGTTTAGGATTTCCTATTGTGTTTAGGATTTCCTATTGCGTTTAGGATTTCTTATTGTGTTTCTTATAAATAGGAGCCTTGTGGTCTCCTAGGGCTTTGGACTTCTGGAGTAAATCCCTTTGAGGGAGCCCCCTTGGGGTTTCCATTGGTAGTCTTTAATTCATGGGATTGGATATTAGGGTTTTGTGTGTCTCATCGTATTTGTGAGACGTTTGATGTTCTGTAGGTAGCTTCTCAGAGATTTGTCCCTAGATATCTATTGGGTGCTTCAACTGAGAGTTACGGGTATAGCCGGCTTTGTGCATTTCTCCTCGTTCATAGTGAATCCTCTTTTGCTCTTCGCCCGTGGACGAACCTCTAGAGCTTCGTGCTTGGGGGGGAACCATGTAAATCTTGTGTTTGGTTTTCTTTGTTGATTTGTTATATTCTCATACTTTGGGTTTTGTCACAACAGGATATGTAAATGTGTGAATGTAGTGAGAGAACAAAAAAATGGGGAGTGAGAGAGTACAAGGAAGACAAGTCTCGTCGGAGTTCACAATTGGGCACAAGATTCGGGGTATAAGGGAATAGGGCAAAAGATCACAAATGACGGTCGAGCTTTGCTTGTGCTGCAATCGGGATTAGACGAAAAGAAACAAGTCCACCGTGCAATCGTGTCTACGAAGGAGAGGTAACCTTAATTCTGCCGTGTACGGTTCATGTTTATTTTTGTTGTTTAATTTGTACTCGCTATTACTGAGTTCTGGGATTCGTTTTCCAACACCACCTTCTCTAAGAAAGAATCTGTAGGCAAAGAAAAGTATGGAGATGGAGAAGGGTACCCAAAAAGAACTCCTTAAATCACAAACCTATGAACAGAACGATGTTACCGCAATGGGCTACTTCCTATGAATGCAAAGCGTTTTAGCACGAGAGACGGTGAACCAAAAATGATATTCCGTTTTGACTTATTCTGCGTATATGAAATATTTCATTTATTTACCGTTAGAACTATACGACACAGAACACGCGAAATGTCAGTCAAATACTAACTTTGTGCCCTTTTGCTAGCTAGCTGTCATTCTATATATAACTGGCCTCAACTTTATTATCCTTTAATTGTTATCTGTGAAATAAAATCGCTTATTTGTCTTAATCGTCAAGTCAAGATTTGTCGTTTTCTTTTTCCTGACAAATAAAGATTTGTTATCAAGTGTTATTTCTTTTTCTCATCATTGTTTTATCAATGACTGTCATTAACTTTTTCCTTTTCTCTTCGTTTTGTCAGCGAATCGCGATATTTTTGTTATCTATCAATAAAAGAATATTTCTAGTTTGTTTTTATGATCTCGAAAAATTAATTTTCTGTTTTGACCGAATGTGCATTTATTTTTTCATTTGTTTACCGTTGGAACAATATGATACAAGTAAAATATGCTAGATTTTTTAGTTACTAAATTTGTTCCCTTTACGAGTTGTCTTTCTATATGCAAGTTTCGTCTGTGAAGCATAATTTAGGATTTTAATTAATTGTTAGGGTTCCATTTAAATGATTAGGGTTAAATTGTTAGGGTTTTAGTTAATTCGTATTTATCTTTTATGTTTGAGGTAGTTTAGTCCTTTTATGTTTTTAGGGTTTTGCTAGGCGTATAAGGGTTAGCGTAAATAACCCTTTCATTAGTCTTGTAATCTCTCAAGCTTTCTAATGCAGCAAGATTATTTTGTTACGCTGTTCCTCTTCCCTCTTTTACAATGTCAGATAGTATCAAACCCGGAATAGGTTAATCAAAACTCTGTTTTTGCATTTCTCTCTCTCACACCTAGATAGCATCTCTCTCGCTCCCTCTCACCATTCAAAACCCTAAGTAGTATTACAGATCGCATATCTCTGTTTCTCCCCGGATTGCATCTTTCTCTCTCTCTCTCTCTCTCTCTCTCTCTCTCTTTCCCCCTTTATATTGTGCAATAACACTCACACCCCTTCAACTTACCTGTGTGTTACAAATTGGTCCAACACCAAACATTACTATGCACTAACCCATCTCCAACACTTAAAAGTATTTTATAATATTCCCCCAGTCTTATTGCGAATTTGTTTTTTTAAAGTCACGGGTCTTTACACGATCAGAATTCGACGTGCATTTAATCAGCATGTATCTGTGACATTAACTTGGGGAAATTAATAAGTATTTAATAACGTGAAGTTCGAAATATAATTGAGATAACAACGGAAGTGCAATTATAAGCCTTTAGTAGTACTATGAATTATAATTTGTAAGATAAGAAATAGAATCCTAGTAGGATTATGGTTTCTTATTTACACAAGGAGCCCAGATTTATTTCTCCAATGGTCGCTACCCTATCCCTATAAATATCTCATCTTGTTCTCTATGTGTCACATATTTTTTTAGAGAACAAAAAAATGGGTAGTGAGAGAGGGAAAGACAGATCTCGATGGAGTTCACAACAGGGTACAAGATTCGAGGTATAAGGGAATAGGGCAAAAGATCATAAGTTACGGTCGTGCTTTGTTCGTGCTGCAATCGGGTTTAGATGAAATGAAACAAATCCACCGTGCAGTTGTGTCTACAAAGGTGAGGTAATCGTAATTTTGCCAATTAGGGTTCATGTTTATTTTTGTTATTTAATTTGTACTCTCGATTACTGAGTTTTGGGATTCGTATTCCAACACCACCTTCTCTAAGAAAGAATCTCTAAGCGAAGAAAAGTATGGAGATGGAGAGTTTTAGCGAGAGAGAGGGTGAACCAAAAATGATATTCCGTTTTGACTTATTCTGCATATATGAAATGTTTCACTTATTTACCGTTAGAACTATACGACACAGAACACGCGATTTGTTAGTCAAATACTAACTTTGTTCCCTTTACTAGCTGTCGTTCTATCTATAACAAGCCTCAACCTTATTATCCTTTCATTGTTATCTGTGAAATAAAATCGCTTATTTGTCTTAGTCATCATGTCAAGATTTGTCGTTTTCTTTGTCCGACAAATAAAGATTTGTTATTAACTAAGTGTTATTTCTTTTTCTCATCATTGTTTTGTTGATGACTGCCGTTAACTTTTTTCCTTTTCTCCTCGTTTTATCTACGACTCGCGATATATTTGTTATCTATCAATAAAAGAATATTTCTAGTTTGTTTTTATGATCTCGACAAATTAATTTTCTGTTTTGACCGAATGTGCGTTTATTTTTTCATTAGTTTACCATTGGAAAACAATATGACACAAGTAAAATATGCTACATTTTTTAGTTACTAAATTTGTTCCCTTTACTAGTTGTCTTTCTATATGCAAGTTTCGTCTGTGAAGTATAATTTAGGATTTTAATTAATTGTTAGGGATTCATTTAAATTATTAGGGTTAAATTGTTAGGGTTTTAGTTAATTGGTATTTATCTTATATGTTTGAGGTAGTTTATTCCTTTTATGTTATTAGGGTTTTGCTAGGCTTATTAGGGTTAGCGTAAATAACCCTTTGATTAGTCCTGTAATCTCTCAAGCTTTCTAATGCATCAAGATTATTTTGTTACGTTGCTTCTCTTCTCTTTTTTACAATGTCACATGGTATCAAAGCCGGAATCGGCTAATCAAAACTCTATTTTCGCATTTCTCTCTCTCACACCTAGATAGCATCTCTCTCCCTCTCACCATTCAAAACCCTAAGTAGTATTAGAGATCGCATATCTCTGTTTCCCCCTAAATTGCATATCTCTGTTTCTCCCCAGATTGCATCTCTCTTTCTCTCTCTCTCTCCCTCTTTATATTGTGCAATAACACTCACACCCCTTCAACTTACTTATGTGTTACAAATTGGTCCAACACCAAACATTATTATGCACTAACCCATCTCCAACATTTAAAACTATTTTATAATATCCCTCTAGTTCTATTGTGAAAAAAATCTTTGAAGTTACGGGTCTTTACACGATCAGTATTCGACGTGCATTTAATCAGCATGTATCTGTAACCTTAACTTGGGAAAATTAATAAGTATTTAATAACATGGAGTTCGAAATATAATTGAGATAACGATAGAAGTGCAATTATAAATCTTTAGCAGTATGAATTATAATTTGTAAAATAAGAAATAGAATCGAAGTAGGATTAAGGTTTCTTATTTCTACAAGGAGCCCAGATTTAATTCTCCTGTTGGTGTGCCCTATCACGATAAATATCTCATCTTGCTCTCTATGTGTCACACATTTTTTTAGAGAACAAAAAAATGGGCAGTGAGAGAGGGAAAGACAGATCTCGATGGAGTTCACAATTGGGTACAAGATTCGAGGTATAAGGGAATAGGGCAAAAGATCATAAGTTACGGTCGTGCTTTGTTTGTGTTGCAATCGGGTTTAGAAGAAAAGAAACAAGTCCACCGTGCAGTCGTGTCTACAAAGGTGAGGTAATCATAATTATGCCAGTTAGGGTTCATGTTTATTTTTGTTATTTAATTTCTACTCGCTATTACTAAGTTCTGGGATTCGTATTCCAACACCACCTTCTCTGAGAAAGAATCTGTAGGCGAAGAAAAGTATGGAGATGGAGAGTTTTAGCGAGAGAGAGGGTGAACAAAAAATGATATTCCGTTTTGATTTACTCTGCATTTATGAAATGTTTCATTTATTTACCATTAGAACTATACGACACAGAACACACGATTTGTTAATTAGTCAAATACTATCTTTGTTCCCTTTTCTAGCTGTCGTTCTATATATAACTTGCCTCAACCATATTATCCTTTCATTGTTATCTTTGAAATAAAATCGCTTATTTGTCTTAGTCGTCATGTCAAGATTTGTCATTTTCTTTTTCCGACAAATAAAGATTTGTTATTAACTAAGTGTTATTTCTTTTTCTCATCGTTGTTTTGTCGATGACTGTCGTTAGCTTTTTCCTTTTCTCCTCGTTTTGTCTACGACTCGTGATATTTTGGTTATCTATCAATAAAAGAATATTTCTAGTTTGTTTTTATGATCTCGAAAAATTAATTTTCTGTTTTGACCGAATGTGTATTTATTTTTTCATTAGTTTACCGTTGGAACAATATGACACAAGTAAAATATGCTAGATTTTTTAGTTACTAAATTTGTTCCCTTTACTAGTTGTCTTTCTATATGCAAGTTTCGTCTATGAAGTATAACTTAGGATTTTAATTAATTGTTATGGTTTCATTTAAATTATTAGGGTTAAATTGTTAGGGTTTTAGTTAATTGGTATTTATCTTCTATGTTTGAGGTAGTTTTGTTCTTTTATGTTTTTAGGGTTTTGCTAGGCTTATAAGGGTTAGCGTAAATAACCCTTTGATTAGTCTTGTAATCTCTCAAGCTTTCTAATGCATCAAGATTATTTTGTTACGTTGTTTCTCTTCTATCTCTTACAATGTCACATGGAATCAAAGCTGGAATAGGTTAATCAAAACTCTGTTTTTGCATTTCTCTCTCTCACACCTAGATAGCTCTCTCTCCCTCTCACCATTCAAAACCCTAAGTAGTATTACAGATTGCATAGCTCTGTTTCTCCCCAAATTGTATATCTCTTTTTCTCCCCAGATTGCATCTCTCTCTTTCTCTCTCTCTCTCTCTCTCTCTCTTTCCCCCTTTATATTGTGCAATAACACTAACACCCCTTCAACTTACTTGTGTGTTACAAATTGGTCCAACACCAAACATTATTACGCACTAACCCATCTCCAACACTTAAAAACTATTTTATAATATTCTCCCAGTTTTATTGCAAAAAAAATCTTTAAAGTTACGGGTCTTTACACGATTAGTATTCGACGTGCATTTAATCTGCATGTTTTCGTATCCTTAACTTGGGGAAATTAATAAGTATTTAACAACATGGAGATCGAAATATATTGAGATAACGATGGAAGTGTAATTATAAATCTTTAGTAGGATGAATTATAATTTGTAAAACAAGAAATAGAATCCTAGTAGGATTAAGGTTTCTTATTTACACAAGGAGCCCAGATTTAATTCTCTTGTGGTCGCTGCCCTATCCCTATAAATATCTCATCTTGTTCTCTATGTGCCACACATTTTTTTAGAGAAAAAAAATGGGCAGTGAGAGAGGGAAAGACAGATCTCGATGGAGTTCACAATTGGGTACAAGATTCGAGGTATAAGGGAATAGGGCAAAAGATCATAAGTTACGGTCGTGCTTTGTTCGTGCTGCAATCAGGTTTAGATGAAAGGAAACAAATCCACCGTGCAGTCGTGTCTTGCTTGACCAACCGGGTGACTTAAAATAAAGACGCGTCCCAAGCGTGGGACTCTCGACCGAGGTAGCATAATATTCGGAAGTACCGGAGTCGAACAACAGAGACGGACAAACATGTGCAGGACTCAAAGATGACGGGTTCACAAATTATCTTGGCTCTTAGGTAGCCACCCCTTGTTTAATGAGGTTGATTTACTAACTCGATTACCAAACTAAATTAACTAAATATGGATTTGAAAAGGAGAGTACAGCCGTGGAAGCCCAGCGTCTGCGACTAGCCTAACCAATGTTTACTTGGGCCACAATTATTCAATTTGTTGATTTTAGAATAGGAAAAAGGATCCCTAACAAATGCGCACCACCTGTCACCAGTTTCCGTGCGCATTCGAATTCCGGCGATGCCTGGGTTTTGTTTGTTAGAAGAGTTTTCGTCTTCTAAAATTGCTTAAAAATTAAATTAATTCGAAGCCGAGGTAAAAACATTAATTAAACTAGCCACGGGACGCCTTCGTCCCGCGGCCGCACTCTACGAAATTACTCACTCATGCTTTCAACGGACGCAGCAAACATATATGTAGAACTAAACATGATTTTGGCAATCGATTTGAGAATAAAACACAATACCACAAACTTGCATGAGAAGAACGGATTCGAACACCAAGAATCCAAAATGCTGGAAAACTTCAAGAACTTGAATTAGACTTGAATCTGAAAAATAATCCTGAGAACAGCAGCCAAAGTTAAGAAAATAAAGCCTAAGTTATGAAGTGTGGAACCCTAATTTCGAGTGTTAAGAGGGTATTTATACTAATCCCTGTTAATTACAATTAAAAATCCAAAAAAACGAGATTAACTTCACGTGATACACAAAACGCCACCGTTCCAAGGCCCAATTAAGCTCTCAGTAGCGCTACACCTATTTTGGTGTAGCGCTACCTAACCCATTAAGGCCGCTTTGACCGTTGACCCTTGTTTGCTCGGTAGCGCTACACCCATTTTGGTGTAGCTCTCGCCAAGGCTCTGGACGCTTTCCGAGCTCTATTGTGCCACTCTTGAGCGCTCCGTTGCTTTCCTGGTAGCACTCACGGTGATTCTGATCACTTCCTTGCGAATTCCACTTCAATACTTAGTCCCAACAGCCTTCCATGCCCTCAAGCTCTATCACGGCCTTCAATTCTCTGCAATCCAATCTTGGAGCTAAAACAGCTTTATTTTCCGATCCTGAGAATTAACAAAAACACAAAAACAAACCAAAGCAACGCATCAAGTGGAAAATAGAGAATAAATTAGATAACAACGTGTTAAAACTACCCTATTTAGGCACTTATGTCTATGATACTGTGTGCCTATCATGTCTACAAAGGTGAGGTAATCATAATTATGCCAGTTAGGGTTCATGTTTATTTTTGTTATTTAATTTGTAGTCGCTATTACTAAGTTCTGGGATTCGTATTCCAACACCACCTTCTCTGAGAAAGAATCCCTAGGCAAAGAAAAGTACGGAGATGGAGAGTTTTAGCGAGAGAGACGGTGAACCAAAAATGATATTCCGTTTTGACTTATTCTGCATATATGAAATGTTTTATTTATTTACCGTTAGAACTATACGACACAAAACACGCGATTCGTTAGTCAAATACTGACTTTGTTCCCTTTACTAGCTGTCGTTCTATATAAAACTTGCCTCAACCTTATTATCCTTTCATTGTTATCTGTGAAATAAAATCGCTCAGTTGTCTTAGTCGTCATGTCAAGATTAGTCGTTTTCTTTTTCCGACAAATAAAGTTTGTTATTAACTAAGTGTTATTTCTTTTTCTCATCGTTGTTTTGTCGGTGACTGTCATTAACTTTTTCCTTTTCTCCTCGTTTTGTCTACGACTCGCGATATTTTAGTTATCTATCAATAAAAGAATATTTCTAGTTTGTTTTTATGATCTCGACAAATTAACTTTCTTTTTTGACCGAATGTGCGTTTATTTTTTCATTAGTTTACCGTTGGAACAATATGACACAAGTAAAATATGCTAGATTTTTTAGTTACTAAATTTGTTCCCTTTACAAGTTGTCCTTCCATATGCAAGTTTCGTCTGTGAAGTATAATTTAGGATTTTAATTAATTTTTAGGGTTTCATTTAAATTATTAGGGTTTTAGTTAATTGGTATTTATCTTTTATGTTTGAGGTAGTTTAGTCCATTTATGTTTTTAGGGTTTTGCTAGGCTTCCTAGGGTTAGCGTAAATACCCCTTTGATTAGTCTTGTAATCTCTCAAGCTTTCTAATGCATCAAGATTATTAATTTTGTTTTTCTCTTCTCTCTTTTACAATGTCACATGGTATCAAAGCCGGAATAGGCTAATCAAAACTCTGTTTTCGCATTTCTCACTCTCACACCTAGATAGCATCTCTCTCCCTCTCACCATTCAAAACCCTAAGTAGTATTACAGATCGCATATCTCTGTTTCTCCCTAAATTGCATATCTCTGTTTCTCCCCAGATTGCATCTCTCTCTCTCTCCTTAATAACGTGGAGCTCGAAATATAATTGACATAACGACGAAAGTGCAATTATAAATCTTTAGTAGTATGAGTTATAATTTATAAAATAAGAAATAGAATCCTAGTAGGATTAAGGTTTCTTATTTAGACAACGAGCCCAGATTTATTTCTCCTATGGTCGCTACCCTCTCCCTATAAATATCTCATCTTGTTCTCTATGTGTCACACATTTTTTTAGAGTACAAAAAAATGGGCAGTGAGAGAGGGAAAGACATATCTCAATGGAGTTAACAATTGGGTACAAGATTCGAGGTATAAGGGAATAGGGCAAAAGATCATAAGTTACGGTCGTGCTTTGTTCGTGCTGCAATCGGGTTTAGATGAAAAGAAACAAGTCCACCATGCAGTCGTGTCTACAATTAATGGAGAGGTAATCATAATTTTGCCATGTAGGGTTCATGTTTATTTTTGTTATTTAATTTGTACTCGCTAGTTCTGGGATTCGTATTCCAATACCACCTTCTCTGAGAAGAGCTTGCTTTTAACCATTCTAAAATCGTAGGACAAGACTCTCCTCTTTTAAGATTGTCTATGGATTCAACCTGTGCACGCCAATTGACTTAGCTCCTGTTACAAGCTTGAAGCGTATTAACAGCAAGGCTGAAGATTTCATGAAGAGTTTGCAAACTTGCTACTCGAAAGGTTGGTCCTGTTAAGATTATTGAGAATATCATTTGAATTAAGCTACGCTTTTGGGAAAAGTCTTAGAATTTTCTCTAGTTTCTGTTTCGCTATTATTTTCGATTTTCCCTTTTTGGTAATTTTCAGTAATTATTGATTCGGCTTCTTTTCCGGGGCAAATCAATTAGGGTTTCAGTTTTCTCTATTTAATAAGTTGTAAGTCTTGAAAGCACAACAATTTTTTATTATTATTGAACGAAAAAGAGTCTAGATATTGTTTCTCTAAACCTATCCAGTTTGTGTTCGATTGTTGCACATCTTTTTTGTAGTTCATGAAGCGCCCTGCATCACAATTGGATTAAAATTTGAGGGCATGACATAAAACCCTCGAATGGTAAGGCTGCTTTATCTGTGTAGATTAGTGTGGAGATTAAGTGTCGAGGGGCCTTTGCATGGGGCTGAGCGCACTTTCGGAAAAATTGGTGAAGTGCGGGGTGATTTCAATAATGCTGATGAACATACTCTCAAAAGGAAGTCTTTTGAAATGCAAAATTATTATACTTTTTTTTTTTTATCGGCAACAAAATTTACTGAAACTCGACAAAGGGTACATCGAGATAAAAGCCACGACCCAAGCGCGAAGCAAGGGACTGGCAAAGGAACCTCATCCAGCGAACTTGGTTTTAATTATACATGTTCTAATTTAGTTTTAGTTACCATTTGTAAAGATTTTGTACTAGCCAACCAATGTGGCAATTAAATGAGAATCAAAATTCGTGTATGATGAACATGTGACATTAAATGACAATTCAAACATTGTAATATTTTCTTGTACTCTATACTCTATGGTGTCGTTAGCTTTGCACTTTCCTGGTAATATTTTGTTGTTAGCAATGAAATATTGCTTTTTTTGCCGTTCAAAAAAAAAATGACAATTCAAACAAAGGTGATCTGCGGGCGTGTTGTTTTTTCATCCTTTTTTTTTTTGGTAAAAAGGAAATTGATAGAACTAGGTAATAAAGTAGCACTCCATGAGGAGGTGAGTTAGGTTACAAACCAACAAAATCAAAACGCTGGATACCCCAACAGAAACCAAAAAACTAATCCAAGACATGTCTAGTGCCTAGTCGGTCCCTATTCCAAAACTCTCAGATTGAGAGTGGTCGCTCATCCATAACCACAAGATGTTCATTTTGCTCGGCACCCAGTCGTGCCAAATGATCAGCACACTCGTTGGCACTACGGGGAATGTGGGTTAAAGTAGCACCAGTTCATGTCTTCAAGGCTTTAGTTTCAAATATCATGTTGTTTTGGGGGTGGCAGCCATCAAAATCTTCATTAATTAGATTAACTGCAACAAGAGAATCTGATTCAATGATCACGTTTTGCATGTTTTTCTCCAAAATAATAGTTAATCCTCTGTAGATAGCCCATAGCTCTGCAGCAACGCTTGTCTCCCATATGAGTTTCCCGTAGAATCCCAGAATCCACTCTCCTTCATTGTCCCGAAATAAACCACCACAGCCAGCCTTTTGGTTCGTGATGTTCCAGCAGCCATCAATGTTTAACTTCAAATTAAACCTGAAGAAGGAGGAAACCAACGTGTTAGTGCAGGTTTTTTAAGCCTCATGGTTAGTAAGGATTTGAAAGCTTCCTCAATTTCTTTGGCATAGGAAATAGTAGCCTTGAAGCTAACCGTGAGAGGAGTGTCAATATTATCAAAACTCTTCCTGTCCCTATCCTTCCAAATTTGCCAAAGGATGCCCAGAAATATGCAGCTCCAAGGAATATTGTTTCCTATGCCAGAGATCTTATTGGATCTAAGATTACTAGTAATCCAATCCAAGATAGGGCAGTCAATAGCCTTACTTAACCATAGGCTACTCCGAAAATAAGACCAGAAATCCTTGGCTTTGGGACAACCATGAAAAAGGTGGTTAATGTCCTCAATTTCCAAGTTACATCTGGGGCATAAACCAGAATGGCACAGACCTCTGTGATTTCTGAGTTCATTCGTTCGGGGCTTGTTGAGAAGAATTAACCAACTAAAAGTTTTAAATTTTGAAGGCACTTTAAGTTTCCAAAACCATTTCCAACCCGAAAGGTCTGAAACATCTTTGCGAATGAACTCATAAGCACTAGATGTCAAGAAAATACCATCCCCAGCATGGGTCCAACAAGGTTGGTCAGCATCAATAGTGAATCCAGCAATGTAAAGGTTAGAGATCATCTCGGCAGTATCTCTATCAATGAGATGGGATATACTATCAAGATTCCATGTTTGATTATACCCTATGATATCTTTGACTTTACTTCATTAACATGATTCCCTGGGAATTTTTTTTCTAACGGGCCTTCTCCAACCCACCAATCATTCCACAAATTGATATCATGGCCATTGCCAATAACCCATTTGATGCCATTTTGGATTGTAGAATTCGTATGCTTAATGCTTCTCCAGGTGTGAGAAGCAGAACTGTCCTTAGGCCTACTGTCCACAGAGTGAAATCTGAGATACTTGTTTTTAAGCAATCTAACCCATAGACTATCGTGATTGATCCTAAGGTTCCACCCAAGCTTGGTGAGAAAAGCTAAGTTTTGATTCCTAGCTTTCTTGAGACCAAGACCACCTTTATTCTTATCCCTACAGACTTGGTTCCAGTTGACTAAATGGATTCTTTTTCTATTGACCGTGTCACCCCACAAAAAATTCCTATTAAGCCTATCCAGAGTATTACAGACATTGATGGGTAACTCCATAGTTTGCATCAGATAATTAGGATTTGTGGAGGTGACATGTTGAACCAAAGTAGCTCTCTCGGCAAGGGAGAGCGTATTACTACTCCACCCCTGAAGTCTACTTTGAATTTTTTCAATCAAGGCATTAAAATGCTGCTTAGTGACTCTCCCATGGAGAAGAGGAACCCCTAGATATTTTCCAAGGTCATTAGTGAGAGAAATGTTCGTCAAGGCACTAAGTCTCCTAGCTCTAGCCCTGGGAACATTTTTAGAAATAAAGAGTTTAGATTTGCTCAGGTTAACGGTCTGACCCGATTTTTAGAAATGTTGTTTTTTCATCCTAATCGGAGAAGGAAACGGATCCTCTCCGTCAGTTGATAGGTGTTTTTTGGATCCACTTCAATGATTGTAAACACCCCACTAGATCCATCTCAAATTTATGTATAACATATGTATAGCAATTCTTAAATGTTTATCATTTGTAGGAAAATTCATAACAGAAGTACATAGATTCATAACATTAACATTTACTATCGTTATGAATTCTTTTTACAAAATTATCGAGTCCTGCAGGATTGGTGCTATGAAATTATAGCATCTCTAATGCACTACCTAAAATATATTTACTAAAGTATACACCTAAGCACATTTAGGACCCTATTTTGTGTGCTAAGTGTTGGGAAACGAATCCCAGAACCCAATAATTATGCGTACAGATTAAACAACAAAAATAAACACAAATCCTACAAGGCGGAATTAGGATTTACCTCTCATCCGTAGACACGAACGCTGGTTGACTTGCTTATTTTAGAACTTGACAGACCTAATTACTGTACGCAACAAGCTTTACTCGACAGTACCTCATGATCTTCTGCCATATTCCCTTATATCTCGATCATGTAGCCAAGTGTGGACTTCTACATGATCTCTTTGTTCTCTCTCTCACAGCCTCTATTCTAATTTTCTGAATGACTGTTGTGTGACCTAGGGAACATAACGATATATTTATAGGGCTAGAGCAGGGATCTGAGGAGAAATAAATCTGGGCCTCTTGTGTAAATAAGAAAATTTAATCCCACCCGGATTCTATTCTTATTTCACAAATTATAATTCACACCACTAAAGAATTATAATTGCACTCCCATCTTTATCTCGATTATATTTCGAGCTCCACGTTATTAAATACTTATTAATCTCCCCACGTTAAGATTACAGATACCCGTTGATTAAATGTCGATTACTAACACTAAGAACTTAGTAAGCTGGCTAAAGAGAAATGTACTTTAATGTGGTTCCCTAACAATATTCATTAACTTTAAGTCTTTCCTTTCTCTCTCCTCTCTCTCTCCTTAAAGTTATTCTCTCTCCTCTTTCTCTCTCCTCCTTCCCTTCTTTCTCTCTATCTCTCTCCTTAAGTCTCCCCAAATTTAGGTATGTCACTTAGGGTACTTTAGATAGTGAGGAGTGCCATCTACGATTTTAGGAAGTCAATTTTTTTGCAGTAGAGACCATTTTTTGAGTTTTTCTTAATTAAATAGTTAGGGCACTTTAAGAAACCTTTTTAGGTAGTGCACTAGAGATGCCCTTATATATGTTGAATTGTTAAGAATATCAAAACATACAACTTAACTGCCAAATAAAACATCTATACAACTTTGGAGGTACATCTACACCATAGCCATTAAACTCTCGATGGGTATCAAGTTTATAATAACGGAAATGGTTACAACACACACCCATTAAAGGTATGTACCATATGTCCTTATTGTATGATTCAGATTATGCTACCTCATTAGCTAGCAATCATAATTTTTTTTAGTGTTTCGTAACTTTTTAGCAATATGATTTGTAACATTTTATATGATTCGTAACATTTCGGTGTGTCTCATAACTTCTTTATAAAAAATCGTAACTTTTATAAAAAAAATTTATAACTTTTATAGGAGTGTATATTATACACACCCAAATAAGGGGTGTATATTGTAACCTTTTCCGTATACAACATCTTTATGGAGCTTATATAAAATCTTTCTTTGCCGATAAAAAACAAATACTGATGGGTATCTTGCAATTTTTCGCAGTCTTTTTATAAGGGTAACAATCTTTGTTTCCTTGTTTCTCTCTGAAACACTATTAATTTATTAACAACTCATTGCATCTTAATATCAGAAAATTTAATTTGAAGGTCCTAAAATCATCCGTAAATAATTTGTGTTAGCATCGTTCCATGTTAGTCTCCATCAAAGCTAGCAATGGATCTGAGAGAGAGAGAGAATAAGAAAAACTTGGAAATACTTAAAAACTTAGAACTGCAATACTTAAAAACTTAGAACCGGAATATAGCCATTAAGTACCAGAGCTATATCTATGACACTTCATTGACAAATAGGGGAAGGGGAATAAAAAAAAAAGGTAGATCAAACAAGAAAGAAAGAGGGAAACGGCAAAGAACTAAAAACCCTAAAAGAGAGCGGAATTCACAAGAGAATAGTTAGCGTACTATTCCAAACGATGATATGTCTCGAATCCTCGAGAGTTCTTGAATTCACAGAAGAAATAGATTTAACTCAAAGTTATCTATTGAATAAAAGGTACCAAATAATAGAAGTTACATGCCCTTTTATAGGGAAAACTAGCAAATTCTTGCAAAACTTACTAAAAAAAATAAAATATCCAGAAAATTGGGAACCTTCCAAAATTGAAAACTAGAAAGAAAAATCAGAAATTCCCAATTGGAAACAACGAAAACGGAAATTATACGCTAAGAGTAATTCGCAATCTAATTATTACCTAAAATAGCAAAATTACTAAATTGAACGCCTAAACGAATGAATTTGGCCGAAATCCGCTATTAGTCACAAACTTAGGGTGGTGAGTATTGTTTACAGCACGATTCTGCTTCAGCCCACCAAGTTTGGGCCTATTCCGGGCTCGTCGATAAATTACTGAAATTGACAATTTTCAATTAGAAATTGTTTGGGCCTCTTAGGCTTTGACCGGTCCAATTGATCATAAAATTAGGCCGCTACTTGTTCTGCATCAATCCTAAGGGAGACTCATCTACGCCAAATCGGCTCCCTCCCCCTCGGCTCTGCGGGCCTCGGCTCTTGTTCCACTATCTCTCCGTCCCCTATAAACATGTCCTCCGTGGCTGAAGGAAGCCATGTGATGCAACATGTAGTCCATTGCGGGATCGACCTAAACAGAGACCTTGTCCATCCTGTCGAAGATTCTGTGGCAGTGACAGGTGATTTCCTCATGAACTGTCCGCACCCATCGGTAATGTAGCTGCTTCGATCGGTAATGTAGCTGCTTCGATCGGTGGAGTTTCTTCATCGTCGCCGTCAGTTAAGATTGATGCCCACCTCGTCTCATTGCCATTAGCATTGTTGTTCGCCAGTGTGTGTGAAAGAGTGTACAAAAGTTGCTTAACGTAAGGAAGAGAGAGAGAGAGAGAGAGAAATGAAGCAACCGTGGGGTAATTTGACGGCATGCCACCAATGAAAATTATTATGCACTCTTGGAGCACTCGCCCGTGTGTTCAAATGTTTCTACATGTGGTATTAACTTATGTTGTAACATGTGATGGTGCTCCAAAAGCATTGAATAAACACTCCACTAGAATACACTCATTAGGGAATCATAATTAATACTCTCTCCTTTCAATTTGTTTGTTCTCTATGGTTATGTGTGCCTTTTTAAAATTCTTATAGTTTTCAATTTATAATGTATTTTATATGCACTATGAATCTTATTTGATTGATTTCAATTAGTTCTATAAGACAATTTTCAGAAACTTCAAAAACACTACAAATAAAAAGTTGTAAACGTTTAAAAGTGACACGGATATTCGTACGTAGTGAGCAAACAAATTGGGATAAAGGGAGTATTGTAGGAAACAAAAATCCATACTTAAACCTTAACCTTAGAGATAAGTTTATAATTACGAATTGGGGTCCGCAAAATATGTAGTGGCCCACAATGATCTTGTATTGAAGAAATTCACATGTTCTCTGTTGTGAATGAGCAACCATTTAGTAAAATGTTTTTGGCTACCAACATTATGAAATTTCAACAGGATGAATGAGATTATAATAAAATTTTGACAAGGTGAATTGTCTCAACGACGTTTAATATATGACATTAGAGTAAGGTCTAGAAAAGTCATAAACATGGGCAAACTAATGCCCTAAGTACACATAAGTTTATTTTGTTTTTTCGTGATCAGCTTGGATACTTTCAACTCGTGGAAATAATTATCGTATTAAATTTTTTTACTATTAATAAAAAATCGAGTGTGATATACATGTGGCAGCCTCAACATATTTGAATACCGCGGACCCTGTGGGAGTGCACAGGAGTAGAGTGCACAATCCAAGCCGTCTACAATTAAATTTCCTAGACTACAAATAGTATGTCACATGTAAGATGCTTATCGATCTTACCTTTATGATAGTTTTAACAAATTTAGACCATTAAAAATACTTTTGTATGTACTGTCCGTATCACGCACTACACTTCTGTACGGTCCCCGAATTCCTTAAGAGGTTTCTAGGTGGCTTTAAATTGTATTTAATTTAGCTTATCTGTATCCATTGGGCGTTTCATTTGTTCTTTTTTTCTTTTCTCTGCATCCTAATCCCATAAATCATGAGTATCCTAATCTCATCTTACCTGTATCCTACTCTAATGACCAGACCCACTCATATATTAAACATCGTTGAGACAATTAACCTCGTCAAAAATTATTACAATCACATGCATCCTATTGAACTTCATAATGTCGGTATCTAAAATATATTTTAATATGGAGCTTAATTTGGCTTCGCTTGGTGCGGTTCTAGCAGGTTTGGGGCAGAAGCGGTGTATGTGGTCGGACTTTTTGGTCACCGCTGGATGGGGGTTTTCAGGGTGCCGGATGCTGGGTTTTTTATTTGGTATCTTGCCTACAATATCTAGTTTTGTTTGATCTTTTATTTTCCTCTGTTTTTCCTTTTGGCGATTTTGCATGCTATATATGTATCAACATCATGTAGCTTATTTTTTCCCTTTTTTCTTTGTTTTGCTCGATATACCTTTGTTCGAGTCGCCAATAAACTTTTTACCTGTCAAAAAATTTGAACTTTCATGGAGTACTCTGTCAGTTTTGTGAAACCGTCACCTAAAAGCCTTGGAGAATGCAACAATCATATGCACTTGACGACAAAATAGTCTTACAAGTAATCCTCAACTGATAGCCACCAGAAACATTTAATCCTGGTATGAGGATGCCTTTTAACATTTTCTAATTTGAACTTTGGCCCCTGTGCACACTAGATTTGTCCGTAACTAGACAAAACTCAAGCAAAAAGACAGTTGTTAAGCTGCTGGATGATAGAACCATATCTATCCTTGGCAAAGCATTATTTGCTAAGGTGAGTGTTTTGATTCAAAATGGTAATTGGCTACTGGTCCCTTGTATAAGCTACTGGATGATAGAACCATATCTATCCTTGGGAGAGCATTATTTGCTAAGGTGAGTGCTATGATTAATTCAAAATGGTAATTGGCTTCGGCCTAGGCCTAGAAATCGCAGAATTCAGCAAATTCAAAACTCTATTTTTGATTCTATGTTGCCTCAAGTTGAGATGATAAAAGTAGTTTGGATTGGCTCTACTACAGGGAAATACATTACCAAACACACATGGGAAGCTGTGCGAAGTAATGCTGCTATCATCTACCTGGGGAAGAAGAAGAAGAAGAAGAAGAAGAAGAAGAAGAAGAAGAGCCCCAAGAAATGGCCGTCAAAATGATAGCAAAATAAAGGAACGAAGTTGTCTACAATGGAGAGGAGGGTAGGAATATTCCAGGATTTCTTTAGATAGGAGGAGATAATTTAAGGATATATCTGAGACTTAGGATTATTCAGTCAATCAAAGATTTTTGTGGATTTCAATTAAGGAAAAATCCTTGGTTTTAAAGAGGAGATGTTATAGAAGTACATACCAATCGGATTTTCGTAAAATGGTAACTGCTATAAAGGGAGAGTTTTAGAGTGGTAATATGATTGTGTCACATGTGTGGGTTATAAATTCTATGACAATCCCATTAAATTGTGCTACTTGTCGCAATGTCGTTTCTCTTCACGAAAACCCATCCTGCGATAGTATATAAGATTAATCAAAGTAGTTTGATACATTTTTTTTTTTGATAAAAATTTTACCAATCAAAAGACATCTACATATCTTCAAAATGAGACCAATATAAACTATTTTTCTTTCATTAAGTTAGCAAAAATAAAAAATTTAAATTTTGGAGGGAAAGTGGTGAAGTTTGAGGTCTGGCATGAGTTTTTTTTTTTTTTTTTTTTTAAACTTAAAAATAGAGTATTCGGTTGGAGTTATATTTTTTTCAAAAAATACTTTTATAATAAAATACATTATTGCAATTCTCAAATGAAGAATTAAATTAATTCATGTATTTTGGAGTTTTAAGTTTTTTCTTCTTTGAGGAGGTTAAAAATAATAATAATAAATAACCCATTTTCAGTGATAATTTAGAATAACTAAAAAATAATACTAATCTTATTTTGGATTTTGTTTTAGATATCCCAATTTAAAAAAAAAAAGACTTACAAAGGAAATCTATTACCGAAGCTAGTAGAATTATATTTCGAAAGTATACCCATAGGCTCCGTTCAGCTGTCAAGAATATTGTGCAGGAAAGTAAATTATGAGAAAATTGAATTGAAATAAAGTAAAGGAATAGAAAATCTATTTTCCTGTGAGTGTTCATTTGACAGAATTATGTAGGAAACTAAAACTTTAGTTGTTCATTTGCAAGAAAAGAAACTTAGGGGAATCTTATTTCAATAATTATTTTGAATAAAAGTTATTTTGGGAGCTATTTATTTGGGAAAAAAGTAAATACATATAAATTGCTACCTTTGAATCATCAGGTAATTCTAAAATCAGTCATTAAAAAAAAATATTTAGTTTCATTATTAAGCCAGTTGTCTTTTTTTTTTTTGGTCTCTATTCAATTTTTTTATATCTATTTGTTTTGCATCAAATTTTTGTGGATTATTAGTTCATTCGAACGAAAGAAATCGAGAAAAATAAAAAATAATAATCGAAACTCAATTTTTTTTAATAGAGATAAAAATAAGCCTATAATCGACAAAAAATTGAAGCAAACTAACAAATGTAATTAAAAATTGAATAAAAAAAGTCAAATGGCCGGCTTATTTGGATGCTTAAAAGATAAATAGATAAGATAACTAAAACTAATTTTAACCAAGGGTAATTAATTAGTTGGTACAAATAAAACAAAAGACTGATGACAATATTAAAAACACACATCCGTAAAACCAACATATTGATTTTGTTGACCATATTTATAGCAAAAAACAAAGAAAAATGTAGAATTGTACGAAATAAGAGAAATAAAGGAGTGAAGGAGAACGTTGGCCGAAAAAACTTAAGAATAAAGAGAGTATAGAACTTTCTTGCGACGCTAAATTGCATATATTTTGCACGACCTGTTTTAAGGGAAAGTAAGTTCTGATGTGAGAAAGCTAACTTTTCCATCTTTTCTTGACAATTGAACGGGGCCATAACGTGTGTTGAAAATTTTGGACTTGGGGTTCCCGAAGCAAGGTTTTGAATCCATTTTGTACTAGTACTGGCCGTTACATACCTAAATTGTCTAAAACAGGTATCTTGCACCCCAAATACAGCCCAGCTCAAATATCGGTGCTTACCAGGAAATATATACCAAAAATTTCGGCCGATCTCGGGCGAGATGATTCCGTCTAGTACTTTTTTGTTGTGTATTACTAGTCTCCAAAAAATGCGGATCACATCGCAAACTTAGAGAGAGAGAGAGTGACAAATGGTTTTTGAAAAAGCACATCATCGAAACAAGAGAGAAAGCACATTATCAGTACAAAAAATATAATCATCTAAGATTGGTAGACATAGAATTTAGACAAATTTGTCTTTGCAGTGTATTCCTCAAATGATATTAATGGCTATCCATATAAATGGTATCCGACCATCTGGCTACTAATGTCGAATAATTTTATTTTATTTTACATTAATAATCTATTCAACATTCCCGACTAATTGTATGGTTCTGATCCTAAATACACATGTCAAAGGGCCCTCAAATGAGATCACCACGGGGGTGTAGTGACTTTGGTCAGTATGAGTACCCCAAATCTTCTGTTCAATTGAAGCATTGGAATTACGAAAAAAAAAAAAAATTGATCAATGAACTACTCTCATTAATCATCTGCCTGTAATGGGATCATATTTGGAAAGTATAAACGTAATGTAATTTTTTTTTATGGGCAACTAAATTTTATTAAAAGTCGACGAAGGGTCTATCGAGGGTAAAAGCCACAACCAAATACATGTGTATTGAATAAGCTGGTAATTAAAAGCCACTTACTTTCATTTTTCATTTCTTTTTCTTTTATCTTGAATTTCAACATAATGTCAGTTTCTACTCTTATGCATCTGAATTTATATAAACAGGGTTTGCTACAGACACTTACGCTTATATCAACAATTACTCAAACTCTTTCACATGGGATATGTGAGACGTACCACTCATATACCCACATATTTCATGTGATGTGAGAGAGTTTGTGTAATTATTGGTACAAGTGTTAGTGTCTTTATCTTTTATCTTCACTAAAAGAAAAATGAGTATTAGTGACAAAAATCCTTGTGGCAATTCAAAAGTTGTCACTAATATCATACTTTCAGTGACGATAGTGAAGTTGTCACTTAAATATTATATTTTGTGACAATAAATTAATGTTGTCACTAGAAAGCTATATTTGGTGACAAAACAAAAATGTTGTCACTAAAGATTATTGTTCAGTGACAAAAACAATAAAACTTGTCACTAAAGAGATATATTAGTGAGGAAATAAACAAATGGCCTCACTAAATATATGCACTTTTTTTTTTAATTCTACTTCTTTTTAATTTTTTTTAAATTTGATATTGCAGAAAAAGTTTTAGTGATAAGATTTTTAATGAATCAAAGTTGAGGTTAACTTTTAATTGAATTTCAATAATTTATTTGAGAGAAGCCTAAGGAAAGTTTTAGTACGTATATATATATTTTAAAAATTATTTTTGTAAAATTTGAACCGTCCATTTTGTTTAAAAGGTGTTTTTAAGGGTCCCCGCGAGAAATTATTGAAAAAAAAACCGGGAAGGGCTTGATCCGAGCAATTTTTCATAAAACTGTATATGCAAAAAACTATTCGGATCAAGCCCTTCCCGGTTTTTTTTTCGATGATTTCTTGCGGAGACCCTTTAAAACACCTTTTAAAAACATTGGACGGTTTGGATCGTCAAAAAAATATCTGGAACGTGGAGGTCCTGAAGTCCGGACTAGAAAACATCAGAAAAGAAAACAAAATATTAATATATATAAAATCAGAAAACAAAATAATAATATATACTTTATCAAAAAAGAAAATAATATTTTATATGTACTCTCTCCGTCCCTTTTTTAGTGTCGACATTTTCATTTTGGGTTGTCCTTAGTAAATATGTGCTTCCAAAAGTTAATGGGTATTTATCATATTTTTGCCCTTTTAAAAAGTTAGGGTAAAGAGTTAATGGGTAAAAGTGATTTAGAAATTGAAGGCAAAAGGCAATGTGAAAGGTGTAATGATGGTATTTTTTTAATAAATTGGGTTGACAAAGTAACACACTTAAAAAAGAAAATGTAGAGGGACTTAGGGAGTAATATTATACATGATACATGCATGGCAGTTTGAAGACTACTATAAATATATTTGGACGAAAGGATGGTAACGAAATTGTAGTTGGTGCAGTGGTCCGGAAGGTGTAGATAAGTCCCAAGGTACGCGATTGGTCGTGAGTTCGGAACAAGGCGGCAGCATATGGACAATTGTTTTATTTACTATTTTTGATGCTGTCACTAAAACTTGGCTTACGGTGACAGCTTTCTCTTTGTCACTGAAGAAATGGTCATTAGTGACACATTTGTGAAAAATTGTCACTATTATCCTTTAGCAACACACATTTAATGACATCTTTGTGACAACAAAATTTGTGTCACTAAAATGTTTTAATGACAATATGTTAACTTTAAGTGACAATTTTCACATGTCACTATAGATCAATTTCTTGTAGTGCTTATACAAAACATGAAACATGCCGAATTTTGAAAGCGTAACGAAAAAACTCGTGCGTTTGTGAAGGAGAGAGAGATCTTTAAGGGGAGATATTTCTCAGTGCCTGATAGATATGACGTGGCACCGCCACATGGTGCCAGTCAACCCATCTGAGCCGTCCATCCATGTTTTGGATGGCCCAGATTTGTTGATGTGCTCTCCCCCAATATTTACAAAAATGCCAACGAACAACCCCAACACATTTCAGCCGTCCAAAATATGTATGGATGGCTCGGATGGGTCGACAGGCACTACGTGGCAGTGCCACCGAACAACCCTAACACTGAGCCATCCAAAATTCTTCGTTTTTTAATTTTCTACTTTCACTTGCCATTCTTGGTTTGCAAAAATGTACTATGATATGACCACCATATGCGGAGATGAATTTCTGATTGCACAAACATTATGAATTCTACTGCACGCTTCATTAAGTTGTTTGTTAAATGGTACTTTCTCCGTTCCTTTTTTTTAGTGTCAATATTTTTATTTTCGGTTGTTTCTTTAATAAGTGTGTGTTTTGAAAAGTTAATGGGTAAAAATTTGTACAATTATCATTTTGTCCTTATGAAAAAGTTAGCGAGTAAAGAGTTAATGAGTAAAAGTGGAGGATAATTTTTGAAAGTGGAGGTAGAAGTTGATGTGAAAAGTGTAAAGATGGGGTAAAAATTAATGTGAAAGATGTAATGATAATGTTTTCTTTAATAAATAGGATATACGAAGCAGCACACTTAAAATGAGATGGAGAGAGAGTACTATGTAAGAGAGGGGTTCCTTGGCTTTGTTCAGAAAACTTAATCATTATCTTTTTAAAATTGGTTAAAACATTTTCTGGTCCAAAAATGATACATGTACAACAATCAGCTCTAACAAGTCTCCAACACACTTACATGGTATGTGGAGCCCACACAAACTTGAGTGTGAAGTGTGTGTGGGCTCTACACACTATGTGAGTATGTTGGAGACTTGTTGAAAACTTTTGTTGTACATGTATCATTGTTGTTTCTGGTCATATAAATCATGGGATAACTCCATTTTTATTACCCTATCAGAAATAATTGAGACAATCTTGACCATAGTATGATTGGAATGCGGTAATAAATTACCATAAGTAAAAATGTTACTTCCATTATCTATTCAAAGTCGTTAATTATGGTTTTTAATCTTTTCATTGCTAGGTTTGGATTTTATTATTATTTAAAAACTAATGCCACGTTACATATCCACGTTTATCCTCATTAATCCACTATTTTAATGTATAAGATGAGTAACTCAATGAAATTCTTTTGTAAAGTGCTTTGTAGGATTGACTTGTTTGTTTGGGGATCTGGATTGGGATTTGGTATGTATTAATGCCTCGGGCCACAAAGGTCCGGCATTTGCAGTTGCATTATGGACTGGATACATATCATGACATATATAGGCTATAATCCAGCATGAAATCCAATGAGTGTTTGGATTCCATATTCCATCCATCTAGTTTTAATGGATGTGACTGTTTAACCCTTCCTGTTTTGTTTTCCAATGATTCCACAACGATATATAAAGATACACTACGCAATGGCCTTTACGGTCAATTTTTAACCGGTCTACGCAATGGCCATTACGGTCAATTTTTAACCGGCAGGAATGAAAAGGCCAAAAAGGATGCTATTACCGGCGCTAATGACAAACTGCCAACGAAAAAAAAAAACTGCCAACGAAAGGTAATTTATTAACGGTGGAATTAAAACCACTCGTAAAGATGACTATTAGTGGCGGTAACGTGAAACATCCGGCAAAAAACTATTAACGGTGGTAAAGTAGAAAATCGCCGGCAATAACAGTGACAGATTATACTATTAGTATTAGCTTTCTAATGCAAATTAACCAAACTTCGTTTAGCTAAATGGTTAAGTGTTTAATTGGGTAGCACCAAAAAAAAAGTGTTTAATTGGGTACCTTTCAAAAGATTTGTGAGTTTGAAATTTGAATCTCAGCACTAAAATTCCCCTTGAAAAAACCTTTAGAAGACAGCAATTTTTACTTCTAGATGTCGGTTATATTTAGGGCCGCAAGGAACCTTTGGTAAAAGTATTACTGGTGGTTTTCATGCCTTTAATGGCGGTTTTTGACTGCTAGAAATAACGTAGATAGGTAAATTTGTGGCACAATCTCAACAAAAGCAAAGGCCAACTGTACACCTACAGATTGGTACGTGGGGTCCACTTTTGGGTCCCCATACAAATGATCCCAACCGTTCATTAATTTTGAAATATTTTTTCAAATGGACTTGACAAAATTGAGCTCAACTAGATAACTTTAAATACTTGATGCACTATATCCATTTTTCAGTCAGAAAAAGTAGCATCATGAATTCTGAATGAAAAATTAGTACATTGGATAAAAAAAACTTACAATTGTCCAATTGAACTCATTTTTTACTAGATCACTCAAAATAATATTTTAAATTTAATAAAGAGCTCGGATCTTTTGTTGGATGCAAATTGATCGGTACCCATAGAAGGGTTCTTCTTATAAACTAATGGGATTATACATTCAACCAATATCTTCAAGATTTTATATCCCATTTCTTTTATTTTCAAGCTAATAAACGAGCCATTAGCAAGTTGATGATGAATATTACCAAGATATCCTCAGGCCTAGGGACGGAACCAAGATTTTACTTTTGCGGTGGATAAAATATATATACTTAAAAAAATTAGTGGTGGCGAATCTATATAATACCGGGATAAATTTTTATTTTCTATACAATAATTGCATTTTTTTGAAAACCTTGTGGAGGCAGCTGCTCCCACTTGTCCCTTTCTGGCTCCATCCTGTAGTCCATACAGAACTTTGCTCTAGCGTTAAATGGGACCCTCGCTAGTGGACGGTGGGATTGGTCTCCCAATTAGTGGAGTTGCGAAAAAAAGATATCCTCAGGTAAGATGTATTTAGCCCATGGTATTGATCACAAGCTTTTGTTGTTGGTTTTGGTGACGTATCAGTTTTGACGGTAGCAACAAAGACTCACAAACCCACTCTCATTGTCCGCCTGCATTCATTTCGTTTGCCAACCCCCACCCCCTTCCTCTCTCTCTCTCTCTCTCTCTCTCTCTCTCTACCTTTGCAAATACATGTAATCTGCATACGGGTATAAAAGACTGTATGCAAACTGTGCATTTGTGTGTCTGAGATTGTGGCTGCAAGTTGATGATTAACAACAAACGGCTGTGATTTTATAATCAGAGTTTTACCGATCCGGCGTGCATTCCTTTCGCGACGTGGGGTGATGTTTCCGCACTGCAGCTTCACCTCAGTGGTGGTTATGGTGGCAGTAACCTTGGCGCTGCTGCTGCTGCCGCTGGCATTGCCGTCGCCGCCTCCTCCACCTCCTACGATCCTTCTCGGTCTACCAGTCTTGATAATGGCCCTCTTGATTGTTGTTTTATTTACTACTCCTACAGTGCCCCCAATGTAGCTTTCATTTCTGTCTGAATTTTCGTTCACTTTGTTCGCTCTGGGTAGTTCTCTCTCTCTCTCTCTCTCTCTCTCTCTTCATCTACATTAGTCCTTCGAATGTACTAGGCTGCTAGCGAACAACATGCAGCAGAGTTTATGTACTTTTCCATGCTATCTCAAAGCTTTTATTTCTTAAGTTGTTTATTTTAGTTTTTTATCTTTTCCCGTAATGAAATTTTCTTTGCCAATAAAAGACGGGTACGGTTCTAGTTCAAAATTTTCATCGGCCGCCATAATTGCCCTATGGCTACTAACATTGCAGGATTGGGCATCCGATCGATTCCTGTAATGATTTTTAGTTTGAAGGATTTTATAATTATCTTAAGCTTTTATTGCTTACATATATAAAAGTTCAGAAACAACCATCTCAGTTGTTTCCTCCGACATGGGCAGATTTGGAGTTTGTTTTCTTTTGTCTCTTGTAGTCAGGTTCAAAACTTTTGACCATACGTTAAATTTACTCAAAAGAATAAAAATGCAATAATTTTTTACCAGCTATCAATTTTGTGAGGCTTGTCCATACGAAACTTTGTATCAATTTTAATTTTATGGATAAGATGAACCACTAACAAATTTATGGAGATATATACATGGACAAACTACCCAAACAACCTAAGTTGTTTTTTTTTTTTTTGGTAATTAATTAAATTACGTTTGATTGAAAAAAATAACCAACCTTCTCATATGGAAACAAGCTTAAAGTTCTGCACTGCACAGCACAGCACAGCTGAAGCCAAGGCATACCCATTCATCAAGCAAACTTCCGAGGCATACATACACACAGATCCGGGGTGGGTATTGTGCGATAAGTGTTGTGCGCCGTGTTGTGCGGTAAAACGACGTAGTTTTTGGCACAACTCTGAAGCTTCCAAAAACCTTGTTTGGAAGAAGGAAAAATCCACTACAAAATGCCTAAACCTTAAACCCAAAGTGCCTAAACCCAAAGCGCCTAAACCCAAGTGCCTAAAACTACTATATCCTACTCCAAAGAGCCTAAATTCCCTAAGATTGAACCTCAAAATTAACTCTCCAAACAAGACCTATTGAAGTGTACCAG
This sequence comes from Vaccinium darrowii, assembly GCA_020921065.1. Taxonomy (NCBI): domain Eukaryota; kingdom Viridiplantae; phylum Streptophyta; class Magnoliopsida; order Ericales; family Ericaceae; genus Vaccinium; species Vaccinium darrowii. The sequence goes on along the minus strand of CM037159.1, from coordinate 16,312,851 downwards.
GAAAATGAACAAAACTACGTCGTTTTGTCGCATAACACCTCCCCCGGATTCCATACACACACTCACTCACTCACAAGGCATGTGAGGACCGGAAGAGTGAGTGAAAATATTTGTTTTTGAATGTGATTGTAGCAAAGTTGCATATCTTGCTGTGAAATGGACATACATAACAGAGCAAAAGTCGTCGTAGCCAAACCCGAGCCAAGCAACTAGAAACTAGAAAAAACAGAAGGTTGAATGTTCCAATTGATGCAAACAAACATCCTAATTCCTAAGTTATTAATAATAGGAAGGGTAAATTTCACTGACAATGTAAAAAGTTAGGCTGCTCCCAAAAGTCCAAAGCAACCAAATCACTAAGTAATACGTTTTTTGCGGCGCAACCTGGATATTGTATATCCATTACTCCCAAATACAAATACAAATCTGCTCTAGTATGTGACGTCCTATATTAGAATTTATTTACCTAACCGAGTAATTTGGCGGCGCAATTAAGATTCATTTGTTGTAATTTTTCGAAAAGCGGGTGTTAACAGGGGATTTGGCAGCATAATTAAGATTTATATATATGTTTCAAATGCACACTTGTTTTGGATTTTAAGAATTAATTTGTTGTACAACATGCTTGATTAGCAAATAATTTTTTAGCGGCGCAACTTGGATGTATATATCTACTATTCAAAGTACCTACTCACATAAGTAGGGCTGTAGTCAAGTTAGAAGACACTTATACCACATGTACCAGACCAAACTAGGGTCAAATATCGAATATCTAATATCTACTAACAATTAATACTTCTTACATGTACTAAAAAAAAAAGTACGTACCGGAACATAATTTTGTAGAATTAGGTTCCATTTCTTCATCTTTATTTAAAGACTTATTCTGGAATTTATTTCTTGACATACATTGTTCGTATATAATTGAGCTGATTGAGGCTCAGCTGGTTTAATAATTGAGCTGGTTAGGAACAAGCTCATTAAGGGTCAGCTGGTTTAATAATTGAGCTGAGCTTGAGCTCGAGTTTTAAACTTATTTAGCAAACAAGTTCGCAAAAGCTTAGCTCGTTTAAAGTGGCTTGTTAAGTAAATTACGTACCCTGAATTGGCTTGTTAACAGTTTAGCTCGGTTAGGAACGAGCCGAGCTTGAACACTACAAAATTCAACTTGGCTCGGCTCGTTTATACTCTAACTCTAATACGTACAACACAAACGACGCAACACGACTAATAAGCAGGCCAATACGGAGCATATATTTTAGGTGCGAAAGTAAATTATCAGGCCCGCATGGCACAGTTCATTTATTTTCGTAATCTCTAAAAACGTCGTCAATTTAAAGTGTGGGTTGAATCGGCAATGACAGGAAGAAATAATTAAAGCCACCATTACTCTTATTCCTGAAATGCTTATGGTAAAGAATGTGTGTCCCTTCTCGTCGCTATAAATACGTACACATTTCCCCTTCTTTCTTTACTCCTCTCTCTCTCTCTCAAAGTATCAATGGCATCCTCTTCATCACAGAATGTTTCTGAGAACTTGAATGCGAAGGAGCCGTCCCTTTGCCTAGCTATAGAGCAGCCTCCGGTGATGATCTCTGTCACAAAAGTAAGTGTAGTTAACCTTCATTTTCGGTGTACGCTCTATCTCTCTCTATCTCCATTCGCAAATATTATTAACTTGGGCCTTTTTGTTTCAAAATTCGCGCGCGCATTTTTTTGTAATTATTTTGAATACCTATAATGAGGGTAACAGTAAAAAAATTTGGACTGGTGCTATAGATTTAGATGTTGAGCATAAATTCAACCACTGATTTGTATTTAGAACTATCTAATTCATGTGGATTGTATACGGTCAAGTTACACCCTTTACACATTGCACGACTTTAAAAGCAGCCGTGTTGGAAGCATTTTCTGAAACTTTGTCACCCCGATTTTCCCTTGAAAACATTAAATTGTGTAACAGTCCTCTTTTTGCTTTTTCATTTGCGCTCTCATCTCTCTGTGCAAGTTTAGGTAACTACCCTCTTCGTTTGAATTTGCGCGCGCATTTTTATGTTTGATTATCTATTATAAGGGAAAGATTAAAAAAAAATCGAACAATGCTACAGATACAAATATTAACAAACAAATCTAAACACATATGTGTTTGAATCATCTGATATACGTGGGTCCTATATGATGCACGTTAGACCTTCATAGCATCATGTCGGAAGCCTTTTCCAAATCTTTTTTGTCACCTTGATTTTCCCTTGGAGACATTAAATTAATTAGTAAGATTTCTCTTTTTTGTTTTTTCAATGGCACTTTGTGATTGGGGGGGGGGGGGGTGTTTGATCACATACTTACTACGTACTTATCTTAATGAATCCAGTCAATCAAAAGCTTATTAATTCAGTCAAAATACTTATTAATTACTTTTCATCAATTTTAGTCTTGTACTATTTTTTTTTTTCAACAGTGTTCAAAGCCCGATACGAGATTACAAGCACCTGGGGCGATAGAGGGAGTTTCAGATGAAATGTTCAGGATTCCGCTAAATTGTTACGAAAATCTTTTTGTCGAGGTATGTGCATTTCATTGATATGCGTTTTGGACCCAGAAATTTAACATAGTGATCAGGCACTCTTTTGATCACAACTGTGAAAAATTATTTCATAATTATCTGCGGCAGGAGCATATTCAACTTAGATTGCATTTTAGCCTCCAAAGTTTCAACATGCCTAATATTTACAAAAGTGTCTTAGACTCTCATTTAACTGCTCCTATAGAGAGAAAGTTGAGACTTTTGGTGAAGGGTTAAGTGCGGTTTGGGGTGGTTGTAAATTAAATTAAGTAAATTACTTTTTGAAAAACTATTTCTTCAAAATGACTAAAAAGTACCCAAAAAAAAAAAAAGAAGAAGGAGACGACGAAGAATTAAACACTAGACTAACAATATATAAACTACCAATGTTAATTAACCAACACTATGGTGGAAAAATCAAGGAATGATTTTCTGAATATAAAATTAAAATTCAAGTAAGTCTAATTCCAGATCTATGTTTTTTTTGTTTTGTTTTGTTTTTTTTTTTTTGAAGCAGAGAGTAGAAGAAGGTTCAAGGAACATATTTTGGTCTGCAACTATAGACTTTAAACTTCCAGAAGACAGTATGGATCGGATATTAAAAAGAGATGAGGTACGTAACTTTATTCTTCAAAATTTCCAAAAATCTTGTGTATATAATTTGGGTTCTTTCATTGTTGCATCACACAGAATGTGAAATCAACGTACGGTGTGCAACATCTACCATTGGTTGAACGATTGGGGGGCTGGAAAATCGAAAAATGCCAACGTCCTGGTCTTGAAATATATGATAAGGTAGGTCGAGCAAATCTCTAATATCTTTTTTTCTTTTTTTGTTTTAGTTCATCTCTTAGTATGAAATCTATCATTTCATTGGTGGATCCAATTATAAATATTTGCTAGTGAGAAATGTCTAGAAATTGATAACCGCATGCATGGTACTTTATCATTTGTGAAAAAAGAACTTAGTTGCTATTATTAGCCAGATTTTTCAAGATTAGGAAATTACATTGGATTGTTGGAGGATTCACATCATTGAATCGTTGGTCAAAATCGAGGATCACAAGATTGTACTAGGGGAAAAAATGATTCTACTAGAAAAATGTAATAGCTTGATATTTCAAACTTGGATTTGCATTTTTGCTCTCCTTTTTTATGAATTTTAATGTTTCCCACTACATTATTTTTATCACAATCAGAGTGGAAAGATGTTCCGAACTTTTCGTCAAGTGGTGAGATTCATCAAGGATGCTTCTTTGCCGAGAAAGGTGCCACAACGGAATTTTGCCCAAAACCAAGGACTTATCGTAAGTTTTCTTTGATCGGAAACAACATTTTATTATAACTCGACAATGGGTACATCGAGGAAAGAAGCCAACCTTCCGGCATAAAACACGGAAGAGGCAACAGCTAACTAATCCAGCGAAATGCTGGAGGACAGGCCAAAGGAAAAGAAAAATGAGCATAGCAAGAGTCCAAATGCCAAAACACTAACAGAAGTCGATATCAAATAAGACTAAAAAGTTCCAATTGAAAATCTTCCAACGGTAGAACCAAATCATCCAGGCTAAAGGTAGAGAAAAATTCAAGCTTTTTTGTTTTTCAGTACAATCATTTGAGAGATTACTTTTGTAGGCTCTAGAGACACCTGGATCAGAACCATCACAAAAAAGACTCAGGGGTGAAAAGGGAAGCTCCTCATCGGAAGAAGTCACTCCTCATTCGACTCCAAAGCGAGGAAGTGAATGTCTCTGTAGATTCAACAACGGAGAATGCAATTTGTCACGAGGTCATTCTACTTCCAATTCATTACATATTCTTCTAGGTTTTGGTTTGGAACACTTTTCTAGGAAAAAACTTTCGAAATACCAACGTTTACTATCTTAATATTGGACTTATTTGTGCCAGCTGGAAAATATATTTTTAAATTGAAAAAAAGATAAGGTTTTTTAATTGGATTTTCTTACCATTTTCAGTAATAAAAAAAAAATATGTATTTCTTCTTCTAAGTTCATAAAAATTAAGTTCGAATAGTACCTATCAATTGGATGGGCTTAAATTTCTTTGAATTGTATATTACCAACTCATTCATAGTATAAGAATATTGTTCGACTTTGTGTCAAGTGAGATTTTCATATTTGATGTCAATTAAACCACCTAAATATCATTATATCAAGTAGTACATATATTTTTTTTCGTCTAGGTATTAATTGGTTAAGGGTTTTTTTTTTGGGGTGCGTAGGAGTTAAGGAGAATGCAAGGAATGAGGAAAGTCAAGTGGAAGGTGGGAGCATCAGTAGGTTCTCGGATAAAACTGAACCAGAATTTAACAGAAAAACTATTATTCCTGATGAGGATTTGGTTGGCCTTGAGGATTTTGGATATGCATGTGAACAATAATGAGAATGTCAAAAAACTCGAGAAGAAGGTGCAACAGCAAGCTGCGATTATTCGGGAAGAAGGTGATAAAATTCAGCTGCAAGCAAAAGGAATCGATGTCGCGAACACTAAGATAGTGGAGTTGGTGGACGCAAAAGAGCAACAAGGGAAGACTTTGGCTAGCGTTGTGGAGTTCCTTAAACACCAAGGGTACAATGGATAGAGTGATTGACTTGCTGGCTAGTACATCATGCTTTCCATATGTACATTCTTATTAGGGGTAGTTTTCCATTTGATAAAATGGACATTTGCTAAAATCAAGTGGGTGATTTTATCAAATGAAGTGGAGAGGTGATTTTATGTCCAATGAATCTGGACACGCACTACCCCTTAGTATGTTGATGATTTGCAAAAACTTATTTCCGAAATCCATCAAGTACTAGTCGAGCTTAATTTCTTAAAATTGTATTAAAAACTTACTAAAAAAATCAGAGTATTTTTTGACATTGCAATTAAGATTTAAGATCTTTAAATTTGATGTCAATTAGAAACAACCTAAATGTCATGTACTCCCTCAATTTAAGTAATTTACTAGATATCAATGAGCTTTTTAATTCATGAAAAAGCTACGTATTAGACTTGTCGTTCAAAAGAAAAATATATCATTTTAATGTATCATCTTAAATTTGCAAATATTTAATTCGTAGGATCTCATATACATTTGGATTCATTGTTGTTTTGGAGCCTGTCAGTTGCGTAGCCGGGATTATGAATTAGCATGGGCACTATAAATTAATCACGAGTTCCAAGAATAGTCAAGTTTTAACAACAACCTACATGCCCACGACGAGTTGATGGTTGTTGATGATGTGATGGTGACATGCGTCTTGCGGCGTGAAAAATAAGTGATAGTTTTAGGCTTGTGTAGAATGTTATTTTGTTATTCACCCACTTAAAAGTAAGTGAAGAGTATCACTCTAATGTTTATGTAATTGAAGAATTGTTTAAAATATGATAATTGCTTGAAAGCAGAGATTGAAAATTATCGGGTCGCCAGTTCAAATTTGGTTCTTGTTGCATGATTAGTATGAGGCAAGATGAGTCATTTTTCAATACGAAGTACTCCCTCCGTCTGCATGTATCGGTCAATTTTTTAAATCTGTGTTTTTTTTTATTACTCATATCTTTCAATTTATAATAGTTTTCATGATTTTGCAAATTTTATTCAAAAAACTAATTGGGATCTATGAAGAAAGATTGATCCTTATTACATATGTTTTAAGATCCATATAGAATAATATATGCGATAAAAAAATGTCACAGATTTAAAAAAATGGACCAACAAAGGCAAACAGAGGGAGTAATATACATTTTCCAACTATCAATTAGATTCTTTTATAGGAGCCTTTAATTAAGGATCTCAACCGCATAGCGAAATTTTTCATTAACTTGTTCATTCTGTACAAAATACATGAATCATGTCGTAGTGCAGGATATATCAGAAAGAGGTAGAATCCTTCCAAAATCATCATTAAAGGGACATAAATTGAAGAATCGCTATGCTGTCACTACAACAATTTACACCATTCCCGACTAAAATCACTGACTAAATAATGTTTAGTCGGAAATTATTGTCCAATTTCCGACTAAATAAATTTTAGTCGGAAATTATCACCTCAATTTCCGACTAAATAATTTTAGTCGGAAATTACCACCAATCACCGACTAAATTTTTGTTGGTCGGAAAAATTCAAAGGTTTGGCCGACTAAAATAATTTTAGTCGGAAATTGTTTGAAATTCACCGACTAAATTTAGTCGGAAATTATTTGCAATTCACCGACCAAAATTGTTTAGTCAGAAAAAGTTAGTATTTTCCGACCAAATATTTAGTCGGGAAATCAAGGTAAAAATTTCAACATTTTCGAAATTTTTTGTCTATACTTTGGCGGAGAAATTACTATTCTCCGACCAAATATTTAGTCGGAAAAAGTATAAATTCACCGACTAAATAATTTTAGTCGAAAATTGTTTGAAATTCACCGACTAAATAATATTTAGTCGGAAATTGTTTGCAATTCACCGACCAAAATTGTTTAGTCGGAAAAAGTTAGTATTTTCCGACCAAATATTTAGTCGGGAAATCAAGGTAAAAATTTCAACATTTTCGAAATTTTTTGTCTATACTTTGGCGGAGCAATTACTATTCTCCGACCAAATATTTAGTCGGAAAAAGTATAAATTCACCGACTAAATAATTTTAGTCGGAAATTGTTTGAAATTCACCGACTAAATAATATTTAGTCGGAAATTGTTTGCAATTCACCGACTAAATATATTTTAGTCCGAAAAAAACATTGATTATGATTTTTTTTATCATCAATAAATATGGTTTGTCAAAATAAATGAAAGAAGAAATTTTCCCATTGATTTTTTATCATCCAAACCGTTCAATGTCTTCAAAACGGGTTTTTAAGCGTCTCAAGAAATTAATTTGATTTTTTCATCTCAATCATCACTCTAGATCCACTATTTGGTGTCTCTGTTAATTAACAACTCACCTGTGCATGCTAGGCCGTTGAATAAATAGACTCAAATAAAAATCAGCTCAATTAGATATCGAAAACTGGTGGCAAGTATTTAAAAAAATAAAAATTCACATTATATAATTTTTCGATTTTTATTCACAAGAAATAAATCCTCATTGTATAATTTTTCAAATTTTTTGGTTTAAAATAAATTCACATTATATTACAGATACCTATAATTGATCTCAAGAAAATCAAGGCCTGACCTCTTGCTCGATTAGAATAACAAAGTTGGAAATCAATACATGACTCTAGATCCACCGTAACCGTACTAAATTAGATAAGGACTTTGTGTAAAATTGGCACTACAACAAAAATGGGCATTTCCAGCATTTACTTTCCCGCGTTTAGTAAAAAACCCCGGTAAAGATATTTATTTTGTCCGGGAGCCGGAGAAACCCACGCCCCAAAATTTTTCCCTCCCCTTTTTTCTTTTCCCTCTTATTTCCTTTCCTTCTCTTTCCCCAGAAAAAGCCCTAGCTAGCTCAAGCTCGGCTGCTCTTCAGGTATGCCTCTCTCTCTCTCTCTCTCGCTTCCTCTCTTTCTCTGTCTCTCTCTCTCCCCATATCATCTTCTGGAGTCATACGACTATGGGCCATTACGTGCATCTCTGATTTTTCCTTTCCCATTACGTGGTGTGGGCATTCTCAGGTATCTGTCTCTCTCTCCCGCTATCTGGCTCCGGCGTTTGCAACATCTGGCATAATAGAAGACCAAGGATGGCAATTCTAAACCCTAGCCGCCGACCTCGTCCTTCTCCGACTAATAGAGTCAGAGAGAGTTTGAACAAAAAAAAAGAAATAAGCTTGTAAAATATTTTATATGATTAATAAAGTTTGAATCAAAATTCAAACATGCAAAAAAAAATGTATACCATATACATTGCCTTTTATCTAATAAAGATTTTGAAATAAAAATATCAATTTCTTTTGGTGAAAATATATATATAAATTGAAGTCAAGTCACGATAAAAAAAAAAGTCACGAACAACATAATTTAAAAAAAAAAAAAAAGGGAAAAATAAGTTACAATTTTTTTATTTTTTATTTTTAGAAAAAGAGAGAGAGAGAGAGAGAGAGAGAGAGAGAGAGAGAGAGAGAGAGAGAGGAGAGTTTGAACAAAAAAAATAAATAATCTTTTAAAACATTTTATACGATTAATAAATTTTAAATCAAAATTCAAACATGGAAAATAGTAAACTAATTTTTTTAACTTGTAAGTATAATCACCGACTAAATTTTTTTTTGTCGGAAAATATTCAAAGGTTTGGCCGACTAAAATGATTTTAGTCGGTGCTTCTTATATCAATCACCGACTAAATCTATTTTAGTCGGAAATTATAAACTATTGCTGACCAACTATTTAGTCGGAAATTATCTCTAATTTGCCGACTAAAATTTTTTTAGTCGGGGAATAATAGTTTTCCGCCAATTCAACGATTTCCAAAAATTTCGCGAAAATTTCGGCGGGAATTTTTATATTTTCCGACTAAATATTTAGTCGGCAATTCATTTTTTTAACAAAATGATAATAAAACGAAAAAGAAAATTTTGGCGCAAGCGGGATCCAACTTTTTTAGGCGGGCTTAAAAATTTCACGGGAAATTTTGGGGAAGCAAAACTACAAATTGGACAAAAAAAGAAAAAAAATTACAAATTTTTTTTTTAAAAAATGGTTTTAAAAAAATTTAAGACAAGGTTCTACACAAATATGTTCAGATCTCCATTAAATTAAACTAATTGAACAATCGAGAGTGTTAATATGATAGTTTTTGTTGATTAAGTCAATCACGGAAAGTTACGTATCGATCGGATTTAGAAAACCCCTTGATTGGGGTATGAGTGTGTTATAGAAATTATCAAATTAAATTATAAAAATTATATAGAAATTAATAAATAATATAAATTAATAAAATTATAGAAATTATATTATATAAACTAATTTCCATAATTTTTATAGTTTAATTAACTAAAATATGCAATAAACTTCTTATGAAGGATCCCGCGCAAAGTGTACAAATTCAAACCTCAAACTCAAATTTTCGGACAAAATTTAGACGATCTGAACCGTTAGATGTGTTTAAAATGTGTTTTTAAGGTCCTATGGAAGGATTTGACAAAAAAAATACTACCCGGAAGGACTTGATCGGAGCATTTTTTCATAAAACCGCTATATGAAAAATTGCTCTGATCAAGCCATTCTAGGTAGGTTGTTTTGCCAAATCCTTTCATTGGACCTTATAAACACGTTTTAAACACATCTAACGGATCTGATTTTCAAAAAATAGATCAGATGGCCTTGAACTGATGAATTGTAGTGTTCAAATGCCACTAGAAGCACTGAATGTGTTCCGATCGTGTGGTTACCGACATCGGATGATCATCAATTTCGGGGAGAATGATAGAATTGATAAGATGTTAAATCATATCGGTGTAGATCAAACATTCAAGAAATCGAACCAGTATCCACCATTCAACGTTATACACTGAACTTACTTAGTTATGAACTAATATATACTGCTATAGTCTAATGTATGTTAGCCACACGACCGCAACACAATTATGATGATCAACACCGACTATTTTGTTTTACTTGGTGTTTTACTAAACCTCACCAAATTTTGGGCCAATTGGATTTTGAAAATCCCTTAATCGGGACGCAATTCCATCAAGTAAGTGAGTTCTTATGTCCGATCAAATGTGTACAATGTGAAAGATCTATGATTCTGATGATCAAGTCTGTTGATTTTGTTGTTCTCATTAGTTAAATCATTGTAGTAATTTTTTGGCTGAATCGGTTGTGAAAAAGTCATTGATCGAGAAGCAAATTTATTAAGTAAATGAGTTATTATGTCCGATCAAGTGTGTAGCAAGACCCGATTAACTTTATTCTCGGTATGAGTGATCTAATATATATATAATGTAAAAGATTGATGATTCTAATAGCAAAAAATGGCTCAAGTTCATCATAAGAATTCAATGTATTGGGAAAAATTAAATGACGCATCCCCAACTGGTTTTTCAATATACCAGTAAAAAAAAAAAAAAAACTATATATTAAAGTTGTGCCGACTGAAAGTTTAGTCGGTGAAGAGTTTTTAATTTTGCGGGAATTTTAAATTAATGCCAAAATTTTTGGCGGAAGTTCCCAAAAAAAAGTAGAATCAGTACTTTGTGATCTCAAATCCAACCCAGTGATCTCTCTCTCTCTCTCTCTCTCTCTCTCTCTCTCTCTCTCTCATTCCGGTTCATTCCCAAAATCAACCCAGTGATCTCTCTCTCTCTCTCATTCCGATTCATTCCCAAAATCCAACCCAGTGATCGAGCGTTTTGTCAAAATACCGTTGTTTTCGAAACAATTGAGGAATCTACCTTTGTTTTCAAACTATTCATAAAAATACCGTTGTTTTGTACTTCTCATTTTGAACCTGAGATCTTTAACCACTTCTCAGTCTCAACCTTAGAAGTCTCCTAAAATTTCATCTGACGTGTCCCCGTCCAGCGTGGATGTTTGTCCAGCGTGTCCATACATACTTCTCATTTCCAAAACGAGAAGTCGTTTTTATTTGAATTTTGTACCTGAGAAGTATAAGAGATTTCGGGTGTACTAATTGAGAACATACTTCTCGTATTGGACCTGAGAAGTATTTTATGCAACTCATATTGAACCTGAGAAGTACTTTTAACTTCCCTTTTTCCCCTTCTCCAACGAAAACAGTCGTCATTCTCAAACTTGCATCTTCAGGAAGATTGAAGTAGAGAAGAACGAGGAGCGAACAGAGAGCTTCTTCCTCACTGATCTTGCTCCTCTCTCTTCCACGAAGGTACGCATGCACTTCGTGTCTCTCTCTCTCTCTCTCTCTCTCTCTCTCTCTCTCTCTCTCAGTACGTCTCTGTCTCTCTCTCTAAATCTCTTTAAGGTTTCTGATTAGAGTTAGCGTTTGTGATTAGAGTTAGGGTATTTAGGGTTTCGATTGGGGTATTTAGTTGGGTGAAGTTCAAGTAAATGATATATACATGTAGTAATTTAATCAGATGAAATCGATGGACCCTTTCACCAACGACACTTGCTCCGGAGTGAATTCCGGTAGCCTTTTCCCGACGAGTGAACGCATTGTTTGTGGGTAGTCGCCATAGGTTAATGGGTTTGTGATTAGAGTTAGGGTATTTAGGGTTTCGATTGGATCGATGGACCCTTTCACCAACGAAACTTGCTCCGGAGTGAATTCTGGTAGCCTTTTCCCAACGAGTGAACGCATTGTTTGTGGGTAGTCGCCATAGGTTAATGGGTGAATAAACCTGCCCAAAAAACACCCATATATTAATTAAGTGATGTACACATACAAATTAAGATAACAGTTCGAGTTTTTTAGAAAAAAATTAAAAGGGAAAATAAAATCCATGGGATCTCAGAGAACTAATATACATTGGCTGTTTTAAGTACCACTTAATTTCAACTCTTATTGTTTTGTGGTGTTCGTATCGAATGTCAGGAATCATGCCAAGTTTTCAACCACCTCAATATTGCATGTAAGAAGGAATCATGCCAAAGTTTTCAAAGAAATCATTCTGTAAAAGCAACTCCGACCCATGTTTGAATGACAGCCTATGGTAAACATCTCATGTAGAGTGGATAACGTGTACTTTTTTCCCTGGGCTATAAATGAAGGTTGGATGTTGAGATGAGATGCGTGTATTACAATGGTAGACAGAGCACAAAGCTCTCGAGTTTGGATACTTCCCAAGTTCAAGGATCCTTATTGGAAAGAAAAAAAAAATCCAGTCCGAAAGATTACTACGTTGGTCTTCGACAAGATCAGTATGGGCCTCTATCCATTGGAAGGCATATAACGAAGAATTGTTTCCAGGGATACTTAAGGTAGGTACCTGCATCATGTTGAAGGAGATTGTTATATTTCGACCAACGCGAAAGTCTCTATATTTGAACATCACACTGGCAAACCTTCAATCTGTGATTGAAAAATCTATGTTGGATTGAGTGTTACTTTAAAAGGGTAGTTGGGGTGGTGGTCTTTTTTTTTTTTTTTTTAAATTCATGTAACTCTACGATTTCATGTTTTATGCATCAAAGGCCGTTAACCTCGTGAAGTATTGAGTATTGTTGTTGGATTTGTAATTTGTTCGCTTTTGAGTTGGTTTCTGTCTGTAATGAAGTATTGTTGTTATGTTCAATAGCAACATTGTTGGTATTGGGGGGTGGTGGCGGCAATAAAGATAGACTTATTCGACAAATAAGGGGTCCAACACTTAACAAAAGAACAATTAGTAGCGAATATATATAATATTGTAGCAAGCCATAACTCTTGACAAAGAGAAAAGGAAAAGAGGGAGAGAGAGGATCGACATATTATATTTCCAAAGTATTCAACAATTTCATGTCACACTTAACTATAAAGTTACATCTACAAAAGCACATTACAGCTTTGTCGAAGCTCCAACATTGCCTTCTCAAATGATGCATTTGCAATGTTCCTTTCTGCTTCCCTCTGAGGACACTGATTTCTTTGCTTCTTCAGTCTCATTAAATGCAACTTGAAGATTTAACTCCAACTGTTATTTTTTGTGGTTTAGTTAAGCAAGCATCAATCTCCATTTGCTCCTCTACGGGAAGAAGCACATAAAAATACCAATTAAATATGTAATCCACACTTATTTATTTATTTTTACTAGAGCGAAAAAGAAATAACGAGTTTTTCTTTTAATAAATATTTGGTCTCGTTTTTTATTTCTTGTTTAAAAATTTTACATTTATTTTGTCTGAGTAACGAAGTGGTAGTGTTGAGATTCATATTAATTGCTAGGGGCATGTAAAGAAAATAAAATGTACAAAACATCTCCGGACATTTGAAAATAGTAGTATATATTGAAAAGATTTCAAAACATTTGTCACATTTTCAAAATTTTTCAAATTTTTTTTTTTAAAGACTTGCATATTAGCCCATCCACCTAAATAAGACGATTGAAGTTTGTAAAAATGAGGGTTAAAAGTCTCAAGTCCAATATGAGAGATACTTTAAATACTTCTCAGGTTCAAAATGAGACATACTTGGATAACATACAACAAAATATGTTTGGCAGATAGTTGAACTTCTCAGGTCCACAATGAAATCTTTAATTAAACTTCTCAGGTCCAACATGAGATGTGTAAAATAACTTCTCAGGTGTAAAATAACTTCTCAGGTTCAAAATGGGTTGTTTAAAATACTCCCCAAAAATAAGTGTTCTAAATACAAATTATAGTGACTTCTCATTTTAGAAATGGGAAGTATGTATGGTATGTATGGTAGACAATAAGTATACGGAAAGTATGTATGGTAGACAACTAGTATACGGGAAGTATGTTCCAAGTTAGAGAAACTCAAATAAAACCGACTTCTCATTTTAGACATGAGAAATATATATGGACACGCTGGCCAAACATCCACGCTGGACGGAGACACGTCGGATGAAATTTTGGGAGACTTCTAAGGTTGAGACGGAGAAGTGGTTAAAGATCTCAAGTTCAAAATGAGAAGTACAAAACAACGGTAATTTTATAAATAGTTTGAAAACAACGATAAATTCCTAAATTGTTTTGAAAACAACGTTACTTTCATAAAACACTCCCCAGTGATCTCTCTCTCTCTCAAACCATTCAGTACTCTCTCTCTCATTCCAAATCCAACCCATTCTGAAATCCAATCCTGCCATTCTCTTGCTGAACCCAACAGAGAAGATGAAGCAAAAATTATGGAATCAAGCAACAGATTACGGGGGTTTCTAGTTTACTCATCACCATCAAGCCGAACGTATCCCCAATTCTGTCTCTCTCTCTCTCTCTCTCGAACAGGTCTTTTCCCTCTCTCTCTCTCTCTCTCTCACGCACACACATCTACAACGCGTTCATAAGCACGGTCATTTTTGTTTTTCCCCTTTTCACAGGTCTCTGATTTCAGCATATTTGGGAAAGTCGTGAAGCTCGTTGATTTTACCGCTCTCCGGAGGTGATTTTTACGCTCGTTCTCTGTTTCTTGGCCTTGTGGTTTTTTTTGGTAATGCATGGGTATTTGATTCACTAGCAATGGTATTTCAATTGCGTCTAAAGAAGTGTATATTTTTGTGTTTTCTATAGATCATCGTGTTAGAAAAATTTTGTGTCCTTCTCTAATGTCAAGTCAAATGCTTGAGTTTGATTGGTCTCTGTCGTGATGTTTTAGAGGGTCCTCAAGCTGGCGTTTGAGTTTGATTGGTCTCTGTTCAAGAAGAAAGAAATGTTACCTTGGTCATTAGTCCTGCCCCTAGAGAACCGGGTACAAATAGTACACTAATTTGTAGTACTGCTGCTGTGATGTGTCGAGTGCAGCTTGACTCTGCATTTGCGATATATCCACGGCATTCTTTGAACTTCCACATAAATATTTGATTTCTGAAACTAATTTGGTTTTGTGCTTTGAAAATTTGATGTTCTGTTTAACAAAATTTTACGGAATGCAAGTGTTTTCGATTTTCTTTTATCTGTGAGGTGTCAAAGAGTTGTTTTTCATTGGACCTAGTGCTGGAAATTGCATTAGGTACCATGGTAAAGAAATTTTCATGTCTTTAGTTTAGTATATCCACTGAATGTCTTTAGGTACCATGGTAAAGAAATTGCATTAGGTGTCAAAGAGTTTAGTTTAGTAAACTCTACACTAGGAATGGTGTCTTATGCATTTCTTAGCAGGCGTTTAAACTAACAGTCCATCCATCCTAGTGTTTTTTTTTTGTCTCTAGCTAGAGCCATCCTTTATATTAGAGTCATTGATCTTTTTTGGGTGCACAAAGGAGAGATGAGGATTCATGAGAGTTTGGTTGAGCTTAGAACAGATTGCCATTGCTTTATCTGGTGGTTCTCTCATTGGCTTGATGGGGTATCGATACTTTTTTTTCCCACGTTTATTTGTCCCTTTTTCTTTGATGTGGTGTTATGAATTTGGGTTGCCTTTCTGGTGGAAATCAGGAACCTTGTAGAGCTCCTGTTACAACAAGGGTGGTTTAGGAAAGAGATTAAGGCAAGATACACGTTAAATACATGGCATGAAAATTCTCATTAGGTAATAAGTTAAAATCTGGTAGTGGCCTTAATGACAATTTTCAAAGGATTCTTCGAGTATCATGATGGTTGGGATAAAATTATTTGTAATTCAATGGACTCTTGGTTATTATTGTAGTGGGCAAAATTATGCCCACTGTCAATAGACTGAACATGGACACTTTCTTTTTGTACCATGTGCGTATTCTATACAAGAGATAAAATTATATACTTGCAATGTGCAGGGCGTTCGTTCGGATTTTAGTTGATTCTTGCACGGTTGAGGAAGAAACAGATGCCACATGCTATGAGTCATAAGGGAGATGCACGGTTGCCGGATGGGCTGGTAATACCTCAATACATTCTTAGAGTATCATGAATGCTAGAATGTGATAAATCTTGGTTTTATGTTTCGACGTGAGACACTGCAATTGAAATGCCTTATGAAATACTGAAATGCTACTACTGAAATGTGTTGAAACTGTGAATTACCTTAGGGATTATGTGCAGGAATTGAAAAGGTAGAATTGTGGAACAATGCCTTATATTAGCCCCGTGATACTGTGAAGTGTAATGTACATGAAGTACCTGTAGAACAGACTAGAATGTGCACATGAGGAGTCTTTCACATTAGGTGGCCAACAAGTACATGAGGTTCTTCTTCATCTGATGTTTCTTGGAGTTCAGGGGTATATCATATCTGAGGGAGATAAGCTACTAGTGGCAGTTGATTACGTTTTTTTTTTTTGGAGTTCAAGGACTTGGTGACTTTTAATGCATATTACAATACCTAGGACCAGTCAGCCGTTGTTATTTAATGGGATCTCGTGCAGCATTTGTAGAGTAGCGTAGATGAACCATGTTGTTTAATTGTCTTACCATGTTGTTAGTGTCTTACCATTTGTAGAGTAGCCGTGATCGTTATTATCTTTCTATCACGCTTATAATGCATGATAGAAAATGCCCGACTTACAATCACACTTGGAATTTCAATATCCCTGTTATCATTTACTCCTTGATATATACCATGATGTCGATGAAAAGGTTGTATCTAATAATCGTGGTGTTTTGTTCTTTTTACAGATGGAGTGCCGCATCCGGTTATGAGCTAGATGAAAAGGTTGAATTTTTGCCATGTATTATCTACCGTGGTTGGATATTATCGTGCGTTCTAGTGTTTGGATGGATACTTTTTATTTTATCATTAGATGGATTGTTTTTGGATGATGCTATGGACATTGTGGTTGGATTTTGTATTTCGCAGTTTTTGTAGTATGATACTATTTTGTTAGGTGAAGACCTTTAATTTGGGAAGTCTTCAATTTTGTGCTTTATTAATTAATTAGAGCAGGTTGGTGAAATTTTGTATGGAATGATTGGTTGCTTGATTTAATCGATGGTTAGAAACCAAGTTTGACAAATTTAACGATTCAATACGAGCTCGGATTAAAATTGCAAAAAAAAAAAATCATTTACCAACTAAATTATTAGTTGGAGAATAAAACCATTTCACCTACCAAATAAATTAGTCGGAGATAAAAAAAAATATTCACCCACTAAATAATTTAGTCGCAAATAAAAAAATATTCACCGACCAAATATTTAGTTGGAGATAAATAAATATTTCACCGACCAAATATTTAGTCGGAGAAAAATAAATATTTCACCGACTAAATATTTAGTCGGAGAGAAATAAATATTCACCGACCAAATATTTAGTCGGAGAAAAATAAATATTTCACCGACTAAATATTTAGTCGGTAAAAACAAAACTTTTTCCGACCAAACTTGTTTTGGTCGGAAATTACAATCTCCTACCTCATTCCGTCGACCAAACGGGCCGACCAAATTTTTGGTCGGAAATTACTATTGCCAACTAAATTACGACATTTTCCGACTAAAATTTTAGTCGGCAATGGGGAAAATTGTTGTAGTGTGTTAGTGGGATTCCTGTGTTGGTGCGTTTAATTAAGAATCGTAACTGAATTTGTCCGGAAGTTTATTTCCAGTACGTGGCATAATGCATGTTAGAGTGTATACAAAAGTAATATACATTTGCCAACAAGTAACGAGATTCTTCCGTAGGAGTCTTTAATTGAGGATCCCAACCGCACAACGAAATTTTCCATTAACTTGTTCGTTCTGTACAAAATACATGAATTTTGTTGTAGTGCACGATTTCGGAAAGAGGTAGAATCCATCCAAAATCATCATTAAAGGAACATAAATTAAATAACCACTACCCTGTTAATGAGATTCTCATATTGGTGCGTTTAATTAAGAATCGTAAAAGCATTTGTCCAAAAGATTCTTTCTAGTACTTGGCATAATCCATGTTAAAGTGTCTCCAAAGGTGGACATGAAAGCTCAATGCTCAAGAGAACAGAGACTGAAAATTATCGGGTCACCAGCTCAAATTTGGTTCTTGTCGCATGATTAGTATGAGGAACGATGAGTCATTTTTCAATAAGAAGTACTCCCTTCGTCGGCATTTGTCGGTCAATTTTTTAAATCTCTTCCATTTTTTATTGCTCATATCTTTCAATTTACAATAGTTTTCATGATTTTGCGAATTTTATTGAAAAAAGTAATTGGGATCTATCAAGAAAGATCCTTATTGCACACGTTTTAAGATCCATATAGAAGAATATATGCGATAAAAAAATGTCACAGATTTAAAAAATGGACCAACAAAGGCGAACAGAGGGAGTAATATAAATTTTCCAACTATTAATTACATTCTTTTATAGAAGCCTTTAATTAAGGATCTCAACCGCATAGCGAAATTTTTCATTCACTTGTTTGTTCTGTACAAAAATACATGAATCTTGTCATAGTGCAGGATATATCAGAAAGAGGTACAATCCTTCCAAAATCATCATTAAAGGGACATAAATTGAAGAATTGCTACGCTGTTAATGAGATTCCTGTGTTGGTGCGTTTAATTAAGAATCGTAACCGAATTTTCCTGGAAGTTTATTTCTAGTACGTGGCATAATTCATGTTAAAGTGTATCCAAAAGTAATATACAGTTGCCAACTTTTAACGAGATTCTTCCGTAGGAGTCTTTAATTGAGGATCCCAACCGTCTAGCGAAATTTTCCATTAACTTGTTCGTTCTGCACAAAATACATGAATTTTGTCGTAGTGCACAATTTCAGAAAAAAGGTAGAATCCTTCTGAAATCATCATTAAAGGAACATAAATTAAATAACCACTATGTTGTTAATGAGATTCTCATATTGGTGTGTTTAATTAAGAATCGTAACAGCATTTGTCCGAGAGATTCTTTCCACTATGTGGCATAATGCATGTTAAAGTGTCTCCAAAGGTGGACATTAAAGCTCAATGCTGGAGACAGCTGAAACTGAAAATTAATGGGTCACCAGTTCAAATTTTGTTCTTGTCGCATGAT
>CM037159.1:16216341-16288841 GCA_020921065.1 Vaccinium darrowii | reverse complement strand
TCTAGAGTACAATGATTAAGAGCTGCTCTAAGTTCAACATTATTAGAGCTGCCAAGCCTAATTAAGAAAAATCAGGAAAAAATGCTGTATTTTAAGTGTTTTTTTTTTTTTTTTTGAACGGAGTATTTTAAGTTGTTTACTCTGCGTTTGTTTCTGCAAAAAATGCTTCCTACAAATCATTTCATGAATATTTCTTTTGCTGTTCGGTACGACACACAACCAACATCAATAGAAACATTTTTTCACGGTGGAAGGATTGAAATCTTGAAGTAGACTTTGGTATTATTTTCTGTGTCTTCCTTTAATTATTGGGTTTTTTCTATATGGATGTATTTTGGATGTTGAGAAAACTTATAAATGACTTTATCAAACCAAATGACAGTATGCCTCGTGTTGGTATAGGTTCTTAATTGTTTGGTAACTGTCAGATGTGAAGTGAATTTTGCATTCTCTAGGCTTTAAGCCACCTTTTAGAGAAGTTTTTTTTATTTTTTTTTATTTATGAATTCTAATTCTTAGCTGTAGTTTTTGGTGGTTGTCCTTGTGTTTATGTTTCTTCTTGTTTGCTTGTACTTGCATGTTAAGTCGCCTAGAGGCAAATTATAAAAAAAGGTTAACCCGCGTAGAGCATAAATGTGCAAGAATGCAATCTTACATGGAGTCTTTGGGATATCCAATGCCGCAATCTTCAGATATAGATGAATCACCATTAAATTCACAAATTAGGGAGGTAATATTTTTCCTTCTATGACTCTTGGACTGGTTTGCCACATGTGGATGTTGTACTTGCATGTATGTATACGCGTATGCATATAGTTTTTAGTACTTTGCACGTGATAGGCACACGATATCGTAGATATAAGTGCCTAAATAGGGTAGTTTTAACACGTTGTAATCTAATTTATTCCCTATTTTCCACTTGATGCGTTGTTTTGGTATGTTTTGGTGTTTTTGTTAATTTTCAGGAAAATAAGGCTGTTTTAGCGCCAAGATTGGAATGCAGAGACTTGAAGACCGTGATAGCATGGGAGGCCGTAGAGACTAAGTGTAGGAGCTAATTTCTCGAGGAAAGCAATTTGGACCGTTGTGAGCGCTACAGGAGATTTGGTAGAGTGCTCAAGAGTGGCACAAGAGAGTAAAATAACTGAACAGAAGCTTGGGTAGCGCAACACCTAAAGTAGTGTAGCGCTACCGCGGAGTTAAGGGTCAACGGTCAACTTTGAGGGTCAAGGGTCAAACGGCTCTTAATGGGTTAGGTAGGGCTACACCACTTTTGGTGTAGCGCTACCGCTGGCTTAACTTTGCCTTGTAACGGTGGGGGAGGGCTCTCACGATGGCGTTTTGGTCTTCGTGCGACGCAATTCCGATTTGTTTTAGGATTTTAATTGTAAATTAAAAGGGATTAGTATAAATACTTCTCTTTTAGCTCGAATTAGGATCCCATTCATTCATAACTTAGGTTTTATTTTTCTTAACTTTGGCTGCTGGGTTCAAGATTATTTTTCAGATTCAAGTTTAATTCAAGTTCTTCAGGATTTCCAGTTTTGATTTCTTGTCCTTCGCATCTGTTCTCTCGCTGCAAATATTTGGTATCGTGTTTTATTTATTTCTTTCAATTGTTTGAAGCATGCTTAGATCTAGGTTTAATATGTTGACTGCGTTTAATGGAATTATGAGCGAGTAATCTCGTAGAGTGCGGCCGCGGGGCGAAGGCGCTCCGTGGCTAGTTTGACTAATGTTCTTACCTCGGGATCGAATTAATTTAATTTTTGAGCAATTTTAGAAGACGAAAACTCTTCTAACAAACAAAACCCAGGCATCGCCGGAATTCGAATGCGCACGGAATTTGGTGACAGGTGGTGCGCATTTGTTAGGGATCCTTTTTCCTATTCTAAAATCAATAAAATGAATAATTGTGGCCTGAGTAAACATTGGTCAGGCTAGTTGCGGACGTTGGGCTCCCACGGCTGTGCTCTCCTTTTCAAATCCATATTTAGTTAAGTTAGTTGGGTAATTTAATTAGTCAATTAATCATTAAACAAGGGGTGGCCACCTAAGAGCCAAGATAAACTGTGAACTCGTCATCTTTGAGTCCTGCACACGTTCGTCCGTCTCTGTGGATTCGACTCCGGTACTTCCGGATATTATGCTACATCGGTCGAGAGTCCTATGCTTGGGACGCGTCTTTATTTTTAGTCACCCGATCGGTCAAGCATTTTTGGCGCCGTTGCCGGGGACGGCAACGTGTGTTCAAAAATTCGGGTCGGGTTAATATCTTTGTATTTTTATCTGAGTCAATAAAAAAAAAAAAAGTGTCTTTTGTTGTTAGCATCTTTTGTTTCTAGGTTGAGTCATCTGGAGTCAGTTGTGTGGTAAGTGTTTTGTGCCTTGAATAAAAAATTAAATAAAATAAAAAACTGATGGGCCTTCTTAACACCCCTGGGGAGTTAGAACGACACCATAGTATGATGTTGAGTAAATTCGCACAAATTAACGAACCCTATTGGAATTTTGAGAGCCAAGTAGGTATTCCTTCGAGTCAATCTGCACAAATACAAAATTTTACTTGGGGTTACGAGAATATCCCTTCAAGTCAACCGGGTACCTTTGAGTCCTCTTGGGATCACGAGCATTACTCAGACATTTTTTTGAGTCAACTGACACCAATTCCTGAACCCTTTTGGGACTATGAGACCCGCATGGCTACCCTAAGGAGTCTTTTGGCAGAGAGTGAAATTCGAAGATTTGTTGAAAAAGAGAATGAGTCTTTTAGTGAATGTTGGGAAAGGTTCAAGGGTTTTCTCAAAAACGTCACACATCATGTCTATGAGTATTCTGAAATAGTTTGTTATTTTTATAGAGGACTTTCTCAAAAGAGTCAACAATATCTGGATGTGATGAGTGACGGGGGTTTTTGGGACAAACCACCTGCTGAGGCTTTACGGTTTTATGATCTTTTGGCCCAGATTCCGAAAAATAAATATTGTGCTTTAAATTATAATAGTGTCAATTCCCTGCCAAAGGAAGAGGTAGCTGAGTCACGTCATTTTATGGAGACGGAAACAAGACAGCAAATTGGGGCCCTTACAATCCAAATGTCACAACTCATTGCGGTTGTCAGTCAACTGCAGCAGGAGAGGGGTAGATTTCCAGCTCAGGGTAGTTCAGCGGGTGCCCATTACTTAGGAAATCCTACCGGTCCTAATACTCAGAGTCAGAATCTTGAGGAGCTTACTGCTAGGGAAGAGAGAGAAGAGGAAGTTGACCCACTTGTCATTGAGGGTGGGGTTGATGAGTGTTTGGTGGAACCTTTTGAGTTGGGAGCGAACGCGGAGCTAACTTCCCAAGGTTCCCCCCTTGAGTCTAATGTAAAGGTCGAACCCCCTCTCATGTATCTCCCACTGTTGATCTGCGCTGCCTACGTTTTCCTTTTGCGCTCCTATGAGTCTAGAGAACGAGGAGCTCACTGCCCTACGTGTGATGGTCCGATCGAACAATCTCCCACTATTGAGGTGTGGGACGCTGAGATTGATTATTTGCAGTCCTTAATGGACGAGCAAGATAGGAAGTATGGGTTTGAGAATGAGTCTCTTATTTTTGGGGACCAAGACTGTGTTGAGGAGGAATTAGTTGAGAAACCAGACTTGGCGGATGAGGTTTTGGTAGAAGAGTCGGAGTCGACGGTAGTGGAACATATTGATTTTCTTGGTGTTTATGATTACGATTTTATTTATCTTCCTTCTATCGCAAATTATGTCCACTGCTCGAAAATTAATTTGGTTTCACATGAGCACTTAGAGGCGCTTCAATTTCTTAAAACAGTTCGGCAATTGCTTTACTCGAAGTATCTTTTCTTGTGGTCTGGGCGAGTTCAATTTTTAGTGCAAAGCTTAGCGTGGGGTGGTGCATTCATGGGATTCATCTTTGTGGATTTGATTAATTTTTGAATTCCACATTTCAAAGATCTCTCTCTCTTTCTCTCTCTCTCTCTCTCTCTCTCTCTCTCTCTCTCCAGTTAAAAAAAAAAAAAAAAACCATGATGGTCTTGTATAGCCACCCACTCTTCAATTCGAGTTGGGAGATGGGGAGAAAAGTATGACACGTGAGGCTGCGTGAATCCCTGGGGGTGTTCTTTTTTTATTTTGTTTTATTTGTTGTGGCCCGGCTTTCACCAGCGGGCGGTACTGACATCATTTGTTGCCTAGTTGGTAGTTGGTTCTTGAGTCTTTTGCAAGACGAGCATGCTACCACACCAGCCTTGGTAGTTTGAGCCTCTTCGCCGGAGTAGATGAGTCATTCAGGAGCCTCGAGCAGGGGTGCCACTAAGTGTGGCGGTTGTAAGTCCGAAAAGCTTTGGCGTGGCTCTGTGTGACTAGCTGTGGACCTTGTTCGGTTCGAAGGAGCAGATTCTGGGAGCAGTTCCGATGATGAAACGCAACGGTGACGACAAACTCCCCATACATCGGCCGGGGTCATGATGGTTGGCTGCCATTTGTTGGTCCATTTCTCTCTCTTGTTCTTTATTTCTTATTGTCTTCATGCTCTAAGGACAAAGCATGTTCTAAGTTGGGGGGAGGGTGTACTTCGTACATGTTTTTCAAAAAAAAAAAAGGAATTTGGATGTTTGGGTGTAACTATTCTTGGTTGATGACTGTTATTTAGCACTATAGTGGTTATTGTGCGAGTCGGAGTCTCGATATGATTTCATGGATAGACTTAAGCTCGTGAACATGATGTTGAAGAAGTACTTGGCTAGCCCGTATCATCTATAGTTGGATATCGTTTGGTCACTTGAAAGCATTCTCACACACACACTGTCTCACTTGATGATTTGCCGGTCTCGAGTTTGGTTCATGTGTCATTGGTAATCTGTTATGTGATAACTTGTTTGATGAGATTTTTTGTGGAACTCCTTCTAAAAAAAAATAAAAGAGTTATGTGTGCTATATTGTTAATGGTTATCCGAGCGTCCATTGAGTAGTAACCGGACAATCGAGGTATGCTCCCACCGTGTTGTTCGCGTCAAAAGATGGATAGACCTTGTGAAAGTATCGCTAAATGTGGTTAGCTTGGATCTCAATAAAGCCTTTTTTACTTGAGCAATTAAGTCCGTAGGGGTCTCTTAAAACCTGGTGCTCTAAGGTCATTTGGCTTGGGGATAGCCGACCCAAAGCTCGCTAAAGAGTCAACTGGAAAGCCCGAGAGATCCGGCATTGCACGACCATGAGAAAAAAAAAAAAGCAAAGAAAGAAAAGGAAGGAGTGTGCTTAAAGAAACACTGGGCTATCAACGGTGTGTGAACGGTTCTCGAGATTGGTAAATTTCTTTATGTGGCTTTTCATTCACGCATGCCATTTGAAGATTCGCTATCCGATCGTAGGTGAGAGGATTAATTTTTGTGCTAAGTTTGGTACGGAGTTCATTTGTTTAACTTTATCCATGAATGAAATATCTTGCCTTTGACATGCTTTTTTTTTTTTTTGAAAAGGAAAAAACTTTATTAATATTTAATGAAACAAAGATTAAAAGGGAAAGAGAGGCCAGAACACCACCACGAGCAAGGTCCATGAAGGTAAAGAAGCGCTCTCAAACCCAAAAGAAAACCGTTGGCAAGATGCCAACATAATAGCAAAGAACAATTACAAGGAATCAAGAATGCTATCAAGTCTAAACAGGATGTCATCTATTGTGAAGTTTGATCCCCCAGCTTTGGCTTTAACCCAAAGAGCAACTCTGGTCTTGATGAGCTCTAAAATTTTCTCCCAATCAGGAATTTGGTTTTCGAATACACACTCTTTTCTCATGTTCCAGATTGACCAGAGCATTGCCAATGGAATTGCATCCCATATCAATCTTTTTGCCTTTTTCAAACTCCAATCTTTCCACCACACAAGTAATTCTTTGATCGATCTTGGGGTAACCCAGCATACTCCCCACCATTGCATGATATTAGACCACGAAAGCCAAACAGGTATACAGTGTAGAAATAGATGATCAATAGACTCCACATGCATAAAACAGAATCTGCAGTTTGCTTCTACCTCATTATTGATGATGCCAATCTTGAGCAAGAAATCTGATGTTTTAATTCTGCCAAGGTGAACCAGCCAACAAAAACATTGCACTCTGTAGGGCGATGCATTCCTCCAGATTAAATCAAAAGCATTGTTAGCAATAATGCATTGAGGACTCGCCAACTCAACAATAGACTTTACACTGCAAATTCTGGATGTGTTACCCTCCCAAATGAGATTATCATTGCACCCCTGATTAAGCATGATGCCAGATCCATCGAGTATTGTATAAAGTTCATCTAACAAGTCTTTTTCCCAATCATACATCCTTCTTCTTAGTTGTATCCCCCAGCAATGAGATGCAGCCCTTCTTGACAGAACCTCACTTACTAGCTCCTCCTGTTGGCAAACTAATTGGAATAAAGGGGAAAAGCTTCAGCTAGACATTGTTGGCCCAACCATGCATCAAGCTAGAACTTAGTTAGCTTGCCATCTCCCACTTTGATTTTTCCATTGCTCATGAAAACTGAATACATTCTTGGATTTCTCTCCTTGGTTTGCATAATGTCTTTCCATATTGTTGAGACACTCCTTGACAGGTCAGATTTTGGGAACCAAGTGCTGCCATTCATCTTGTACTTGGCTTTGATTACCTTTCTCCACAAGGCCTCTTTCTCCACACCGTACCTCCACCACCACTTGATTAATAATGCATCAGTCATTTGTTTTATGTTTCTTATTCCCAGACCACCACTGGATTTTCTTTGAGTTATTTTACCCCATGCCACCATATGGATTTTCTTTTTCAAGTCAGAGCCACCCCATAAGAATGTAGCTTGAATTGCTTCTAAGCATTTAGCCACACCATCAGGTATTTTGAATAAGGACATGAAGAAAATGGGCAAACTGCATAGTACAGATTTGATTAGCACTATTCTTCCTCCCAATGATAAATACTTCCTCTTCCATGAAGCTAGCTTGGATTTGAATCTTTCAATTATGGATTTCCAAGTGGATTTGCGTTTAGGACTCACCCCAAGTGGCAAACCTAGGTATTTTACCGGCAGCTTTTGCATTTTACACCCCAATACTTGGGCTAAAGGCATCAATTCCTCATCTGACAAACCAACCGCACATAGAATTGTTTTGTGGAAATTGATTCTTAGACCAGAAATGTCCTCAAAATCACCCAGCAATTTTTTGACTACCTGGACTTCTTCAATACTGGCCTTACAAAAAACCAAGGTGTCATCAGCAAATTGTAGATGTGTAATGACTGGTCCATCTCTTCCAAAAGTTAAACCACTGAGTAACCCCTGAGATAGAGCCCTTTTAAACATCCAATTAAGTCCCTCAACAGCTAGAATGAATAAGAAGGGTGAGAGGGGGTCACCTTGTCTAACTTCTTTTTGCATTTGGAACTCTTCACAAGGTGAGCCATTAACAAGCACTCTGATCCAAGCAGAAGACAGACATTCCTTCATCCATTTGATCCACTTACATGGGAAACCCATGAGTTTTCGCATTCTAAACAGGAAGTTCCAATTAAGTTTGTCAAATGCTTTTTCAAAGTCTAATTTTATAATGAGACTTTTTTTCTCCCTCTCTTCCAGTAATCCACTATTTCATTAGCAATAAGAATGCCATCTTGTATATTTTTCCCCCAGAGAAAGTTGCCTTTGACATGCTTGACAGTTATTGTAGAGCTTTTAGAGGTTATTGATTGGGTTGAGTCGCATTCAAAGTGTCCGAGTCCTTTGTGTTTTGTGGGTGATCACTGCTGAAAACCCTCACTAGACTTCACTCGTCCTACCGGGGCCGCCCGGGGGTTTAAATGATCTATCATTTCATTTATTTGTTTTATTCTTTTTGTTGCTAGGGACTAGCAACCTTCAAGTTGGGGGGTGTGATAGGCACGCGATATCTTAGATATAAGTGCCTAAATAGGGTAGTTTTAACACGTTGTAATCTAATTTATTCCCTATTTTCCACTTGATGCGTTGTTTTGGTATGTTTTGGTGTTTTTGTTAATTTTCAGGAAAATAAGGCTGTTTTAGCGCCAAGATTGGAATGCAGAGACTTGAAGACCGTGATAGCATGGGAGGCCGTAGAGACTAAGTGTAGGAGCCAATTTCTCGAGGAAAGCAATTTCGACCGTCCTGAGCGCTACAGGAGATTTGGTAGAGCGCTCAAGAGTGGCACAAGAGAGTAAAATAACTGAACAGAAGCTTGGGTAGCGCTACACCTAAAGTAGTGTAGCGCTACCGCGGAGTTAAGGGTCAACGGTCAACTTTGAGGGTCAAGGGTCAAACGGCTCTTAATGGGTTAGGTAGGGCTACACCACTTTTGGTGTAGCGCTACCGCGGGCATAACTTTGCCTTGTAACGGTGGGGGAGGGCTACACCATTTTTGGTGTAGCCCTACCGAGAGCTTATCTCACGATGGCATTTTGGTCTCCGTGCGACGCAATTCCGATTTGTTTTAGGATTTTAATTGTAAATTAAAAGGGATTAGTATAAATGCTTCTCTTTTAGCTCGAATTAGGATCCCATTCATTCATAACTTAGGTTTTATTTTTCTTAACTTTGGCTGCTGGGTTCAGGATTATTTTTCAGATTCAAGTTTAATTCAAGTTCTTCAGGATTTCCAGTTTTGATTTCTTGTCCTTCGCATCCGTTCTCTCGCTGCAAATATTTGGTATCGTGTTTTATTTATTTCTTTCAATTGTTTGAAGCATGCTTAGATCTAGGTTTAATATGTTGACTGCGTTTAATGGAATTATGAGCGAGTAATCTCGTAGAGTGCGGCCGCAGCGAGTAATCTCGTAGAGTGCGGCCGCGGGGCGAAGGCGCTCCGTGGCTAGTTTGACTAATGTTCTTACCTCGGGATCGAATTAATTTAATTTTTGAGCAATTTTAGAATACGAAAACTCTTCTAACAAACAAAACCCAGGCATCACCGAAATTCGAATGCGCACGGAATCTGGTGACAGGTGCTGCGCATTTGTTAGGGATCCTTTTTCCTATTCTAAAATCAATAAAATGAATAATTGTGGCCCGAGTAAACATTGGTCAGGCTAGTTGCGGACGTTGGGTTCCCACGACTGTACTCTCCTTTTCAAATCCATATTTAGTTAAGTTAGTTGGGTAATTTAATTAGTCAATTAATCATTAAACAAGGGGTGGCCACCTAAGAGCCAAGATAAACTGTGAACCCGTCATCTTTGAGTCTTGCACACGTTCGTCCGTCTCTGTGGATTCGACTCCGGTACTTCCGGATATTATGCTACATCGGTCGAGAGTCCTACGCTTGGGACGCGTCTTTATTTTTAGTCACCCGGTCGGTCAAGCAGCACGTAACACTGTAGGGTGCTTTTACATGTTATGTTGGTCTATGTGTATGAAAATTTAAGTCAGTCTTATATAGGTATAGATACACATATATGATCAAGATCATATAGTTTAGTACTTTTATAGCCTGCAAGCTAGTCAAATGTTTGGAAGCTGAGCGAAAAGAAAGTAAGGAAAAAGTACCATAGCTTGTAGGTGAGTTGGCTACCTCTTTGTACTACTGAACCTTTGAAAGTTAATTGAGCTAGTTGTTTGTTTTCACAGTAATACGTGGAGTTGCTGTTGTTTGAAGGTTTATCTATTTGTGGATCTTTGGGGATTGGGAATTCGTTGGAATGGTTGAATTCCCTGTTAAGATATGGTGTAAGCCTTACTTGACTTATGAGATTTAATGTAACGACCCACACTAAGAGAAATGACATGACCTGTACAACTAGAGATTAGGTAGCACCTGTATTAAGATTTTGTCCGCAAGTAGAAAACAAAGTCGGCTAAGTAGTTCCTTATAATCAGCTCCTAAAACAAAATAAGCAAAACAGAAGCTATACAAGATGCGTTGCTTTAGTTCAGGACCTAAATAATGCATCTCAATACTCCAAAGATGACTCAAAGTAGTTAGATACCAGAACTTATAGGAAACTGGATTTTAATCGCTTTAGTTCAGGACCTAGGCGCACTGTTCAGACCATCACTGAAAGAATAACGTAAATTTAATAATAAAACTTAAACCATTGGAAAGTAACCTTCTTCCTCTTCGAACCGATAGGTCATACATAAAAAATGGAGTTCGATTAACATTGCTACGGCCGCGTGATTATAATTACTCATAACAGGAAAATCACTGGAGGAACAGATTTTTGGGTCATCTTTAAAGCCAAATCTGCTATCACTCGGACATAACCAGGGTGTGTGGGATGTATTGTTGGAAAGCTCTATGTGTCTAGTTTCTAACAAAAAAAACGGTGCACGATTTCGAGTCTCGAGCTAGGAGTTATGGCTGTTTTACCAAAGTCTGTCAATGCTGTCTGATTCTATGGGGGAATAAACACGTTCGCTGGGAATGTACAATACGGCAGATTATCAAATTGATTTATTTGATACGGCTGACACATGGGGACACATGGAATTGGGGATAACAAAAGCATGTAGTACCATTATGAAGACACAAAAACAACAGTCCTTGAATTGGTATTCAAGACAAGCAATTTTGCTGATGCCCCAACTCCTTAGAACTGGATTTTCATTGGACTTTGAGAGAGGACTGAGTACATGAACTCTGTTTGAGTTGTTTTCATTATCCGGATAGTTAATTAGAATTTGAGTTGGGCATATCAGTTAGCATTGTTAGCATCCATAATGGTTAGAATTTGATTCGGTAAGTGCATTTTTCTCTTGGGCATTTTTACCTTTGACCATCTTTGGTTTGGTTTGACTAGTTTGATACTGAATAATATTTCCTTGGACGCATGTTTAGGCAACACCTTTTTGGTTTTGTATGATGCTTGGTTGGTTAAAAGAAGTAATGAGAAAGGAGGGAAGCAACTCCTGTTTATAGACAGCTAAATGTAGGTAAAATATCATCAAGATAGGAGTTGGAGCAGACAGGTGTTTATCTAACTATCAAATAGTACTATAGGGGAAAAACCCTTGGTAAATATGACACTAACATGTTTCCAGCATTCTTAAGAAACAAAAGTATAATTGAAAGTTTGGGCACATTCAGGCATATGAACTAGTTTGCTGCTTATTTTGTTTTAAGTTACCTTTGTTACGAAATTAATATTTGACTTTTATTCTAACAGGCTAATGAGACACGAATACTCAATGTTGAATGTGCACCGGATGGCTCCAATTAGGTCGAGGAGAATGGAGAGTGGCAGGATGACTTCGGGGCTTGATGTTTGGGACATCTTATTTGAGCGTGTAGATGGCTTTTGGGCATGGCAGTAAGAATATTGGGTCGACTTTTGGGCATAACTTTAGAGACCTTGCTAGATGAACTGAACTAAACTTATATTGCGTCATGGAGACGCGTTTTGGTATATATTTTGTAGTTAAGTAAATACTACGTACTTCTATCTTTTTGACACTTGAAACTTCAATATTTAGACATGTAGATCGTTGATGCATTGTGGGCATTAAGTGAAACTTGATTCGATCTAATGGAACTTTATTTTGTATGACCTGTTGGTACGAGCATATTTATTTGTTGGATTCATTGAAAAATGTGTTGAGATCGAAAAATTTGATGCTACAAGGACGATATGGGTGATAAGCCCTCAGGCCGGCATTGATTCCGAATGGATCTTTGCCGATGCTTATATCTAGCCACTATTAGTTTAAAAATCATGTCCATTTCCGGCGCTTATAAACTGCCGTTATTGCTTATTTTTGCCAGTGCTTATTGCAAAGTGTTGTTTTAACTGTTTGGACATCAAAATTATTACCGGCACTTTATAAGAGCCGCAAAAAGCGCCGTATTTTATTACCGGCACTTATCTAGCGCCGTTTTTTTTAAACAACACTGGCATAGACTATACTTTTTACTTTTGTCGTAAAAGTGCCGCAAATAGCTTTAGTTACACTTTTACTACTATTAGTGGCATTTTTTGACCGCCGCAAAAGGCAACATTTGGCATAGTGTCTAGTACGTGGCATAATTCATGTTAAAGTGTATCCAAAAGTAATATATATTTGCCAACTATTAACGAGATTCTTTCGTAGGAGTCTTTAATTGAGGATCTCAACCGCATAGCGAAATTTTCCATTAATTAGTTCGTTTTGCACAAAATACATGAATTTTGTCATAGCGCACGATTTCGGAAAGAGGTAGAGTCCTTCCGAAATCATCATTAAAGGAACATAAATTAAATAACCATGCTGTTAATGAGATTCTCGTGTTGGTGCATTTAATTAAGAATCGTAACAGCATTTGTCCGAAATATTTTTTCCAGTACGTGGCATAATGCATGTTAAAGTGTCTCCAAAGGTGGACATGAAAGCTCAATGCTGGAGAGAGCAGAGACTTAAATAACCGCTACGCTATTAATGAGATTCCTGTGTTGGTGCGTTTAATTAAGAATCGTAACTGAATTTGTCTGGAAGTTTATTTCCAGTATGTGGCATAATGCATGTTAAAGTGTATCCAAAAGTAATATACATTTGCCAACTATTAACGAGATTCCTTCATAGGAGTTTTTAATTGAGGATCTCAAACCGCATAGTGAAATTTTCCACTAACTTGTTCGTTCTGCACAAAATACATGAATTTTGTCCTAGTGCACGATTTTAGAAAGTGGTAGAATCCTTCTGAATTCATCATTAAAGGAACATAAATTAAATAACCACTATGTTGTCAATGAGATTCTTGTATTGGTGCGTTTAATTAAGAATCGTAACAGCATTTGTCCGAAGGATTCTTTCCAGTACATGGCATATTGCATGTTAAAGTGTCTCCAAAGGTGGACATTAAAGCTCACTGCCGGAAATAATGCGAGCGCAAGGGAGAGTGCAGGAGCCCGGCCTGTGTTGACTATATACTTTGCTTCTGTGTAAGTGTAAGAATTTTACGGCGGGAAAGTTTGTGATAAAATCGTCGAGCATTTTAAATGATTGTGCTTATCATAGAAAATGGTCAAAAGTCATCGATCATTTATAATAATAACTTCTTATAAAAGGGACAAATGTTTTTCTTTTTCCTTGCAAAGAAAACCCATCCCCCCAGCCTCTCACGCCCCACGAGCCACACCGTTTCCTCATGCCCCAAATACAGCAGGAACCCCACCAAAACAAACCTCCCAAATCTTTCAAGTTTCAACCGCTTTACTAATTTTGCGCTACAACCATCGCCCACATCCCCATCTCCAGACAACATTCGTCAAAGATGTGCTTCAATGATTGACAACATCTCTCATCTCTCATCTCCGGGCAATATTTGCCCAAATTCTACTACTAATCAAAACACTTGTATATAAAGGGAGACAAGTGTGGTCGCTTGCCACCTTAGGGTATTTTTGTAATTTCATTGCCAGCTTGGAAACATGCACTGTGAAGACCGAAAAAAGTGAATGTTGTCTTTCTCTTATTTCCAGGGAGGAAGAAGCAGAGGAAGATAGCTTCTCAAGAAGGATTTTGAATCAAATGTTTAATTTTGTTGTACCAGAAACAGAGAGTGGGTGAGGACTCCTCGGGCTTTGTGTGGCTCGAGAATGTCCTTTTATGAACCAAATTTTCATCCTTTCCTTCTTTTTTTCACAGGAATGTACTCTCTCAAAAGTGTTTTTGTGCATAGATGGTAATGCACAAAGTTACTTGAGTTGGGAAGCATCTAACCACTTTGGAGGTGCCATGACTTGCCTTCTGGTGTGAGATATATGTCTATATACATTTGTACGTGTATGGTTATTGTGAGGTGTGGGATAGGGGAGCGAGACACCCAAAGAAGGGTTTTAGAACCATTAAAAGACACATGATCGATACTTCACGAGTTCACTTATGAACACTCAAAGAAAAGAACGAACAACCGGCCCCCACACCCACTACTTCACCCCACCCAAAAAATGGGGAAAAAAAAAAGGAAAAAGAAAAAAGCAAATCAGAGAAGAAATAAAAAAAAAAAAAACCTAAAAGGCTCTTTCATGCATGTTTATTTTTATTTTAGACATTTGCAAATACCAATTCACCACTTGCTGCCTTCACTCAAAACCCGAACCAAAATTCCCGCGAGTCCCTGCTTTAATCTCCTTCAATCAAGCCTTATTGGCCCTCTCCCTCCTTCTTGGATGTGCAACCTCTGCCTCCTCCACCACTACGGCCATCACTGAGGTTTTCTTTCAGCGGTGGACGTGGAGGGACAAGAACTACGTCTTGGGATACGTGGACCGCGAGGACCGGGAATATTGGTGGCAGAGCAGGGGGCAGCTGTCATGTGGTGGAGCAGGTGGTAGATCCTAGGATCCATCGCGACCCACACCTCCTCTCTCCTATGGAAGTTGTGAGGGCAATGACACACTATGCAGATGAATGCTTCAGGCCGGAGTCAAGTCCTCCCCAGCTTTTGTAAACTCTATGCACCCATCGAGGATGTGGTGGCCTCTTAGGCTTGAGTGGTTGTAATGGCACTTACGACAGGTTACAATCGTAGTCCACCGCCTGTTGTTGGCATTGGCATTGTTATTTGCCATGCATAGAGGGCGTGATAGAGGGAGAAAGTGAGAGAAAAGTGTACATAGTCTTGGTCTATATTTATAGGGGGAGCGAGAGTGGGGTTGTTGGTACCATTTGTTTCGATGCAAATAGAAACAGGCATTGTGGAATCCAATTTCAGATGTTAAAACAAAAATGCACATTACTATTTGGCCTTTCATTCTTGAAATACATACTTCCCAATAGTACATGCAAAAGTACTAATGAGACATTAATACAAGTAAGTTCTGATGAGGAAAAATTTCAATAAATATTAGATAAGATGAAAATTAATTAAAGGTCGTTTTGGACAACAAATTAATTAGAGATGCAAATAATATTTCGACATACGATTATGCGCAATCTTGTCAAGGACTAGTTTTCACTAGGCTACAAAACCGTTAATTATATATTCGATTGATACCAAATATGTGCTAGATTTGATGGGTAACTATTTTTCATTTTCCCAACCAGTGTTTTTAGTTGGTAGTTATATAGTACCATTAATACTGAACGACATAAGAAATACACTATATATTTGTTGGCTGTAACTGTGTTCCAGTTTCCTAATCAATATTCTATCTTTAGTTGGTACTTAATGTAGGCATATAAAATTTCTAGTCTATCACAAATTGCCACGTGTTGCTAAGGCACACAAATCGGCAAATTAAATGTTGCCAAGTGTCACAAGTCAAAGTCAAAGTTTTATGGACGGGCCAATCAAATGCTGCCAAGTGTCCGTAGGTCAAAATACCAAGCACGGTAAGTGACCAATCAAATATTGCCACGTGTCTACAAGTCAAAGGTCAAAGATTTGTGGAAGGACCAATTAAATGGTGCCACATGTCAAAATGACACAGTAATTTATTTATCAAGTTTGGCCAATTAAATTATGCCACTTGGTGAAATAAATTATGTATCTCATTATATATAATTATCTTTCCCAAAATAAATAAAAAGAAAGATATTTATTAAATTTTGATTATTTTCCTTCAAATCAAATAAGGCAAATATTTAGAGAGAAAAATATGGAAAGAATTGCAGTCTGCCATAAATTCTTCATCTTATATCCCTATAAATAGAGGTGCTCTCTCTCATGTTTTACACACATTCAAGCTTCCATCAGCTGTCAGAGCTCTGAAGATCAAAGTACCAAAGCCCTTCAAAACTCTTCAAGCCTACATCAAGCGAGACGGTTCTTCAAATCAAAGCCTAAAAACTCTGAAGAACATTCAAGCCACGTCATCATCTTCTTTGCAAATCTCAAAGAAGATTACGTTGTTTGATTCGAGATCAAGCTATCAAGCCCTCGTTTCAACATTTGAAGAGAAGAATTCGAGGATTATTTTCTTTCATCAGAAATTACTACACAGATTGTAACCCTAACTTTTCAGTTAATAAATCGATTTTGGTCATCATATTTCTGTCTTTTTCGCAGACTCGAAATTTTTGTGATACACTTAATTTTGTTATCCATTTATCATTACATGGTTTTTCTGTAGAATAATATTCACATCAGGTCTTGAGAATAATTTGCCGCTGACATCATTGCTAACTCTTGGTTTTTCTTTCGTATTTTGTTAAGATTTCGTAATCATTAATAGTATCAAAAGGATCAAATTTGTCTTCATCAACTCAACAAGGTCCTAAATTTGCTAGCTCAACTGGTTAATCTGCCGGTTTTATCATCAATATTTGAGTTGTCAAGGTATGGATAAGTTTTGTGTAGGTGACAATTAATACCGTTGATACTAAGCAACACAAGAAATACAAGGATTTGTCAGCAACTGCATTGCATATGCCTAAATTGTGTTTTATTTTATTGATTGTTTGTTCTGCCATGCATCCGTTCATCCTTATTGAGATTGTCTATCTGTAGAATAAAAATTGAACATTGGTCGTCTTCTTCAAAAAATAATTTTTTGTTTAGATCATTAGTAACTCTTTTTTCCATTACTATTTTGTCAAGAGAGTGTGTATTGTACTTATGATGTCAGTTAGTACATCATCGCTGAACGAAAACAAATTCTCTTGACATGATGATTGTGCACAATCATATGCTAAAATACTCTTTACTTATCTTGCAATGAAAAAATTACATTTATATATACCTATTATAAAAGTGGTATGACGATTATCCATTATCCATTTCGCTCGAAATTCAAAATCAATTTAATTACGGTTAAATCCTTTCCTACGGAACCCACATCAATCAATTTGTGAGCTAGTTGTTGCCTAATCATGCAAGATAAATGCATGCATGTGGGACAAATCAAAAGGAAACAAATTTGGTTAACAAAATGTAACTCTCTTTTGTGGAACAAATGAATCACATAGTTTTCCTACTCAGCAAGGTACTCATGAAATTAATGTACTTACAATGAGACCTACCGTTACATGAGAGCTGTACGTCAAAGATCATTACCTTCATGAGTGTTGAATAATTTTCTATTTACTGATATTTTGATATTTGGAAATGGGTCTGAAGGCTAGGGCAATTTATTATGCTTCATTTAGTCACTAACTATTTTATATGGTAGCTATTGTTTTTACTTTTTCGATGCTAATGAAAAGAGTGGACTATTGTAAGAATTTTATTTTTTTATCTTTATGACAATGAAATCCTTTTACCGTTAAAAAAAATATTGATAATGAAAAAGTGTGGGCTGGATTGAATAGAATCCCAACTCAATCCCCGATCGACATAAGAACCCACCTGACATGGAATGTTCAGACTTAAGCCAAAGTTGGCAGTCACCCTCCATCATTAGGCCCCCACCAAAGTTCAAGGTAAACTGGAGCACCCTATCACAATCATCTAGTCCTAAGGTTCGACCCCAAGATCGGTGGAGAGGAGGAATCTTAAGTCAACTGCTCCAACCTTTTATATTGTTAGTTTTTGTCCTATTCATCAAAGTGTGCAAATTGTGTGTGGCCATAGACCAATTAGTTAGGGAAGCAAATAATATTTCGACATACGATTACGTGCAATCTTGTCGAGGACTTCTTTTCACTAGGCTATGGTACCGTTAATAGTAAATTCAATTAATACCAAAAATGTGTTGGATTTGTGGGTAACTATTTTTCATTTCCCTATTTGGATTTTTTTTTAGTTGGAAATGCCATCCTTGAATCATTATTCTGATCATCTACCTATGGAATATAATTT
The DNA here is from genome assembly GCA_020921065.1 of Vaccinium darrowii. Classification (NCBI taxonomy): domain Eukaryota; kingdom Viridiplantae; phylum Streptophyta; class Magnoliopsida; order Ericales; family Ericaceae; genus Vaccinium; species Vaccinium darrowii. The sequence goes on along the minus strand of CM037159.1, from coordinate 16,271,124 downwards.
AGGGTTTGGTACTGCATCTGGTGTTTGAATCTGAGTCTTTGGAACAAATCTGTTGCCATTTTGGAGGGAAGGGTTGCATGCTTTGTTGCAATTTTTCTCTTCTGCTTGGCAACAATATTTATATGTTAAAATATTCTATACTTATCTAACTATGGAAGAAGGTATATTTATATGCAAGAAAACATTCTTTACATAGGCGGTGTAACCAAAGTTTCCTCCAAATCAATTATATTGCGCCATGTGTCCAAAAAGTGGTCCAAATAGTAGAGCATAGACATATGTCAGAATGTAATCGATTTGGAGGAAATGTCAGTTTACACTACCTGTATAAAGAATGTTCTCCCTTTATATATACTAGTGATTGGGTTTGTAAGGACCCGTGTTTTTAATTATTTTTCTAAAAATAAAGTTGGGGAAATATGAAGAATTGATCAAAATGTTTAAGTGATAGATTAATGAGTATATTTGATTAGTTGGGGCCTTTATGCTATACACAAGTCAATACAAGGGTTGGGGGTGTAATAATTTAAAGTGTGTATGTATTTGTGGTGTGTGTGAGGAGTGAGAGAGCACATTTCTTCCCCAACATCAGCCATAACCTCTCTCTCTAAACCTCCATTTTCTTCATTTCTTCCAACAAATTCTCCCACAAATCCCACAAATCCATTAACCCCTTGCACAAATCCTTCAACCTTTGATCTTGGGAGCTTGATATCTTCTTGTCTTGGCTTTGGAGAAGCTTGGGTTGGTGATTTCTAGAGTTTGAAGAAGCTAGGGCTTGGAGTCAAGTTGGGTTTTGAACTTTTCTTCACTTGAGGTAGGAAAATTTCTAACCCTTTTAAGTGTAAATGTAGTGTGTATGTGTGTATAGTCATGGGATTGCTAAGTTTTCCTTGTCTTGTTGTTTTCTTTGAGCAAGATCCATCTCCTAGCCAAATTTGTGTTGAAACTCCTTATCTCCTAGCTTCTATGTTATTTTCTCTTGATTTGGTAGATAACCCATTCCTTTGTTACTTGATTTCATGGTGATTCTTGAAATTGATATGAAACCCATTGTTGTTCATGGCTTGAATTTGGGGAAAACTTGTAAATCTTGTAAATTGATGGTACATTGTACTACTATGTTGTTTGAACCTCTTTTACATCTTAACATGTTCATTTGGAACCAAGAAAATGCCCAAAAGAAGCCTCATTGATCACCCCTTGTGTTGAAAAATTTCGGATCTAGTGTTGTCCTATCGGTAGGACTTCATCTCCTATCGATAGGAGCCTTTCACTTTTCGTTATGGCCAATCTGATGGCTTTCCTATCGATAGGACTTGATATCGATATAGGAGCCTCTGACACTCTATCAATAGGACTTTACCTTTTATCAATAGGACTTTCTGATGCTTCAATAGTGGCCAATCTGATCCCTCTCCTATCAATAGGACCCAACTCTCTATCAATAGGACACCTATATTTTATGAAAAATTTCATGAATCAAGATCCATTGTTTGTGGCTCGTTTGTGTAAGTTGTTGGACACATGTTAGGGTCTGGGAGGGTCACTTGGACATCCTCGACACTCGGGTCAAAATCTCATTTAGGGACACATTCGGGTAACACGAAACATGAGTTTTGCGCGAAATTTAGACATGAAAGTAAGATGAGGAGACATATGGACACCATAAGGATATTAATGAGCATGAAATGAAGTACAAATGTGGTAATGATGACACGGGGCCCGAAAGGGTATGCCCAGAGTGACACGGGGCCCGAAAGGGTATGCCCGGAGTGACACGGGGCCTTTATGGCATGCCCGGAGTGACACGGGGCCTATATGGCATGCCCGGAGAATAATTGAATGTTTAAAGAAATGAGATGTGTATATATCGAGCGCGTAGGACACAAGAGACGTGTCGGGTACGTGTCGGGTGTTAATGGGTACGAGGGACGAGAGTAAGTGAAATCTAGTTGATTAAGTGACACTTTCTAATCCTTTCACCATACTAATTCTTTCGTAACTCTTGTTGCATGACTTGTGCTTTCTCGTCTATCATCCATATGCATCTCATTTCACTTAAGATTGTTAGACATTTTTCTACTGGGCTAGTGAGCTCAACCTTACAAATTTCAGGTACCCATCAAGGACCATGATTGTGGAGTGCTGGAAGTGCATGCATGCATTGTTTTGAAAGCTAAAGGAGGAGTTACATTGTCATCTTAGAAGTAGTATTTTTGCCAAGATGATTTTGTAACTTTATAAAGTCTTATCTTTTGACAAGGGGTTGTAAACACACTTAAAACTTATGTACTTGTATATTTGGGTTATCGGGTTCCCTTAGACTATTGTAACTTGTGGACTTTGACTCTTTTATATTTAAATTTGAACTATGACGTGGCCCGTGGACTTGTTGACCATCCACGTGGATTTTCTCAATGATTTATCCTTTAATTTCAAGGGCGTGACAGGGTTGTTAGGCCCAATATAGTTAAATTTTGTTGTTGGAAGTGCAAAATAAAATATATCTAAAATTAAATATCAACATCTCATAAAAAAAATTATGTCCCTCATTGAAATATCGCATGAACTACACGTGGTTTACATCTACCTATGTATGTGCATTTTTATGTGAAGCTGTAACATTGTTAACTTTTATAATACCCATCCCTCTTTGAAACTATTTATAAATTGCTTAATTTGGTTTTCGCTAGTATTCATGGCATATAGACCATCTATATCAGTTCTAAACTCCTTCCATCCTTCCCAAAAGTTTTATCACCTCCAAAATTTATTATGCATAGTCAAACTTAAAATTTGACTTCTAGCACAAAGGATCTGAGCCTTTTGTTATTTTTGAAATAATTTTTTGAATTAAAGCAACTCAATTGGATGATTGTAATTGGTTGACCCAATTATCTTCTTCTTATTTTTTCAAAATTTTGGATCCTGAATGATATATTAGAAAATGCGTGAATCTCAAATAAATGTGTGGTTGGAGTCTTGGAACACTCCTTCATAGATACACCATGTGGTGAAGGAGAGGCATGGAACACTGAATTATTTTTTCAAAGAACGGTATGCTTATACTAATAGACACAGTGACTCATTTGAAAGGTTATTTTGCGCTCCATGAACATTGCTCCTTCATCTCATAAAAGTGTGTGGATCTCATAAATTTCTGTGAAACGGATGAGTATTGCTCCTAAAACATGGAAAATGTTTCAGAATCAAAAAAGGCAAAACGTGTTTCTAAAGATGAAAATTATTCGTTCGTTGAACTTACACCAACTTATTTTAACCATATGTTCTTTTTTTATTATTCCATATCTTTTTTCCCTCTTTAGAGTATTTTTTTCACGAAGAAACTATAATACATAGAATGTTCTCCAGAAGTTATAAGCAAAATTATTGAAAACTAAAACATGAAAAATGAAAGAATGTAAAATGTGAAGTTAGCCAAAACTCCTCTTAACGTGCGTCCCTCTTTTGTCTCCGCAATAAATTAATTAGTTAATTTTTATTTTAGTTAGACTTATATAGTGTCATTTAATTATTGTTATACCATCCATATACCTATTGATATATTGAAACAATGGAAAATACAAATCGTGGATTAATTCTTTGTATCTTAGGAATCAATCGAAATGAGTCAACAAGAGGAAAACAAGTATAAAATTCTCCTTCTTTTTTTTTTTTTTAAACTTGAAATAAGAAAAACTATAAAATAAAAAAAATAGTTTTTGCACTCAACTTCTTTTATGAATGCAACTATAAATTTCACTATATCTTTTCAATAATGATACGGGCACATACATTGAACCACAAACAGCCACAACCTCGCACTATTCATGTGGGCCCCACGCGGGGTCCACCCACTTTACCCCAAGAGAAAAAAAAAAAAAACTAAAATTTCAAAACCCCCAAATCTGCGTTTCTTCTCAGTTTCGCGGGCAGAGAAACCAGAAAAAACCAGAGAGCGCGAGAGAGAGAGAAGATAGGAAGAAGGAAGATCGATCGCGACCCAGCTCCGACCTCACTCCTCCGACCCTCGATTGCCCTTCACCGGCGACCCACCTCTGGCCTCACTCCACCACGACGACGCCGCAGTCAAAGAAATCGTATTAAAGAAGCCCAACCCGTCCACCACCACCAGTCGATGTCCACTCTGTAGACACTAAAATTTTGTCATGGCTTACTCGCCGTCCGATTAAAGTCAAAGTTGATCAAAAGCCTGCAAATAATTGTTGGGCTCGGCAAAGTATGAATTCAATCATTTTAATAAGGTGTGGGCTAGACCAAAAGAAGATGGACCTACTCAATTGGCCAAGTGGACCATAGAATTGGGCTAGCCCAAACGTACAGGCCCATTTAGAGAAACTCTAAAAGAGAGTTAAATAATAAATATATTATTTCTCTTCTTTTTTTTGGGTTAATTTAATTTCCTAAACAAAAAAAAAGAAGTCAAAATCTTCTTTTAAGGAAATAAAATAGAATCTTCGGATTAGAAGTAAAAATTAAATTAAATTAAATTTTCTTGATTGGAAATCAAATCAAATCACATTATCCTGATTGGTAATCAAATTAAATCAATCATGGATATTTCCAAACTTAAACCCTTCTCCTGGAGCCTATAAATAGAGGCTCATATGAAGAAGAGAAAGGGAGGAGAAAAAGTTTTCGCTTGGCATTCAACTGAAGCTCTGAAGCACTCTTCAAGAATTCAAGCAGTCTTCAACATCTTGTAGAAAATCATCAAGCACCAAGAACAACATGCCGATTTCTTCACAAGTTCATCAAATCAAGTCATCCAACAACTCAAATCATTCGAGAACATCTGCAGCCAGGGAAATTCCAGAGCACTCTCAAGCAGTTCTCAAGCCTTCTCTGCAAGTTCTTCTCAAATCCCTCAAGTTCGTGTGGAGAATCAACAAGCACCCAAGCTACGTGCCGATTCATCCATAACAACAACAGTCTATGCGTCAGCTAGCGAAGATCATCCTCAAGTTCACTGTTTGTTCGAGATAAAGCTGTTCAAGCCCTCGATCAAGCTTCGTTCTTCAAGTTTCTCAACTCAAAGATCTGAAAGAACTACAAACCGGTTCAATCCTACGACAAGCTTCTATAGCCGTTAGGTTGCGCCATCAACTTCGGAGATCGAATCAGAGGAATTATTCTTTATTGTAAAGAATTTAATAGAGATTGTACCCGAATTCAATTCAAATCAATAAAATATATTTTGTGCATCTTTTTCTTGTCTTTATTTCAGGATTCGAATTTGTGTGTTACACACTCGAAGGTCTCTCTCTCTCTCTCTCTCTCTCTCTCAGAGTCTCAGTTTGTGGAGATTAGATTTGTTGATCTTGATTAAGAATTCGAAAACCCTAATTTGTTGATCTTGATTCTGAATTCGAAAACCCTATTAAATATGCCCTTTATTGCTGAAGCAAAATGTTATCTATCAGATCCAAGCTTTTCAAGTACTGCATTGTCGTTTCTTCAGTCTCCTTTGAACTTCTGGAACTGTCTCACTTGTTTTTGGTTTATTAACAACTTTAGATTTGAATTATGTTAAGTGTTAACCTGGTAGCTCATATACTGGTATGCATAAACCTTCGCCCTCAGGAGGAGACTTATACGGATTATAATTTTCTAAAGTAAGTCAATAAATGGAAGTATAAAAATGTTTATAGAACATGAATCCAACTTAACATCTCCTTCGGGATGTGCATATATTGGACCCTTGTCCTATGACATCCCGACTTTTTCTTATTATTATTATTATTCTTTTTTAAAAAGTAAATAAATTTGATGCGGATAATCGATTCTTTTATCTTTCTCTTTTAAATGACTTTCTAATAAATGAATAAAAATACTTTTTATTTCAAACTTCTTATTTTTTTTGGCTACTGGTCTAATATTTTGTATTATATTAATTTTTCGCTATATATACATATGGATATAATTATTCGTGCGTGAGAGAATTTTATGGGTAGTGGGAGAGTGGGCTTTATTATTTGCATATAAATTAGATAGTCTTTTATTGTTAAAGTAGGGGTTTATAAGTTGTAAACTGCAGCCATATGAGAGAGAGGGAGAGAGAGAACGCACAACGGCGGTTGAATTAAGGTCAGTACACTTCTTCGTTGAAGTAGAAATCTTCTGTATTTTCCTTTTATTAGTCGACATTAGGTACATGGAATACTCAGGGCTGAATTCATAAAAGCAGAGGTCGGTTATTGAGTGCATACTCGAGAGACGTGTGGCGGTGTGTGCTTCTGTACGTGTTATTCTCCTAGTGTGGGTTTGATTGGGGGGACTTGGCTGGAGTAATGAATATGGGGTCTTAGTTTGATCTAGTTAACAATTGTTTATAAGTTTACTACTAGTATGGGGTCAGTTTTATATTAAATAGTTTGGACAATAGGCTATTTTATTAGTTATCACACTTCAATTCAGATTAGCAAGTACTCCGAGCATCGCATTTTGTGATCAATCGTTCCGGTCAAGGTGAGTGGTTAAGCATGTGATCCCTTCATTTGGATTCCTCTTGAGCCTATCAATTCTTGACAAGATTCTTTTATTCGTTGCGATGGATAAATGTTATCTTATTCGTGGAACATTTATTGATGATTGACGTAGCCTTTGGCATACAAGGTTAATTGAAATACTTGCAATTGATTGGTTGATATTAATTTTTCTTCTTGTCTATTCGTTGATTTTGTGATATATCCGGAATGTTGTTCTTATTTGACTGGGACCATGTATTATATTTGTGAAAGTCCAAGGAAAAGACCCAGGCGCCATCCTGTGGTGACTTTGGCCACTAGGGAAAAGACTTGTGAAATACCCTGTGACTCTAGTGCTCAATGGATAGAGAAAAGACTTGTGAAATATCCTGTGACCCTACTCTGGATCGGCTTAGGGAAAAGACTCAGGTGTCATCTTGAGGTGACTCTATGTACGGTGTTGGATCCAACGGGCTAAGCCCTGAGAAAATAATTGACATTTGGCAATGGTTGTTATTATTGTGGTTCCCACATAATTTGGTTGAGACTCCTATTTATTGTTGTTCGTTGTTCTGGTATTTTTGGACAGAATGATTGGTGTAAATGCATATTTTTGTGAATCAATTATTGTTCTTGTTATTTGTTAATCAGAAATTCATATCCTTCAAACCACTTAGTTGAGCCACCGACCTTTGTTATTTGAAACCATTCCTTGGGAGCTCTTGCTTATCCTTTGTTTAAACGTATGCCACGTTGTATCCCTAAACCATAGCATGTTTAACTATTCACTGAGTTGTGAGCTGACGGATTTATTCCACATTCTTTTCAGGTTAGTTCGGGGAGCATCATAGTGGACTCTGAGACAGTGTCGGGACCCACTGTTTGGACCTCTAGGGCTTTTGGATTTTTATTTTCTTTTAGTCATGTCATCAGCTTCCGCGCTTTTGTTTAATTAAATTTTTTGTTAATAAATTTAGTGTATGGAGAATTTGAGATATTGCTCTCTTGCTACAGAAATGTTGAGTTTTGCTTGCATTTTAAATTTTATAATTCAGGATTCAGTTTTATTATTTTGAGTTGTGATAAAAAAAAATATTTATTATTTTGTTTAGGCTTCGTGTTCCAAGAATTATATCCTGGTTCACAGCCGGTCATGCTCCCGAATTTGGGGCGTGATATGTCCCACTTGGATGTTAGCTAGAGTAAAAAATCGAGGAATGCTTTTCCATGCTGATACCCTACTAAGTTGATAATCAATTGTGACATACTTCCATGGACCTATTCAGTATCAAAAAAGGGCTTGTTTAGCAAATGCTACTCTTGCAACCCCACCCCACCAACACAGACCATCCACCACTGTTCACAGAAGCGCAATCGACACTCATTGAAAGAAAGTGGAGTTTAAATCTGTGGTTGATTCCCTTTAGTGCTTATCAAAATAGTTTATTTTGCTACTAAGAGATGATGTGCAATTGTTGTATACATACAAAAACCCTTTTTTTCTAGAGTTTGGTGTATAGGTAACAACATGATATCTCATGTACATAGTAAAACCTATGTTTAATACCTTGATACATCTATTTGCTAATTGTGCATTATTGATGCTATTGTCGAATAAAGGAAGCAAGGTAATTAGCAAAGTAATTGAATTCAGGGCATGGCTTTAGGGGACATCCACTGCCCTAAGTTTTCAATGGTTTATTAGGCACTGCCCTAAGCTCTCTGATTGATTTGCTATCCCATCAAATATCTCACTCAAGTGCTTCGAAACCTTTTTTGGACAATCCAAAATGAAATAGATGAAGAAGTTACGTACATAGGTTAACGCAACTAAATAAGTTATTTTTTAAAAGAGGAAGAAATCATTACGGACATTGATATAAACAATGACCTCGTACTCGTCTTGGCTCTCTTTATTTGGTAACATGAAAGACACATACGCCGATTAGATTCACAAATGGACCCCATGGGTTCTCATGTGTCGAAACCAGTAATGTACATAAATCCTTCATCACACACACTAGGAGTATTTCATATTGTTTGCGAAATGCTTTGAAATTTGCTAAGACTTCATGGATCATTATAAGTCTACTAGATCATTACAAGTCTACTGGTCCGTTGACAAACAAGGTTCGCCTCGTGATCATTATTGTAATTCCGAAGGGAATAAAAAAGAACAGATACCCCTTAACTATTGGTTCTTATTATATAGTAGAATCTCATTCGTTTTGTTGTCACTAGCACTGTAGGCAATGGAATGGTTGGTGTGATAACAACAATCAAAATGTCTCACATTTGGCAGGTGAAAGGACATGAGACTTCACTGGACCATTCCCTCAATGCAATGTTGACCTCAACAACAACTTATGGGAACTCATCTCCACCATAAGGAATGCAGTCTGTGTTGTAATTATCCATTCCCTTATTGGGATTGTAATTTGTATAGGTAATTTGTTATAGGTAATTTGTTATGTAATATGGTGAGGTAGTGGAAGACAATGAATTTCAAGTCTGTTTCGGACAATGGTTATGTAATGAATGACAAGGTTATGCGAAAAATTGTAGTCTATTTTGTACCAGTAATTCTGCTTTGGTTATTGGATTATATTAAGTCAAGTGTTGTTCCATACTCACATCGTTAGTTATGCTTTGATGATACTTTTTGGGTTATTCTATCTCCTAGTTTTATGTTGTGGATTACCAGTTGATTGTCTGATAAGACGCTAAAAGCGTCAGGTATGCAACAAAATAGGGGAAATGCTGCCCAAATTTTGGTACTTGAATCAAGTACCCTATTGCTCTTAAAAAATCTAGACTTTCCCGGACTTTGTTCATGATTGTGCTCCAAGATAACCCGACTTACCCTCCACTTTCTCTCCTGGGTTAAACAAATATTAAGGTGAGCCGGACATTCTATTTTTTACTGTGGACGTCGCTTGGCAAGGTTGCTTCCTCTAACCCTTGCCTTTCCACCTTTGTTGCATTCAAATACTACATGGATCAAGACTCCATCTTTTCCCTTTTTCAAAGTCCTTTTAGCCACTGCAAACCCCTTTTTTTCGCAAATTTGGAGTAATACAAATAAGCATCTTTGGGGCTGTCAAATTCCATTCCCATCTTCAGTTCCTCAACTGTATCATCTGAATTCTCAATTGTTGCTTTACCATCACCACCCTCCTTTATTGGAGAATCATTTGTAACCTCTTCTTCTTCTATGCTGTCTCCACTCCATACCTCTTCCACTTCTTCATCCCTTTCAATTTGGGAAGATATAGGACACATCACCGATGGTGGTGAAGGTAACTGAAACATCACCTGCAGATTAAAATTTAACAAGAACAAGTGATTATAATACGCAGAATATGAAATGCACTCGTTAAGAATGTGTAGACTTGGTGATGAACACGCAAAGGCAGCACATAATAGATTTTCACAAGCTTTTACTTGAAAGAGTAGTCTAATGTAATATGAGAGTAGTCTAATGTATTGTGGAATCTGTTGGAACAAGCTACAAATCATAGTTTTATGGAATCTGTTGGAACCATATTAATCCTATCAATTTCAAACACTTGATTAATCCTATCAACACTATCAACATTACAAGCTACTAAAAAACAGTCTTTTTTAACTTTTTCACTATTCAACCGCTTGACCAGGAGCCACTTTATTTGGAGAATTGGCCTTAGCCCTTAGGGTGTTGTCTAAAAACGTGCTGCAATTGTTTTTACAAAGGATAAAAACATTCAGCAACCCACCAAATGTGTAGGTGAATGCAAACTGAAGCATGATAAACCAAGTACCTAGCAACCCACCCATCCCTGCAGGGGCCAAAATTCAATTAGGATAACTTATAGTCTATTAAACATCCAAGCTTGGCCAAACCCTCTCTTCTCTGACCTATAAATGAACATAAGCTAGACTTTGACTTGGTTTGATATTACACCTTAAGATAAGCACAACCAACATTGAGGATGTGCTCCAACAGGCCTTGAACTTCATCGCAAAGAAAACCACACAGAGAGAGAGAGAGAGAGAGAGAGACCCTGGTTTGGCGTCAAGAGATGGGTCGGGTTGAGTCGCCGGTGGTGGATTCGTCTCGTCCTCTCCTTACACCTTCAAAACCAGTAATGGATCTTCAACTGGGCGTTGTGGTGGTGGCCGGAGTTGAGTCACCGGTGAAGGGCAGTGTGGGTCGGGTGGGGCGTGGGTCGATCTTCCTCTCTTCTCTCTCTCTCTCTCTGGTTTTCTTTCTCTGCCCGCGAAAATGGCAGCAAAAACCCAGATTTGGGGATTTTGAAATTTTTTTTTTTTGGGGGTAAAGTGGGTGGGGCCCATGTGAACAGTGTACAGGTTGTGGCAAACTGTGGCTCTCAGTTTGTGCCCGTATCATTATTGATATCTTTTAGTGCTTTGTGTCATTTCAAGCATACGTGACACTTTTTGGAGTACATTAATATGAATATAAAGTGCAAAAATAACTTTCCAGATTACATTAATGTAAGGGGTACTGATCCAAGAGGTATAGATTTTATACTGACCACTTGTGAGGCCTATTTTTGAGTCCCAGGAATGATTTGAACCAATCAGCTCAATTGAATATACTTAAATGATCGATCCAATAAATAGCCGGGTCCAATTAAAAAAGGGATTAATCTTACAGTGACCACCATTGCATGTTATAGTGACCACCGTTGCATGTTATAGAGGGTTAAGTAATTAGGCAAACACGAAGCTTGCAAGCACTAAAATCCAAAGATGTCGTTACCTTTGTAAAAGGATAGAAATTACCCATAAGAAAACAATAAATATTATTGTAGCTGGAGAGGTAAAAAGGTAATTTAACCAGGTGCCATGGGACCAAATTGGCAAACACATAGCTTGCAAGCACTAAGATCCAAAGATGTCTTGACATTGTAAAAGGATAAAAATTACCCATAAGAAAAAAACAAATATTATTGTAGCTGGAGGGGTAAAAAGGTAATTTAATCAGGTCCCGTGTTGGCAAACACGTAGCTTGCAAGCACTAAAATCCAAAGATGTCTTGACCTTTGTAAAAGGATAAAAATTACCCATAAGAAAACAACAAATATTATTGTAGTTGGAGGGGTAAAAAGGTAATTTAACAAGGTGCCATGGGACCAAATTTTGGTCCACTCTCTCCCTCTTTATATATTGTAATGGATACCTACTATAAAAGTGGTAAGACGAGTTTTCATTGTCATTAGAAATCCAAAATCCATTTCAATTTATGAGCTAGCTGTTGCCAATCATTCATGGTAAACGCATGCATGTGGGGCAAACCAAAAGAAAACAAATTATGTTGAGAAAATGTAATTCTCTTTTTTGGAACAATCAAATTACAAAAAGTTTTCCTACTCAAAAGGTGTCATGAAATTAATGTAACGGAACCTAGTATGTACCATTATGTGAGAGCTAGTAGGGAGTATTATTTTAACAGGGTTGAATAATTTCTATGTAATGATATTTTGATATTTGAAATGGGTCTAAAGGTCGGGACAATTAATTCATGACGCCTCATTACGTCTTTAACTTTTCTATATGGTATATTTTTATATTTTACTAATGAAGGTGTGCTAGATTGAACTAGCAACTCAATCCCCGATCAGGAAGAGAGTTCACTGACTAGGAATGATCGGACTTAAGCCAAATTTGGCGGTCACCCAGTCGAGAGCTCTGTCGCTAGGGCCCCACGAAGTGCTAGGTAAATTAGAGCCCCCATCCTAATCATTTTGTCTTAAGGTTCGACCTCAAGTTCAGATGAAAGGAGCAACCTTAAGTCAGCTGCTTTGACCTTAGATAGTGATATTGTTAGCTTGTGAGAGTGAGAGAGATAGAGTGTGTGTGATTTCACAAACTTAGAACCATTAAAAGACACGTGATTAATACTTGACGAGTTTATTCTGGCGGAAATAGGTCACATATGCCCTTTTTTTTGTAATGGAGGGTCTCTAGAGAAGTCTATTCTGCTAGAGTTTGCTCGGCTAATTCCAATTTTGTTATCTCTTCAGATGCAACATGAGCGCCATGATAAAGTCTTGGGTGAGAGAGAGAGTTAAGGTGAGCTGTTAGGGAATCAAGGGTTGCCGGCATCCTAATCCGATCTCCACCACCAGCAACGGTAGTCCGTGGATAAGGGCTAGGGTAAAAGCAATCTGGGCATTCCATCGCTCGTTTTCCGCCAGCAAGTTTTCATGGCTTCTCATCAAGGACATGTCCATCTCAGGTCGCAAATCTCAGCTAGTGAGAGCAGTACCTTCACAGTTTATGTGGATAACTTACCCAACGGGGTTGGGATTCCATGGTTTCACAAGTTCTTCTCCAATTTTAAGATTAATCAAGGATGCGTATCTCCCAAATCGTAGGAGCAAATGTACTGGATCTCAATTTGGGTTCGTCAGGTATGAGTCTTCAAACGGAGCTCAACAAGCTAGAGCTAAAGCTAATGGGATATGGGTTGGGAAGAAATACTTAATCGTGGAAAAAGCTTGGTTCGATAAGGAGTCGGCAAAATTGGGGATCTCAAAAGACAGAGAAAAACACAAACCTAGTTTCAGACAAGTCAATGTGAGTCAAGAACAGAATAGAGATGTGCCGATTCAACAGAAGGAGATTGAGAAAAGAGTTACGTTGAACGTTCAACCTATCGCCTCTGAATGGCTTTTGAGAAGTGCAGTGGCCAAACTTAAGGTATTTACTTCTCCTGAAATAGTCCAACAAGCTTTCAAAGATCTGAAATTTCATGGAGTGGGGGTCAAGTCAATGGGAGGGTTGAATTTAATTATAACTTTCCAAAGCAAAGATGATAGAATCTTTGCTTTACATAACCCTGTAATGCCAAGTTGGTTCAGTGTTTTCAAACCATGGAATGGGGAAGTAGCAGGATTATCCAGATTAGTTAGACTAAAGTGCAGAGGAATGCCCCTCAATGCTTGGAATGCTGCAACTTTTAAAAGTATTGGTTCTATTTGGGGTGAAGTCATAATCATTGATGATGATACTTTGAAAGAAAAAGCTTATGAGGTGGGCAGTTTGGTGATTGTTACGGAATGTGATCATAAAATCGACAACTGGATCAATATTACAGTATGAGGGAGGAACCACAAAGTCAGAGTTTTTGAAGAGGCTTGCAATGAAATGTCCAAGTACAGGTTATGGCAGAAATAGAAGAGGAAATTGAGAATGTTTATGAGGAGGTAAGTCCTAAGATTCTAACAGCCAAAGAAAAAAGATTCCGGAAGAGAAGAGAAATTCGCGAGCTGCTTGACTCTCAAAACCTGGAGCAAATAATTGAAGGGCAAGGAGTAAATCGGAGATTTGATGAGAGTGTTCATTCAGATTCCATCAACTCGGTGGACATCGAAAGAAGGAATGTGAGCATTAGGAATGCATACGAAAAAGCGCTGATTGATAGCAAGAGATTGGGAGTTACATCTTGAGAATGATGATATGGTCATTCAAAGGATGATGCAATTCCAAGTGGAGAACACTGTCACCAGCCGTCCCATTTCTGCTTGAATTTGAGGTAGCTGAGGAAAAACCATTGTTGGAAGGGGTATATAATCAAAAAACATGAAGATGATTACATGGAACATAAGAGGCTTGTCTGGCAATGTGAAGAAATCTTTTGTAAATAAGCTGGAGAATGAGAGAAAACCGAATGTCATGCTTATCCAAGAATCGAAATTAGATACGTTTGACAGATTTCAAGCACAAAGACTATGGTTTAATGCGGAGGTGGAGTTCACTATGTCTGAAGCTGAAGGTGCATCAGGAGGATTAATTTGCTTGTGGAATCCCAACATTGTACAAATAGAAGAAGTGACAACTGCGAAACATTTCATCCTCTTGAAAGGTATTTTTGCTAGTTCTTTTCACTGTGTGATGGTCAATATTTACGCTCCGAATAACTACATTGAGAGAAGAGCAATCTGGGAAGAACTGGGTCAGAGAAAGAATAGCAGTTCTGTTCCTTGGTGCATAGGGGGAGACTTTAACGAAATCAAATCGATTGGTGAAAGGTTGGGGTGTACCAGATTAGATAGAGGCCTGAGAGATTTTCAGGAATTCATTAATGATTTGGAATTAAGGGACTTACCAATGCTTGGTAGGAAATATACATGGTCTAATTTTCAAGCGGTAAATGTGCTTTCTAGACTTGACAGATTTCTGTTTTCACAAGAATGGTTGGAACAATTCAAGATCTCTCAATGGGGCCTGCCAAGGATTATCTCTGATCATTGTCCGGTCATGGTGGATGATACTATTAGGGATTGGGGAGCCAGACCTTTCCGTTTCATGAACGTTTGGCTATCAAATCTGAAATGCTTGAAGTTAATAAAAGAAGTCTGGGAATCATCAACTGCAGATCGATGGGCTGGGCTTACTATTATGAAAAAATTGAAGGCTGTGAAAGTGAAACTCGCGGAATGGAATAGGACAGAGTTTGGGAATCTTAACACTAAACTGGAACTGTTGAAAGGAAAACTCCACCAACTGGATTTGCTAGCAGAGGAGAGATCTTTATCTGTGGAGGAAAGGAATGAGAGAGTTAGATATCGTGATGAATTTTGGTCTACGGAGAAAATGGTGGAATGTGTGTGGAGATAGAAAGCACGTACCAAATGGATCAAGTTGGGAGACAGAAACACAAGATACTTCCAGATTATCACCAACAATAGGTACAGAAGTAATTTCATAGGTGTAATTGAATGGGAAGGAGCCATGCTAGAAGAACCACTGCAAATCAAGAATGCGGCTGTATCTTATTTCCAAAATATATTCAGCAAGCAAACTTAGGGTAAATCCTTTCTTGGTGGTGTGTTCACAAGGAGAATTCAAGAGAATCAGAGCAGAAACCTTGAAGTCCCCTTCACTTCAGAAGAAATTGCGAGGGTGGTGAATGATTGCTGTTCGTTCAAAGCCCCAGGGCCTGATGGGTTTAATATGGCGTTTGTGAAAAAAGCTTGGAAAATAATTGAACCGGATGTGATTACTTTCTTCAACGAATTCCATGGTAACTGCAAGCTCGCAAGGAGCGTTAACAAAACCTTTGGGGCTTTAATACCAAAAGTTGAAGGTGCATCTAATTTCAAAGAATTCAGGCCGATAAGTATGGTGGGTTGGCTTTACAAATTGCTTGCCAAAGTCTTGGCTAGCAGATTCAAAGTGGTGCTTCAAGATTTTGTGGGTGAAACTTAGGCTGCATTTCTTAGTGGAAGACGTATCCTTGACGGGGTGCTAATTGCGAATGAACTAATAGATGGTTTAAAAAGGAGAGGAGAGAAAGGTCTGGTTTTAAAATTGGATTTTGAAAAAGCGTATGACAGTGTAAGTTGGTCATTTTTGTTTAATATGTTGAGTAATATGGGTTGTGGACAAAAATGGATCTCATGGATTCGAGCTTGTGTTACGAGTGCCTCACTGTCAATTTTGATAAATGGATCAGCAACTTCAGAAATCCCGATGGAAAGAGGGCTCCGGCAGGGGGACCCAATTTCCCCTCCTTTGTTCAACGTGATGGCTGAAGGATTGAATATCATTTTTGAAAGGGCAAGAAGTGAAGGTATGATTGAAGGCATCAACATGGGACCTAATGGTCCTTCTATCTCTCATCTTCAATTTGCGGACGATACAATGATCTTCTGCAAATGTGATATGGACCAGATTACTACAATCAAAGGATGCCTTTGGTCATTCCAACTGTTATCAAGTCTGAAAATTAACTTCTCCAAAAGCCAACTTTGTCGGGTTGGTGTACCCATGGATGAACTTCAAGTTTATGCTAATTTGTTGGAATGTCAAACTGTGGAGCTTCCTTTGAAATATCTTGGGCTTCCCTTAGGAGCAAATCCCAAACGAATTACTACATGGGATCCTGTCATTCAGAAATTTGAGAAAAAACTGTCCCTTTGGAGGAGGAAATACATTTCAATTGGAGGAAGAATTTCTTTGATCAAGTCTACTCTGGGCCATTTACTGCAATTCTACATGTCAATGTACAAAATGCCGATTACTGTTGCAAAAAGATTAGAAAAAATCCAAAGACAATTTTTGTGGGGTGACTCAAATGAGAAGAGAAGATTACATTTGGTGGGATGGGACAGAATTTCGAAAAGTAAGAAAAGAGGAGGCTTAGGGGTCAAAAGATTACAAATTCAGAATGCAGCCCTTCTTTGCAAATGGTGGTGGAGATATGGAGTGGAAAAAGAGTCTCTTTGGGTGAAAGCTATCAATGGTAAGTATGGCATCCAAGCACCGAACTGGCTGCCTTCAGTAAGTGAGAACCAAACATCCAAAGTCTGGGGAGATATAAGTCTAGTGGGATCAACCGAACCAGAGATAGCCAGTATTATAAAAAAAGGATTCTGGATTAAAGTGGGTTCTGGGATGACAACATCTTTTTGGAATGATGTTTGGTTGGGCGAAGAAGTGTTGAGTTCTGTCTTCAGCAGACTATTCTCCATCTCTACACAGAAAACTGCATTGGTGGGGGAATTATATGACTACAGAAACTTGAATTGGAATTTGACATTCAGGAGAAACCTCTTTGTTTATGAAGCAAACCAGTTGGAAGATTTAAGACAGAAGTTGAACGAAGTGGTGCTTAACAGCAATGGGGAGGACGAGCTGAAATGGAGGTGGGAGAAATCTAATGGTGTATTCACAGTAAAATCCTGCTATGAAAGATGGGAAGAGGTATATAATTCTGAAAACTTGGTGGGGCCAGAATGCAAATTGGTTTGGAGAAACATATGTCCTTTCAAGGTAGAAATCTTCACTTGGCAAGCCATTCAAAATAGAATTGCCACCGGTAATGAGCTTATAAGGAGAAATATCTTAACCAACCAAGAGCAACCAGACTTAGGTCTCTGTCCTTTGTGTAGCATTGAAATCGAAACCCCGGTACATCTATTACTCCATTGCAGGATCGCTTGGCTGGTTTGGTCCCGGATTGTTCAATGGTGGGGTATAAAGTGGGTGTGCCCCCCAAGCTTATACGACCTACTCAGTTGGTGGTTTAACAATAAATTCAAAAGTGTGGAAAAAGGATGCTGGGAAATCAGTTTCTTTGCTACAATTTGGTCACTTTGGCTAACAAGAAACCAGATTGTTTTTAGAGCTAAGGTGTTGGACATTGCAGAACTTGTTGATTCCATCAAGACCAAGATTGCTTTGTGGACTAAGGTGTGTTTCAACCTTCGTGATTACTCGGTGGATGATATCAAAGGCAGTCTTCAGGGCATTAGGAGATTGAGGGTAACTAAAAGTATATTGACTTAACATCAGTTGGCTGCTACTTTACATTTTTTCTTTCCATTAAGCTAGTGCTATGTTCCAACCACAATTTGGGTTTGGTTAGCTTTTTTGTTGGCCATGTTGGCCTTTATAATCTTTTATTTTGGGCCTGGATGATGTCTTATCATCCCCCCCTGTCACACCTTCAAAATATAAAAGGTTAATCATTAAGAAAATCCACGTGGACGGTCAACAAGTCCACGGGTTACGTTAAATTCCAAGTAAAATAGTCAAAGTCAACAACATGATACATAGATGTCTATGGGTACCCGAACCCCAAATATACAAGTACATAAGTTTTAAGTAAATTTACAACCCATTGTCAAAAGAGAAGACTTAATCAAGTTACAAAATCATCTTGGCAAAGAAAAATATACTACTTCTAAGATGATGATATAACTCTTCCATAAGCTTTCAAAATAATGCATGCACGCATTCCAAGCACTCCATGATCATGCACCTTGATGGGTACCTGAAATTTGTAAGGATGAGCTCACTAGCCCAGTAGAGAAATGTCTAACAATTCTAAATGAAATGAAATATACGTGGGTGATAGACAAGATTAATTTCTCGAGGGCGTGACAATTCATGTATTTTGTACAGATCGTACAAGTTAATGAAAAATTTCGCTATGCGGTTGAGAACCTCAATTACAGACTCATACGAAGGAATTTCATTAATAGTTGGCAAGTGTATACTACATTTGGATACACTTTAACATGCATTATGCCACGTATTAGAAATAAACTTCCGAAAAAATTCAGTTACGATTCTTAATTAAACGCACCAACAAAGGAATCTCATTACCAGCGTAGCGGTCATTTAATTTATGTCCCTTTAATGATGATTTTGGAAGGATTCTACCTCTTTTTGATATATCTAGCGCTATGACAAGATTCATATGTTTTGTACAGAACAAATAAGTTAATTGAAAATTTCGCTATGCGGTTGAGATCCTCAACTAAAGACTCAGACGAAAGAATCTCATTAATAGGTGGCAAATGTATATTACTTTTGGATACACTTTAACATTCATTATGCCACGTACTGGAAATAAACTTCCAGGAAAAATTCAGTTACGATTCTTGATTAAACGCACCAACACAGGAATCTCATTAACAGCGTAGCGGTTATTTAACTTATGTCACTTTAATAATGATTTTGGAAGGATTCTACCACTTTCTGATATATATCCTGCACAACAGAAAGATTCATGTATTTTGTACAGAACGAACAACTTAATGGAAATTTTCGTTATGCGGTTGAAATCCTTAATTAAAAGCTCCTACAAAAGAATCTCATTAATAGTAGGAAAATGTATATTACTCCCTCTTTCCGCCTTTGTTGGTGCATTTTTAAATCTGTGACATTTTTTATCGCATATATTATTCAATTAAAGATCTGTCAGGATTCATGCATTTTGTATAGAACGAACAAGTTAATGAAAAATTCCACTATGCGGTTGAGATCCTCAATTAAAGACTCATACAAACGAAGCTCATTAATAGTTGGCAAATGTATATAACTTTTGGATACAGTTTAACATGCATTATGCCACGTACTGGAAATAAACTTCCAGACAAATTGAGTTATGATTCTTTATTGAACGCACAGACACAGGGGAGGGAGTCTCATTAACAGCGTAGTGGTTATTTAATTTTTGTCCCTTGAATGATGATTTTGGAAGAATTCTACCTCTTTCTGATATATTCTGCACCACGACAAGATTCATGTATTTTGTACAGAACAAACAAGTTAATGGAAAATTTCGCTATGCGGTCAACATCCTCAATTAAAGACTCGTACGAAAGAATCTCATTAATATTTGGCAAATGTATATTACTTTTGGATACACTTTAACATGCATTATGCCACGTACTGGAAATAAACTTCCAGGAAAAATTCAGTTACGATTCTTAATTAAACGCACCAACACAAGAATCTCATTAACAGCGTAGCGGTTATTTAATTTATGTCCCTTTAATAATGATTTTGGAAGTATTCAATCCTCTTTCTGATATATATCAAGCACAACGACAAGACTCATGCATTTTGTAAAGAAAACGAACAAGTTAATGGAAAATTTCGCTATGCGGTTGAGATCCTCAATTAAAGACTCATACGAAATAATCGTATTAATAGTTGAAAATGTATATTACTTTTCGATACACTTTAACATGCGTTATTCCTCGTACTGGAAATAAACTTCCGGACAAATTCAGTTACGATTCTTAATTAAACGCACCAACGCAGGAATCTCATTAACAGTGTAGCGGTTATTTAATTTTTGTCCCTTTGATAATGATTTTGGAAGGATTCTACCTCTTTCTGATATATATATCCTACACAACAACAAGATTCATGTATTTTGTACAGGACAACCAAGTTAATGGAAATTTTCGCTATGCGGTTGAGATCTTTAATTAATGGCTCCTATAAAAGAATCTCATATAATTGTTGGAAAATGTATATTACTCCCTCTTTCTGCCTTTGTTGGTCCATTGTTTAAATCTGTGACATTTTTTATCGCATATATTATTCAACTAAAGATCTACCAAGATTCGTGCATTTTGTACAGAACGAATAAGTTAATAAAAAATTTTGGTATGCGGTTGAGATCCTCAACTAAAGACTCGTACGAACGAATTTCATTAATAGTTGGAAAATGTATAATACTTTTGGATACACTTTAACATGCTTTATGCGACGTGCTCGAAATACACTTCCCGACAAATTCAGTTACGATTCTTTACTAAACGCACCGACATCGAAATCTCTTTAATAGCGCAGCGGTTATTTAATTTGTGTCCCTTTAATGATGATTTTAGAATAATTCTACCTCTATCTGATATATCCTACAGTATGACAAGATTCATGTATTTTGTACAGAAAGAACAAGTTAATAGAAAATTTCGCTATGCGGTCGACATCCTCAATTAAAGACTCATACAAAAGAATCTCATTAATAGTTGGCAAATGTATCCTACTTTTGGATACACATTAACATGCATTATGCCAAGTACTGTAAATAAACTTCCGGACAAATTCAATTATGATTCTTAATTAAACGCACCAACACAGGAATCTCATTAACAACGTAGGGTTATTTAATTTATGTCCATTTAATAACGATTTTGGAAGGATTCTACCTCTTTCTGATATATATCTTGCACAACGAAAAGATTCATGAATTTTGTACCGAACGAACAAATTAATGGAAATTTTCGCTATGCGGTTGTGATCATTAATTAAAGGATCCTATAAAAGAATCTAATTAATAGTTGAAAAATGTATATTACTCCCTCTTTCCGCCTTTGTTGGTCCATTTTTTAAATCTGTGACATTTTTTATCGTATATATTATTCAATTAAAGATCTATCAAGATTCAAGCATTTTGTACAAAACGAACAAGTTGATGGAAAATTTTTCTATGTAGTTAACGTCCTCAATTAAAGACTCATACAAAAGAATCTCATTAATAGTTGGCTTATGTGTATTACTTTTGGATACACTTTAACATGCATTATGCCATGTATTGGAAATAAACTTGTGAACAAATTCAGTTATGATTCTTAATTAAACGCACCAACATAGGAATCTCATTAACAGCGAGTGGTTATTTAATTTATGTCCCTTTGATAATGATTTTGGAAGGATTCTACCTCTTTCTGATATATATATATCCTGCACAACAACAAGATTCATGTCTTTTGTACAGGACAACCAAGTTAATGGAAATTTTCGCTATGCGGTTGAGATCTTTAATTAATGGCTGCTATAAAAGAATCTCATATAATAGTAGGAAATTGTATATTACTCCCTCTTTCCGCCTTTGTTGGTCCATTTTTTAAATCTGTGACATTTTTTATCGCATATATTATTCAATTAAAGATCTACCAAGATTCGTGCATTTTGTACAGAATGAATAAGTTAATAAAAAATTTTTGTATGCGGTTGGGATCCTCAACTAAAGACTCGTACGAACGAATTTCATTAATAGTTGGCAAATGTATAATACTTTTGGATACACTTTAACATGCATTATGCGACGTGCTGGAAATACACTTCCGGACAAATTCAGTTACGATTCTTTACTAAACGCACCGACATCGAAATCTCTTTAATAGCGCAGCGGTTATTTAATTTGTGTCCCTTTAATGATGATTTTAGAATAATTCTACCTCTATCTGATATATCCTGCAGTATGACAAGATTCATGTATTTTGTACAGAAAGAACAAGTTAATAGAAATTTCGCTATGCGGTCGACATCCTCAATTAAAGACTCATACAAAAGAATCTCATTAATAGTTGGCAAATGTATCCTACGTTTGGATACACATTAACATGCATTATGCCAAGTACTGTAAATAAACTTCCGGACAAATTCAATTGTGATTCTTAATTAAACGCACCAACACAGGAATCTCATTAATAGCGTAGGGTTATTTAATTTATGTCCGTTTAATAACGATTTTGGAAGGATTCTACCTCTTTCTGATATATATCCTACACAACGACAAGATTCATGAATTTTGTACCGAACGAACAACTTAATGGAAATTTTCGCTATGCGGTTGAGATCATTAATTAAAGGCTCCTATAAAAGAATCTCATTAATAGTTGAAAAATGTATATTACTCCCTCTTTCCGCCTTTGTTGGTCCATTTTTTAAATCTGTGACATTTTTTATCGCATATGTTATTCAATTAAAGATCTATCAAGATTCAAACATTTTGTACAAAACGAACAAGTTGATGGAAAATTTTGCTATGCAGTTAACGTCCTCAATTAAAGACTCATACAAAAGAATCTCATTAATAGTTGGCTTATCTATATTACTTTTGGATACACTTTAACATGCATTATGCCATGTATTGGAAATAAACTTGTGAACAAATTCAGTTATGATTCTTAATTAAACGCACCAACACAGGAATCTCATTAACAGCGTAGCAGTTATTTAATTTATTTCCCTTTAATAATAATTTCGGAAGGATTCTACCTCTTTCTGATATATATCATGCACAACAACAAGATTCATTTATTTTGTACATAACAAACAAGCTAATGGAAATTTTCCCAATGCGGTTGAGATCCTTTATTAAAGGCTCCTATAAAAGAATCTCATTAAAAGTTGGAAAATGTATATTACTCCCACTTTCCGCCTTTGTTGGTCCATTTTTTAAATCTGTGACAATTTTTATCGCATATATTATTCAATTAAAGATCTATCAAGATTCAAGCATTTTGTACAAAACGAACAAGTTGATGGAAAATTTTGCTATGCAGTTAACGTCCTCAATTAAAGACTCATACAAAAGAATCTCATTAATAGTTGGCTTATGTGTATTACTTTTGGATACACTTTAACATGCATTATGTCATGTAATTGAAATAAACTTGTGAACAAATTCAATTTTAATTCTTAATTAAACGCACCAACACAGGAATCTCATTAACAGGGTAGCGGTTATTTAATTTATGTCCCTTTAACAATAATTTTGGAAGGATTCTACCTCTTTCTGATATATATCATGCACAACAACAAGATTCATTTATTTTGTACATAACAAACAAGCTAATGGAAATTTTCGCAATGCGGTTGAGATCCTTTATTAAAGGCTCCTACAGAATGAACAAGTTAATGAAAAATTTCGCTATGCGGTTGAGATTCCCAATTAAAGACTCATACGAACGAATTTCATTAATAGTTGGCAAGTGTATTTTACTTTTGGATACACTTTAACATGCATTATGCCACGTGCTGGAAATAAACATTCGGAAAAATTCAGTGACGATTCTTTATTAAATGCACCGACATCGGAATGTCATTAACAGCGTAGCGGTTATTTAATTTATGGCCCTTTAATGATGATTTTGGAAGAATTCTACCGCTTTCTGATGTATCCTGCACTACGACAAGATTCACGTAGTTTGTACAGAACGAACAAGTTAATGGAAAATTTTGCTATGTACTTAATGTCCTCAATTGAAATATCATACAAAAGAATCTCATTAATAGTTGGCATATGTATGTTACTTTTGGATACACTTTAACATGCATTATGCCATGTATTAGAAATAAACTTGTGAACAAATTCAGTTATGATTCTTTATTAAACGCACCAACACAGGAATCTCATTAACAGTGTAGCAGTTATTTAATTTATGTCCCTTTAATAATAATTGTGGAGGAATTCTACCTCTTTCTGATATATATCCTGCCCAACAACAAGATTCATGTATTTTGTACAGAATAGACAAGTTAATGGAAATTTTTGCTATGCGGTTGAGTTCTTTTATTAAAGGCTCCTATAAAAGAATCTCATTAATAGTTGGAAAATGTATATTACTCCCTCTTTCCGCCTTTGTTGGTCCATTTTTTATCGCATATATTATTCAATTAAAGATCTATAAAGATTCAAGCATTTTGTACAGAACGAACAAGTTAATGAAAAATTTCGCTACGCGGTTGAGATCCTATATTAAAGACTCGTATGAACGAATTTCATTAATAGTTGGCAAATGTATTTTACTTTTGGATACACCATAACATGCATTATGCCACGTGCTGGAATTAAACTTTCAGACAAATTCAGTTACGATTCTTCATTAAACGTACCGACACCGGTAGCTCATTAACAGCGCAGTGGTTATTTAATTTATGGCCCTTTAATGATGATTTTGGAAGAATTCTACCTCTTTCTGATATATCCTGCACTAAGATAAGATTTACGTATTTTGTACAGAACGAACAAGTTAATGGAAACTTTTCCTATGTGGTTAATGTCCTCATTTAAAGACTCATGCAAAAGAATCTCATTAATAGCAGGCATATGTATATTACTTCCGGATACACTTTAACATGCATTATGCCATGTATTGAAAATAAACTTGTGAACAAATTCAATTACGATTCTTAATTAAACGCACCAACGCAGGTATCTCATTAACAGCGTAGCAGTTATTTAATTTATGTCCCTTTAATAATAATTTTGGTAGGATTCTACCTCTTTCTGATATATATCCTGCACATAAACAAGATTCATGTATTTTGTTCAGAACAAACAAGTTAATGGAAATTTTCGCTATGCGGTTGAGTTCTTTTGTTAAAGGCTCCTATAAAAGAATCTAATTAATAGTTGGAAAATGTATATTACTCCCTCTTTCCACCTTTGTTGGTCCATTTTTTAAATTTGCGACATTTTTTATCGCATATATTATTCAATTAAAGATCTATCAAGATTCAAGCATTTTGTACAGAACGAACAAGTTAATGAAAAATTTCGCTATGCGGTTGAGATCCTCTATTAAAGACTTATATGAACGAATTTCATTAATAGTTGGCAAATGTATTTTACTTTTGGATACACCATAACATGCATTATGCCACGTGCTGGAAATAAACTTTCGGACAAATTTAGTTACAATTCTTTATTAAACGCTCCGACACCGGAATCTCATTAACAGCGTAGCGGTTATTTAATTTATGACCCTTTAATAATGATTTTGGAAGAATTCTACCTCTTTCTGATATATCCTGCACTACGACAAGATTCATGTATTTTGTACGGAACGAACAAGTTATTGGAAAATTTTGATATGTGGTAAATGTCGTCAATTAAAGAGTCATACAAAAGTATCTCATTAATAGTTTGGCATATGTATATTACTTTTGGATACACTTTTACATGCATTATGCCACGTAATGGAAATAAACTTCCGAACAAATTCAATTATGATTCTTAATTAAACCCACTAACAAAGGAATCTCATTCACAGCATAGTGGTTATTTAATTTATGTCCCTTTAATAATGATTTTGGAAGGATTCTACTTCTTTCTGATATATATCCTGCACAACGACAAGATTCATGTATTTTGTACCGAGCGAACAAGTTAATGGAAATTTTCGCTATGCGGTTGAGATCATTAATTAAAGGCTCCTATTAAAGAATCTCATTAATAGTTGAGAAATATCTATTACTCCTTCTTTCCGCCTTTGTTGGTCCATTTTTTAAATCTGTGTCATTTTTTATTTCATATATTATTCAATTAAAGATCTTTCAAGATTCATGTTTTGTACAGAACGAACAAGTTAATGGAAAATTTTGCTATGCGGTTAATGTCCTCAATTAAAGACTCATACAAAAGAATCTCATTAATAGTTATGTCACACCCTGAATTTTATAACCAAAATACCACATAAGTCCACGTTGGACAAATCAAAAGTTGAACATTCTCCCATTTGAAAAGCCAAAATCTTAATACATTTCCATAATCAAATTCTACTCTCACGTCTCCGTATCAAAATGTTAAAAAAAAGAACAATAGATAGAACCATTACATGTCAAATAAATGATAATAAAAGTTAAAATACATCCTTGTCATCTTCCAAAAGAAAAAATGTTACAAAAGGATAAAGATGGTCAAATAAGGAAGATCCTTGATGTTTTTCAAAAGCGGTCATGCCAACGCACACAATTCCGTGCACTCCACGCCATGCTCCTCAATGATTACCTGAAAATGATAGGTTGAGCTACACTAGCCCAGTAGAAAACCAATCTAACAATACTATATTCATATAGTTGAAGATGCACCGATAAAATAGTTAGGTGAAAGAATGAGACAAAGTTCGAAGATTTTCAAATTTGACAAGTCTGTAAATATTATAAAGGTTACTCTTTTACTTTCATAAAGCCTGCTCTTTTCAAATCTCAAATCTCAACACACGTAAACAACACATCCGTGTGTGTGTGTGGTTATTCTGGGACAAGTGTTCACAAATGTCACTAGATGCCTAGCCATGTCATTTTAATATCAACCTCTGCATAAGTATCTTGGTGTCTCCAGTTCCCATGAATGTCTCATTTTATTCTCAGGTGATCACACACATACACATACGTACAAGCCAAGCTACCAATTTCCAATATAATTTTAAATGCAAACTAGAATCTCCGTACACACACACACACACTCACGTCACACACACTCACGTCACATAAGGGTAGAAGGACTAAATTATGCACCTTAAGTCCCAGAATAACCACACGTGCCCTCATGGCATCCTAGAAGTGATCAAATCTCTCAATGTGTCCCGAAATGTTTATGACGTACCCAAACACATCCTACGCGTCCTTTGATAGGCGCGTGCAAAGCATGCTTTCAAGCTGTTTGGTTCTTTTACTTCTTTGCAATGGAAAAATAATTATATGCGAGCGTGCTAGAGAGAGTTTCAATCTCCTCCCTCAGATTAACTTTGGAAAAACCAAATCTAATCAGGCGATTGTGTTTTATTGGTTCAATTACCTCAACTAAGAGGATTTTCTCAACAAGTGAAGAAATGTAAACCAACAAACTTAGGAAATCGAAGAACAAAAAGAAACAAGATACTTCGATTAATAAATCAAAAGTAAACTTACTTCGAAATTGTCTCCAACTTCAGATACAAGAACTTCGAATAGGTGATTGTTACAAGAACAACCGAGATTAATCCTAACTACTTCCTAATCTACTTCGAACTGAGTTCGAAACCTAAACTACTTTGCCAATGAACAAACCAAGCATCAGTTTTTTGATAGCTGTTTGTTGAAGATTTGTCCGGGGGGTTTTCACTCTTCAATTTCTTCTATTTACAGACACTGCTTGCAGTTTGAACTTCCCGCTCAATAAATTTGAACTTTGGCTTGCTTCGAACTCTAACTTCTACTTCTTCGAGTTGGCAGTTTCTTCCCTCCTCCACGTCTGAATTTGAATTCTTTAAATTCTTCCTCCAGAAGCTTTGATTTTGAATCTACACAGCTGCTTAAACAAACTCAAATGATTATACATTAAGATGAATAACTGCCTTTCGATAAGTACTCCACGTGTTCTAACTGCCAATTTGCCTTGTTTCCCAAGTTCACACGTGGAGTTTATGTGTTTGGCAGTTAATATCATGGCTTCGAAGTCAACCTCTTCGTCAGCAATGGCTTGTCACTGCCAATAACTGCTTTTCATATTTGAATACAATACGACATCGTATTTACTCAAATATATTCCTTTAATCTAGTGTGTCTTTATCAACAGGTAATTGCCAACGTTTGGCATATTCGATTACATGTCAATTAATTATTGGATTTGTTAATTTTATATGTAAACACAAGCGCCTAAGTAGGGTAATTTAGCATGTTAGACGTGCGGTTTAAGCCTCATTTTCCATTTGATATGTGCACGCGGTTGGAATTGGTGTTTGTGTTTAATTTGCAGGAAATTAAGGTGTTTTGGTGCTAATCGAAGTTGTTGGAAGGGCATGCACGAGGACCGAGAGTGAGCAAAGCTAAGGAGACTCAATGTTGAAGTTGATTTCGCGTGGAAAGTGATTGTAACCCATCGCGAGCGCTACAGGGATTTGATGGAGCGCTCAGAAGTGGCACAAAAGGGGAGCAAATATGAACAGAACCTTCTTCAGCGCTACACCAAAATGGGTGTAGCGCTATCGAGTCGCTTCATGGGTCAACGGTCAAACACGAGTCAATCGGTCAAACGACTTATAAGGGGCTCGGTAGCGCTACCTAAGAATACCTGTAGCGCTACCGAGGGCTTATCTCGGCTATGAAACGTCATCGTTTGGGGTCGCGTGGTGTTAATTTCGTTGTTATTCAGAAGTTTAATTGTAACTAGCAGGGTTTTCATATAAATACTCTCTGGAGAGCTCGAAATTAGGGTTCCAGACATTAGATTTTTCTACGTTCTTTTTCTGAACTTTTGGTGGCTGCTCTGAGGATTATTTTCTGCAGATTCAAGTTTAATTCAAGTTGTTCAACAATTCAATTCTTGGAGTTCGGATTCGTTCATCCCTACAAATTTGTGGTATCGTGTTTTGCTTTTATTTCCGTTGTTAGATTCATGGTTAGAACTAGATTAAATATGTTTGCAGCAATTATCAAAGCCATGAGTGAGTAATTTCGTAGAGTGCGGCTGCGGGGTGAAGGCGCTCCGTGGCTAGTTTGATTAATGTTCTACCTTGGGATCGAATTAATTTAATTTTTGAACAATTTTAGGAGACGAAAACTCTTCTAACAAACAAAACTCAAGCATCGCCGGAATTCGAATGCGCACGGAATCTGGTGACAGGTGGTGCACATTTGTTAGGGATCCTTTTTCTTATTCTAAAATCAATAAAATGAATAATTGTGACCTGAGTAAACATTGGTTAGACTAGTTGCGGACGCCGGATTCCCACAGCTGTGCTCCTCTTTAATCCATATTCAGTTAATTTAGTCTGGTAATCTAGTTAATTAATCTCATTGAACAAGGGGTGGCTACCTAAGAGCCGGGTTAAACTAGAATTCCACACTTTTGAGTCAAACACCGTTTGTCATCTCTGTGGTTCGACTCCGGTACTTCCGGATATTGTGCTACACTGGTTGAGAGTTCTACGCTTGGGACGCGTCTTTATTTTAAGTCACCCGGTTGGTCAAGCATTTCCTTATATTGATGATATCAAGATTTCCTCTAATGCCACCTATTCACAATATCAAGCATTCACATAACATTCACACGTATCCAAATAACTTAATATGTCCATCTATATCAGTAAATTCCATTACTCTCATTCCTTCAGTTCACAATTTTCAATCTTTCCCGCACGCACACAAGTATTCACCGTTTTCCATGTTCCTTATTTACAATCTAAACGTTTACTAAACATCCACAGTATGACTAACAGTCCAAGTAGTACTCTATAGATAATCACATAGTATCCGGCATTTCGTGGGCTGCCATTACCCCTAGCTCGATACACAAGATACAATACATCAACCGGCGTAATAGCGATGTTCATAATTTAGAGTAAACCATCAATTAAAAACCAAGGATAGTCAATAGTTCATGCTCGAATGCAAAGAGATGCACAAACACGTTTGAGACAACCCAACACCCCTGCGGACTACGAATTTATAGAATTTATCTACATGTCTGAATATCCCAATATTTGTACCACATATCTTAGACACATCTAGGAACATCATATTAAAAAATCAGAATTTTTAGAACTAAGCAACTATTTTTAAACATCCAATAATCAGACCGAAAACTAGTAACAAAATCTGCTAGACAGATTTTTGAACCACATCAAACTGAAAACTGCTATCTTGTGCAAACAACTAGACTACATGCCTTACATACTCAGACAGCTCTACGAGTCTACTTTCAGAATCAAAAAGCGGATAAAGATTTCAAGCTTCCTAGACAAAAAAAAGCCGTTCCCGTAACATGCGACAGTGCTGTCAGCACAGCGAATTCGCAACACCAGCTTGGTAAAACATTTTTCATATTTTCTGTGCTTTGCATAAAATTCTGAAAATTTGCCACAGAATAGGACACATGTATGGGTATCTACAGTAAAATTTTTGTAATTTTATGAGCTCTGAAATAATATTAAAAAATCACCCAAAACAGGGGCAGATTTGAGTTCTACCCTAAACATCAACTCAGAGTCACTTCAATCACGAATTTGGGGCTTCAACCCATAAATGAAAGTTAATAATCAACCATTTTAACTAGAAACCAAGTGGGTTCAAAGTGCTAAACAAGATCAAAGACTTTTCTCAAAGTTCCAAGGATTTAAGAGGCAAAATACAAGTATATACATGAAATTCACACTACATGAACATAGGAGAGTGAGATTAAGTTTCCCACCTTTAATTGGAGCTTCAATCAACCAAGAGATGGAACCCTAAGCCCCAAATGCAAAAATCCCGTATGGATGCCTCCCGGTGTGAAACAAGGGTGACCCAGACTCCAAATAGCGCGTAGAAGAAGGTTCTTGGGTTGGATCTTGAAGAGGTTGAGGTACGGTAGTGTATTGTGAGCTTGGAGCTCACAAAAATGGAGCAATAGAGAGAAGGAGAGGGGTTCAGCTGATGTGGGAGAGAAATAGTGAGGAAATTGCTCACTTAGTCCCCCAATTTAAACTCTAGGTCACCAAATTACACTACACACCCAAGCATTCACTTGTGTATATTAAAAACAACCCCAACACATTCAAACACTCTCCAAATTCCCCCAATAAACATTTCAAACATTTCCTCGCACAACCCCAACTTTATTTTCAAATATTTTGCAAAAATACAGGTCCTTAAAAGTTGGCATTTGTGTATTACTTTTGGATACACTTTAACATGCATTATGCCACGTAGTGGAAATAAACTTCCGAACAAGTTCAGTTATGATTCTTAATTAAACGCACCAAGAAAGGAATCTCATTAACAGCGTAGCGGTTATTTAATTTATGTCCCTTTAATGATGATTTTGGAAGGATTCTACCTCTTTCTGACATATCCTGCGCTACGACAAGATTCATGTGTTTTGTACAGAATGAAAAAGTTAATTGAAAATTTCGCTATGCGGTTGAGATCCTCAATTACAGACTCATATGAAAGAATCTCATTAATAGTTGGCAAATGTCTATTACTTTTAGATACACTTTAATATGCATTATGCCACGTACGGGAAATAAACTTCTAGCAAAATTCAGTTACGATTCTTAATTAAACGCACCAACATTGGAATCTCATTAACAGCCTAGTGCTTGACCGACCAGGTGACTAAAAATAAGACGCGTCCCAAGCGTAGGACTCTCGACTGACGTAGCATAATATCCGGAAGTACCGGAGTCGAATCCACAGAGACGGACGAACGTGTGCAAGACTCAAAGATGACGGGTTCACAATTTATCTTGGCTCTTAGGTAGCCACCCCTTGTTCAATGAGATTAATTTACTAACTAAATTACAAAACTAAATTAACTAAATATGAATTTAAAAGGAGAGTACAGCCGTGGGAACCCAGCATCCGCGACTAGCCTAACCAATGTTTACTCGGGTCACAATTATTTGTTTTATTGATTTTAGAATAAGGAAAAGGATCCCTAACAAATGCGCACCACCTGTCACCAGATTCCGTGCGCATTCGAATTCCGGCGATGCCTGGGTTTTGTTTGTTAAAAGAGTTTTCGTCTTCTAAAATTGCTCAAAAATTAAATTAATTCGATCCCGAGGTAGAACATTAATCAAACTAGCCACGGAGCGCCTTCGCCCCGCGGCCGCACTCCACGAAATTACTCACTCATGCTTTCAACGGACGCAACAAACATATGTTTAGAACTAAACATAAAATACGAAGGAAGAACAAGAATTTAAAGCTGGAAAACCTGAAGAACTTGGATTAAAACTTGAATCTGAAAATTAATCCTGAGAGCAGCCGCCAAAGTTAAGAAAATAAAACCTAAGTTATGAATGTCGACCCCTTGTTCAAGCTAAAAGATAAGTATTTACACTAATCCCTAATTTCTAATTAAAATCC
Source organism: Vaccinium darrowii (assembly GCA_020921065.1). Lineage (NCBI taxonomy): Eukaryota > Viridiplantae > Streptophyta > Magnoliopsida > Ericales > Ericaceae > Vaccinium > Vaccinium darrowii. Next base: position 16,238,971 of record CM037159.1, on the reverse strand, counting down.
GAGACAGAATAGGATTATCCTCTGCGGAAGACCGAAACGCTGCCGTTCACTGGCCAAGATAAGCTATTTGTAGCGCTACACCAAAAGTGGTGTAGCGCTACCGCTTGCTTATTTGCTTATCTCCCCCTTTGACTGGTTGACCCCCCTATTGACCGGTTGACCTCAAAGTTGACCGGTAGCGCTACACCACTTTTGGTGTAGCGCTCCCCAAGCTTCTGTTCAGTTTCTGTGCCATTTTCGAGCGCTCCACCAAAATCCTTGTAGCGCTCACGACGATCCAAAGTGCTTCCCTCGAGAAATTAAGTTCACCGCTTGGTCTCCACGGCCTCTCATGCTCTCTAGCTCCATCTCGGCCTTCAAGTCTCTGCAATCCAGTCATGGCGCTAAAACAACCTTATTTTCCTGAAAATTAACAAAAACACAAAAACATACCAAAGCAACGCATCAAGTGGAAAATAGGGAATAAATTAGATAACAACGTGTTAAAACTACCCTATTGAGGCACTTATATCTACGATATTGCGTGCCTATCACCTAGCGGTTATTTAATTAATGTCCCTTTAATAATTATTTTGAAAGGATTCTACGTCTTTCTGATATATATCCTGCACAACGACAAGATTCTTGTGTTTTGAACATAACGAACAAGTTAATGAAAAATTTCGCTATGCGGTCAACATCCTCAATTACAGAATCATACGAAAGAATCTTATTAATAGTTGGCAAATGTATATTACTTTTGGGTACAGTTTAACTTGCATTATGCCATGTACTGGAAATAAACTTCCGGACAAATTCAGTTACGATTCTTAATTAAACGCACCGACACAGGAATCTCATTAACAGCGTAGTGGTTATTTAATTTATGTTCCTTTAATTATGATTTTGGTAGGATTCTACCTCTTTCTGAAATCGTGCATTACGACAAAATTCATGTATATTGTGCAGAACGAACCAGTTAATTGAAAATTTCGCTATGCGGTTGAGATCTTCAATTAAAGACACGTACGAAAAAATCTTATTAAAAGTTGACAAATGTATATTACTTTTGGATACACTTTAACATGCGTTATGCCACGTACTGGAAATAAACTTCCGGACAAATTAAGTTACGAATCTTAATTAAACGCACCAACACAAGAATCTCATTAACATCTACCGGTTATTTAATTTATGTCCCTTTAATAATGATTTTGGAAGGATTCCACCTCTTTCTGATAAATATCCTGCACAACAACAAGATTCATGTATTTTCTACAGAACGAATAAGTCACTACAAGAAAAAACACCTTTGGCTACATCCAAAAATTTTTTTTGGTGACAACAAAAAATAAGTTGTCACGGAATGTACCCAATGGCGACAAGTAATTTTAACGCTTGTCACCGAAAATATTTGAGCACCCAAAAATGTGCGCGCGAAAGAAATAGGAGATTCGGTGACTCAGAAACTTGTGGCTGAAAGAAAAATTTAAGGCCACTACTACAAGCTTGTCGCCAAAGGCCGTGAATTTTGGCGCAGGCGGGATCAAACTCGTTTAGGCGCGTTTTAAAATTTCACTCAAATTTTTTGCCAAGCAAAACTACGTCGTTTCACTGTGCCTGCCTTGTCACCAAAAAAGCCTCTAATTTTATCAAACGAAACTACGTCGTTTCGATGTGTCTTCCTTGTCGCCAAAAAAACAGCCCTAGGTTATATCGCCTATCATCTCATCCACAGTCTAAAATGGTGGAAGCTACTCTGTGCCTCTCCCTCCCTCTCTAACTCGTGCTCTCCCTTGCTCTACAACCATCACCGTGGGGTAAGAAATCTGTTTGTCTTCCTTCTCCCTCTCTTTGTTTTCATTTCCTTAATGAAAGAGGCAAAACACTCCATCAGATCCTCAAATGACTCCTTTCGATCGTAACTGATAAATTTCTTTGCACCGCCACTATCTCCGGCCAACGATTGTTTTCCCTCTGAGGCTGCAAGCTATGTAATCGCCTTCAGGATTATGGGCATCTCTCCAGAAGCAAACTTCAGCAACATTCATCTATAATCATCCATGGGGGCTTCTTTCCAGCTTCGTCTCTACGGTACTTTTCGATATTAGTTTCGATTTTAGTTTCGATTTTAGTTTGTATCTCTATTCTGCATCTCCCTCTGCTTGTCTTGTCTGGGTGCTGTGTATTTGGTTCAAAGAAGTATTTTGGGGGGTTTCGCCTAGAGCTATGCACGCTAGGTGTTTGTGAAAAGTCCCCAACGAAGCTTGTTCTACAGTTTCTCTGCAACATTCATTTTCAGCTTCTGGATTCTTCATATACCTTTTAGATACGAACTGGGGCCTCTTCGTGCTCTCCCTTGCTCTACAACCATCACTGTGGAGTAAGAAATCTGTGCTCTCCCTCTCTTTGACGCATGTCAAGAGGTTTGTATATTGTTCCATCCAACCTTAATTAGTTTTATATATCTAAGGACTATTGGGTTTGATATCTTTGTTTCTTTGTAGGTAAAAAGAGTGCATGGGGAAAAAAGAGGGAAGAAAAATGAGAAAAATAAGGTAGAAAGCATGAAATGGCTACCCCATTATCGCCCATTAATACCTGAAGTACTAGATAAAGCAAAGGAGCCATTTCCTTAAAACTAACCAGCACAAGCACTATAGCCTTGAAGTCGAATAGTGCAGCCCTTCTTCCATTAATATTGCCACTACAAGTAATCTTGTTTGATTGTTTAGAATCAGAATAACCAGCATGTCCCTAGTCACAGGAAACTTAACTGATGCCACAGGGGAAATCTGTGAACAGTGTGTTCGTAGCATTCTTGAACTGAATTTTTTTGCTTCTTTATCATAAAAGTATTAATCATTATGTCTAGCATCTCGAATGTCTCCTTGGATTTAGTCCTAGTAAAAGAACAAGAACGGATATACCTTTGCACGTGCAACTATGCTAGTATATTCATATGGTTACATACGGAATGAAACGACGACAAGGATGTTCATATAGTTGTATCATTGATGCTCATCATGAACTGTGATACTGTCAATGATAAGGGCCGTTGTTAATAATCCAGCATAGTTTTTTTTTTTTTTTTCCGGCAAGTGTTAATAATCCAGCAAAGTCTATGTATTAGGCAGAAGCAGGGTAGACTTTTTTAGGCAGAAGCTTATTTTGCATTGCCAACTAAATTTAATTGCATTTGTTGCGAGCTCATTTCTTGCATCCTTGTTTAATTTTCCCCTTGGAAACCAATCTCAGTTAATTTGCTTTGTCCTTTAACTTTTCATCTATTTTCTTGCAGCTCCCCTTGAGATAAATTGAACATTAGAGACTAAATTCAATGTGTTCTTGCTGTACTTTCTTGCCTAAAGAGTCAAAGGTAAGAGACATCATACTATCTGAAATTTACTATACTAAATCCATTTTTTTTCTTTTCTCGTGAATCTGTGATGATCTCGTCAACTGAAAGTTTGAAACATGAAATACAAAGAAACTGTATTGCATTCCTAGATGCTAGATCCTAGCAATTATAATGGAAGGCTTATTTGTACCTTCTAATGTTCAGTCAGTACAACTTTATAAATGACAAAGTGCAAGTTATGGGTTATCAATGTGCATGTGATCCATACAAGGATCATGCTTGATATGCACTATGTGTCTTTCTAAAAGCTTGCATCCCACATGTCTACTATTATTCTTATCTACTATCTACTTCTAGTCTAGTCTTTTTCACATCACATCAGATCGACGAGTACGTATACAATTGGCATTCATCTTGAACAAATATTCACAGATCTTGTTGGCTTTGAAACTGTTCCATTGTTGTAGAAATTCAAAATCTAGTTTGCAGTGAAAACCCACGAGTGTCGGGCCAAGAGTATTGTGCATTTACTTTGCAAATAGAGATTCCTTCTCTTTGGCGCTTAAATTGATATTAGGTGGCCGAAAAATAGTATTCCGCAGCAGATTTAGATTTTTTTCAATCCAGGTTATAAGTAAGTACCATAATAGAAGCCTGTATCACTTGACATTAAGCCATTTTCGACACTTCATACTTGGAAAACAATACTCATTTTTTACTATCTAGTTCCTTTTTTTATTTTTATTTATTTTTATTTATTTTTATTTTTATCTTTTCGTACCCATTTGTGTGCATATTCGATTTAGGTGGTGTACTTTGGACAAAGATTTCAGTAGTTCATGTGGATCTCTTGGTGATGGCATCTCGTATTTCTTTCAGTTCTGGATTGATAAGAAAAGTTCCTTCATGGAATGGAATTTTTACCCCTTAATTTTGAAAGTGTGGAAATTATTGATTTTCTTTGCTTGTTTAGGATTACAGTTTTAAATTATATGTTTTTTTTTTAATCTTAAGTTGCTACATATACTAGTATCGATCGTTGATGACATGTTTGTGGCTTCATGCTCTTTTTCACAGGTGATCAATGCGATGCATGAGGAGACTTGGCTTTGAGCATTCAAAGATTTGATTTCCACTACTTAGGTGATCGATGCGATGGATGTGTAGAATTGGCTTCGGGCATTCAAAGATTTGATTTCCACTAGTTTTGTTTTTGGATATTGTCATTAGTAGATAAAGTAGTATGACGATTTCTATTAGTTTTGAACACTGGATTTGGTGATTTTTAAGGAACTTGTGTGGATGATTGTTGGATTGTTTGATATAAAGTTTATGTTATGGTTAAAGTACGTGGATTGGCTTTTATATGAATGGTGATGTGTCAATAAAATTTTAGGTGCAATGATTTTACAAAAATTCCGAACATTATATATCATGCTGCTTTGATTTGGCGTCACATGATGTGGCAGAAGGTTATTTTTGGTGACAAGGTATTTGTAGTCACAGTATATATAGATACTTTTGGTGACTACCAGTTGTGGCAAAAACGAACATTCGGCGACATGCTTGTGGCCAAAAATGAACATTTGGCGACATGTTTCAAAGGAGGTGGTTGTGATCAATGCCTTTGGCGACAAGCTTGTCGCCGAAAACTTCCTTTCCGTGACAAGTTCTCTTGTCGCAAGACACATCTTTCGGCGACACGCTCGTTATCTTGTGGCCATTGACTTTTAGTGACACGGATTTGGTGACTACTTAGCCCTTGTAGCCAAAGAGTATAGGCGACAAAAATCCATCTTTTGGTGACTTTTTTAGATGTGGCCAAATGTGTTTTTTCTTGTAGTGAGTTAATGGAAATTTTTGCTATGCGCTTGAGATCCTTAATTAAAGGCTCCTATAAAAGAATCTCATTAATAGTTGGAAAATGCATATTACTCCCTCTTTCTGCCTTTGTTGGTCCATTTTTTAAATCTGTGACATCTTTTATCGCATATACTATTCAATTAAAGATCTATCAAGATTCATGCATTTTGTACAGAACAAACAAGTTGATGGAAAATTTTGCTATGCAGTTAATGTCCTCAATTAAAGACTCATACAAAAGAATCTCATTAATAGTTGGCTTATCTATATTACTTTTGGATACACTTTAACATGCATTATGCCATGTATTGGAAATAAACTTGTGAACAAATTCAGTTATGATTCTTAATTAAATGCACCAACACAAGAATCTCATTAACAGCGTAGCGGTTATATAATTTACGTCCCGTTAAAGATGATTTTGTAAGAATTCTACCTCTTTCTGAAATGTCCTGAACTACGGAAAGATTCATGTATTTTGTACAGAACGAACAAGTTAATGGAAAATTTCGCTATGCGGTCAACATGCTCAATTAAAGACTCATATGAAAGAATCTTATTAATAGTTGGCAAATGTATATTACTTTTGGATACACTTTAATATGCATTATGCCAACTACTGGAAATAAACTTCCGGATAAATTCGGTTATGATTCTTAATTCAACGCACCAACACAGGAATCTCATTAACAGCGTAGCGGTTATTTAATTTATGTCCCTTTAATGATGATTTTGGAAGGATTCTACCTCTTTCTGATATATCCTACACCACAACAAGATTCATGTGTTTTTTTACAGAACGAACAAGGAAATTGAAAATTTCGCAACGCGGTCGAGATCCTCATTTAAAGACTCATATGAAAGAATCTCATTAATAGTTGGAAAATGTATATTACTTTTGGATACACTTTAATATGCATTATGCCACGTACTGGAAATAAACTTCCGGAAAAATTCAGTTACGATTCTTAATTAAACGCACCAACATATGAAATCTCATTAACAGCGTAGCGGTTATTTAATTTATGTCCCTTTAATAATGATTTTGGAAGGATTCTTCCTCGTTCGGATATATATCCTGCACAACGACAAGATTCATGTATTTTGTACAGAACGAACATGTTAATGAAAAATTTCGCTTTGCGGTCATCATCCTCAATTAAAGAGTCATGCGAACAATCTCATTAATAGCTGATCAATATATATTACTTTTGGATACAGTTTACCATGCATTATGCCACGTTCTGGAAATAAACTTCCGGACAAATTCAGTTACGATTCTTAATTAAACGCACTGACACAGGAATCTCATTAAAATCGTAGCGGTTATTTAATTTATGTCCCTTTAATGTTGATTTTGGAAGGATTCTACCTCTTTCTTATATATCCTGCACTACGACAAGATTCATGTATTTTGTACAGAACAAACAAGTTAATGGAAAATTTCGCTATGCGGTCAACATCCCCAATTAAAGACTCATACGAAAGAATCTCATTAATAGTTGGAAAATGTATATTATTCCCTCTTTCCGCCATTGTTGGACCATCTTTTAAATCTGTGACATTTTTTTATTGCATATATTATTCAATTAAAGATCTATCATGATTCATGCATTTTGTATAGAACGAACAAGTTAATGGAAAATTTTGTTATGCGGTTAATGTCCTCAATTAAAGACTCATACAAAACAATCTCATTAATAGTTGGCATATGTATATTACTTTTGGATACACTTTAACATGCATTATTCCACGTATTGGAAATAAACTTTCGAACAAATTCAGTTACGATTCTTAATTAAACGCACCAACACAGGAATCTCATTAACAGCGTAGCTGTTATTTAATTTATGTCCCTTTAATAATGATTTTGGAAGGATTCTACCTCTTTCTGAAATCGTGCATTACGATAAATGTAAGGACCCGTATTTTTATATAATTTTTCTGGAATAATATTGGGTAAATGTGAGGAATTGAATTTTGACTAAGATGGGTCAATGTGATAGTGGTAGAATGCATTTGGGTGTCTTTAAAGTGCATTGGAAGTTTAAGGGTGAAAGTGTAATTAGTTGGGGAGTATATATCTTATATATGGCTGATTTTTTTGTAAAATATACACCTCTCTTCCTCCCAAAAATCAGCCCTCTCTCTCTCTCTCCTCTCCTTCTCCATTTTCTTGCTAAAACCCACCAAAATACACCTCTTCTTCAAGTCTCCTTCAAGATCCATGCATAAAATCACCTCCATTGCGCGTATTGGAGCTTGAACCGTGTTTGTATCACCTCTAGAAGCTTGGTTTCGGGTTGAGCTCGTTTTTGGAAGCTAGGGTTTCGGGTTTTGTGGATTTCAAGCTCAAATCTTGAGGTAGGGAAACAAATTTCTACTCTCTCTAGTTGATTTGTTGCACATAATTGATACTTGGACTCAAACTCCATGAAAACCATGTTTTCTCTCCCAAATGGGTTTTGTTCAATTTGATTTTGTGATCTATGGATTGAGTTGTTGTTTGATGCAATTGTTGGTTGTTTTACCCTCCCTCTATATCCATTAGTTGCTTGACATTTCCAATTTTTGGCCTAAATCATCATATATGCACTTGGGTTGAAGTATCATGTTTTGAGAAAAATTCGTAGAAAATCTGGTTTTCCCTAACCAGTTGGGCAAAAACCTCCAACCGGTTGGGCGCTTCTGAAAATTTCACACGAATCTGCCTCTGCCCAACCAGTTGGGCAAAAACCACCAACCAGTTGGGCTTTTCTGAAAAATTATGCTTGTTTTTGTTTTGGTCCAACCAGTTGGGTAAAAACCTCCAACTGGTTGGGAAGTGCTAAAATCTTATATTTGTATTCTCCGTTCTTCCCATGATCGTTGGGCGTCTTGTTCTTTCCTTCGATACATCTTTTCATCATTCGCGATGTCATGCGAGGTTGTGTGTGAGATTTGTGGAGGTGGTTAACGAATTTAAATACGGACGCTTGGTTGTTTATACGTGTGAAATGAACTTGGACTTGAGTTATGATAAATTAAAGAAAACGGATCGGGATTTGATGAGTGAACTAATATGGATACTTATGAGATACATGGGCATTGGTGGAATGTTTGAGAGACATGTGGGTATTTGAGAGACACGAGGTACTCATGGGTATTGTGGGATACGTGAGAGAAACTTGGAGAGTACATGTGGGACACGAGAGTGCTTGTAGGATCCAATAAGGCACTTGTTAAATAGTTAGTGGACACGTGGGTACTTATGGAATACGAGGACACACTAGTTGTATGTTGTGTGACACGTGGGAAGAAATTGACCATCGGGATGGTGTCAAGTATATCAAGCATACGTACACTCGCATACATATATAAATGAGCTGCGATAGGTTGATTATTGATGTGTTGAGTGGGCACGTGGGTAAACCGCTGACACGATGTGGTATTGTGGTACTTATGTGAACTTGTAGTATGCCTTGGAACGTATGGGACACGTTGAGATGTATGTAAGTATTAGTGAGACACGTTGGTGCTTGTGGATTATGTTGATAAGTGTGTAGGCAAGGCAGGGTACATGGACTCGCGGAAGTATTTAGATTAGCTTATGACGAGTGAGTATATATGTATATTTAAGTAGGTGTGAAATGTTTGGGGACGCGATGGTGGTGTGTTATAACTAGTGCTTGTATGTATGGTTTGTTGTGTGGCGAGAAGGATATCCATTGGTTAATTGTTTGAAGTTTGGATTGTGGAAGTGTCCTCGGGTGATATGTGAAGTATATATATATTTACTTCAAATGGTAAGTGTAGAAACCTACTTGTAAATGTTAGTTTTGCTTGATGCTCTTATTCGGTACATGTTATTTATGCATATAATTTTTTTTAGAGTCTGAAACCCAAAGGGGACACCTACTGGGCAAAGTGTATGCTCACCCCTTTGCTGTTTCAGGTTTCGCTTGAAGAGCAAGATGGAGAGCGTGACATAGTCAAATCATGGCATGAAGAATCATTTGAAACATTTTTTTTCCTTGTAAAAGAATGTAATCTTTAATGTAATCCGAAGGGGCATTGGGTGTCGAGATTGAGATTATTACAAAAATGTATGGAAATGTTGTAAGGTGATTTTGCATTACACTATGAGTTCTTTTATTAGAAATTTCTTAAGAAAATGTTCATTTATTTATGTTGAAAATCGAGGGCGTGACAATAAAATTCATGTATTTTCTGTAGAACGACCAAGTTAATGGATAATTTCGCTATACGGTTGAGATCCTCAATTAAAGACTAATACAAAAGAATCTCATTAATAGTTCGCAAATGTGTATTACTTTTGGAAACACTTTAACATGCATTATGCCACGTACTGGAAATAGACTTCCGAACAAATTCAGTTACGATTCTTAATTAAACGCACCGACACAGGAATCTCATTAATGGCGTAGCGGTTATTCAATTTATGTCCCTTTAATGACGATTTTGGAAGGATTTTACTACTTTCTGATATATGCTGCACTATGACAAGATTCATGTATTCTGTAAAAAACTAACAAGTTAATAGAAAATTTCGCTATGCAGTTGAGATTCTAAATTAAAGACTCATACGAAAGAATCTCCTTAATAGTTGGCAAATCTATATTACTTTTGGGTACACTTTAACATGCATTATGCCACGTACTGGAAATTAACTACCGGACAAATTTAGTTACGATGCTTAATTAAACGCACCAACACAGAAATCTCATCAATAGCGTAGCGGTTATTTAATTTATGTCCCTTTAATGATGATTTCGGAAGGATTCTACCTCTTTCTGATATATCCTACACCACAACAAGATTCATGTGTTTTTTTACAGAACGAACAAGGAATTTGAAAATTTCGCAATGCGGTCGAGATCCTCATTTAAAGACTCATATGAAAGAATCTCATTAATAGTTGGCAAATGTATATTACTTTTGGATACACTTTAATATGCATTATGCCACGTACTGGAAATAAACTTCCAGGAAAAATTCAGTTACGATTCTTAATTAAACGCCCCAACATATGAAATCTCATTAACAGCGTAGCGGTTATTTAATTTATGTCCCTTTAATAATGATTTTGGAAGGATTCTTCCTCGTTCGGATATATATCCTGCACAACGACAAGATTCATGTATTTTGTACAGAACGAACATGTTAATGAAAAATTTCGCTTTGCGGTCATCATCCTCAATTAAAGAGTCATGCGAACAATCTCATTAATAGCTGACAAATATATATTACTTTTGGATACAGTTTACCATGCACTATGCCACGTTCTGGAAATAAACTTCCGGACAAATTCAATTACGATTCTTAATTAAAAGCACTGACACAGGAATCTCATTAAAATCGTAGCGGTTATTTAATTTATGTCCCTATAATGTTGATTTTGGAAGGATTCTACCTCTTTCTTATATATCCTGCACTACGACAAGATTCATGTATTTTGTACAGAACAAACAAGTTAATGGAAAATTTCGCTATGCAGTCAACATCCCCAATTAAAGACTCATACGAAAGAATCTCATTAATAGTTGGAAAATGTATATTATTCCCTCTTTCCGCCATTGTTGGACCATCTTTTAAATCTGTGACATTTTTTTATTGCATATATTATTCAATTAAAGATCTATCATGATTCATGCATTTTGTATAGAACGAACAAGTTAATGGAAAATTTTGTTTTGCGGTTAATGTCCTCAATTAAAGACTCATACAAAACAATCTCATTAATAGTTGGCATATGTATATTACTTTTGGATACACTTTAACATGCATTATTCCACGTATTGGAAATAAACTTCCGAACAAATTCTGTTACGATTCTTAATTAAACGCACCAACACAGGAATCTCATTAACAGCGTAGCAGTTATTTAATTTATGTCCCTTTAATAATGATTTTGGAAGGATTCTACCTCTTTCTGAAATCGTGCATTACGATAAAATTCATGTATTTTCTGTAGAACGACCAAGTTAATGGATAATTTCGCTATACGGTTGAGATCCTCAATTAAAGACTAATACAAAAGAATCTCATTAATAGTTCGCAAATGTATATGACTTTTGGAAACACTTTAACATGCATTATGCCACGTACTGGAAATAGACTTCCGGACAAATTCAGTTACGATTCTTAATTAAACGCACCGACACAGGAATCTCATTAACGGCGTAGCCGTTATTTGAAAAATCCTAGATCACCTAGGTTTTATAATTTGCTAGGTTATTTTATCTCAAAAAAAAAAAATCAATCAATTATGAACCAATAACAAACAAAAAGCAATTAAACAGATGAGCACCAGATATACGTGGAAAACCCCAATACGGGTAAAAACCACGGGAAGGAATCAAACACTATAAAATCATTGTGTAGTTACAAGTAATCTTACCCTACGATTTGAATCACTCACAATCGCTCTAAGATGTACTTGCCGAATCCTCGTACACCACACCCAGCATTTGATTGCCGCTGCCTCGAATCCTCGAGCCTTCCAAATGTTCTTCCGGAAATCCACCGGAAAACAACTTGAACTTGATTATTGATTGATGCAGTAACCTCTTGAAGCTTTGATTAATGTTCCATCGATCTTGTGCTTCAAGATTCACTCTCGATAACGTAGGGTTTTTTGGCTTTGAAAACAAGCGGCTCTAATATTCTTTTTCAGTCGATCCCCTAGATCTAAAACCGCATGATGTTTTTATAGAAGACGTCATTCCGATCAATCACATCATAAGTTGATTGATCGGACTATTGTAGATCCGAGTCTTTTGGAGCTGCCGATTAAAAACCCGATTGATCCCTCTATCAATCCACATGCTCTGAAACTGCCTCCACGGTGCTAAATCAGAGTTACCTGATTGAGAAACCGATTGATCGCATGATTGATCTTCTCATTCCGAATGCCGACAACCGACTAAAAACACTAACTCTCAAATTACATTATAAAGTGATTCCTTCCACTCTAATCCTATACCGACCCCTACTTAGAAAATTACAACTCGATAAAAATACGTGTTTTGTCATATGGAATTGCCAAAACCAAATCGACTCCGGAATTTGGTCCTTACAATCTCCCCCTTTGGCACTTTCATGACAAAACACTCTACAATGAAAATCTCTCCTATAACATGAATTCAAAAGATGAACTGAGATCGAGTTGTAGAGAAGCTGCAAATAAAACTCAACATCCAACCAAATTAGAGCAATAAGCAACCTACTCCCCCTTTCAACATTCTCCCCCTTTTTGACATGGAGTGACAAAGGGCAAATAGGATAAATGATAAAGTAATAAATGCGAGTGGAAGAGCACTAAACAATTAATGACCAATAAAAGCAACCAAATAAGAAATTTATGAGAGGGGTGAATACTAGCATAAATGTGCATTAAACACGAATCGATGACAAAGGTGTGTGGGTGACAAATCAGTAGCCCTCAAGATTATCAAACACAAACAAGGTTTCTCATAAAAGCTCAGGCTGTCAAACTAACTCCCCCTCATGAAGTCAATCTACACAAAAGACGATAAGACAGAAAAATGAAATAGAACACCGAAACTCCCCCTCAATCAATAAATATATATGAATTTTGCCAGGGTATTCTACTCCCCCTCAAACAATGAATATTATTTTTTTTTTTCACAGCATTTTTGATATAACAAAAGAAACACTAAAAATGTGAGTAAATAAAGGAAGAAGATCACATGTGACACACCTGCTCTTATCACTATCGTTAATAACCATGAATACACACATCAAGACAAAAATATGAACAAATATTGTGAAACGCACTTTAGAGACATCAGACTGAGAATGCAACACACAACATGGCCGAATGATAAAGTGTGTGTGTGAATCACAAAGATCATATCAAGCTCAACTCATTAAGTTCGTCGGTTCTCATGTATACTAGAAGTTTCAAAACACCTCCCCCTCAAGAAGTCAAACCGAGCTAGGTCCTCAATGTGAATAACGAATGAGCAAGCTAAATACTCCCCCTCAAATTCACATCCTCCTTTTTTTTTTTCTTTTTTTTTTTCCTTTAGTTTTTAGAGAGCAGCACAAACACTAAAATTCTCTTTTACCCCACTGCCGTTTGACGCGAATATTGGGAGTAAGAGTACCTCATACCCAATGCCCGGTTACTAAGCGAATGGTCCAATAATACCTTCACAAGGTCTATCCATCTTTTGACACGAACACTCAGAGAGAGAGTACCTCACCCCGATTGTCCGGTTACTCAATGAACGCCCGGATAGGTAAACAACATCATACTAACAGATTGGCTCTTGCGAAGATAAATTTAAAACTCACATGGGAATAGTGGCCATAGGTCAATCTCAAGGGGACAAACACAAGAAAACGGCTAGATATATGAGACTAACGTGAATAAGGAGCAATCTATCATTTTTGTGAGATAGTGGAGAACATACGGCAATGAGGCATGCAACACTCATCATCTAAATGCATCGAAGAGTGAGAAATCACAACATATGCTCATGTTGTATTGATAGTGTCGATGCTCATGATAAATTAATGATAGCAACTCGACACAGAATAAAGCCACAGAAAAAAGAATCTTTTTAAAATTTTAGAAATATGAATGTTGTTGGTATTTTCTTAAGAACATATTAGAAAACTAAAAAACAATAACAACAAAGATTATTATGCTCAGCTTAAACTCTTCTAGTAAAAAAATGACAATCCTTTTGTTTTTTTTTTTTCTTTTGTTTTTTTTTTAAACAATAAAAGAACACAATCTTTTTCCATTTTTATAGGCAAAGTGAGGAAAGAAAATAAAGCAGCAACATAATAAAATAACAATAAAAAAACACAAAGCATAGCTCTAGGTTCAAGAGAGACAATAAACTTAACCTAAGACTACGAATGCAAGATCAAGCCATCAAAATGTGAGGTCAACTCTTCCGGATAATCTAGTGTCATCGAGAGGGTTAGTAGGCAAATTGGCACAAGGTATTAAGTTCGACCTCCTTACCCAAATAAGTCTAGTCTTGACCTCCCCAACCCTTCTAACAATTTTAGGTACATGTTTAGGGTTCACATTAGTAACTATTTTATGAGAAGTCACGTTATGTTTATGCCTTTGGATTCGATCCCAACCATAATTAAAACAATGATACCTAACCCTCTTTGTATTACCATGATGATATTGGGGTGGAGCATCAAGATTTCCATGGAGTTTGAAGAAATTTGGTCGAATATGACCTTTCATCCCACAAAAATGACATGTGGGTACAAATTTGGCATGTTTACACACACTTATTTTTTCAGGTGTATTAGAAATACAATGTGGTCTTGTGTGGCCAATCAATCCACATGTATGACAAGTAGGAATATATTTGGCATATCCACGAGAATGTGCTAAGTGCGAGTTTGAAGTACTCGGCGCATGTAACTTTCTACAATGAGGTCTAATGTGACCTTTAATACCACAATGATAACAAATAGGAATAAATTTAAGAAAATTTACCTCACCGTGCTTGGTGGTGGCATGTTCACTTATTGCACTTCGTGTGTTTTCCTTCAAAAACTTTGGCTTTATGTGCTCTTGTTTGACATTGTTCTCTTTGATACGCCACTTGGTTTTATTTGCCACGGAAGGAATGGGAGCATTGTTACTTGGCTTAATAAAATCCGTCTTTCCTTCCACCTTATGTGCTGAAGCTTTTCCTGTATATCCAAGCCCTTCTCTATTCGAAGTCACCTTTTGAACACTTAAAACTTCATTCAAGACTTGTGTACCTGTGTTCAATTTCTTAAAAGTAGCATTGGCCTTGTCAAGCTCAACTTGCAATTTAGCTACTTTTGATTCAAGAAGCTTGTTAGTCTCAAAAAGACTATGCACATCATTCTCAAGATTCATATTTTTGCATTTAAACACATTAAGTTCATGCAAGGCATCAATTTTCTCCTTCTCACATTGCTTTAGCTTGGTGGCTAACCCTAAATCATGTTTTTTCTTAAACGAACGTTTAAAATTTTTCATACTGATAGCCATAGCTTCGATATCATATTTATCCTCTCCATCACTAGTTTGGTTTGTTTCAACACCACAACAAATATTACTTGCACTATCGCAATTAGATTTAGAATCAAAAAATATTGAAGAAGCACATGCAACATATTTGGAGCTATCAAAAATAGGAGGTTTGAATATAAAATTGCTTTCTTTTAATGAATCCATGCTAGCAAATTATAAAAACAAGGATCCGCTCGTGAAAACAAAATTCACAAAATCAATATGAGCGACCCGCTCTGATACCAAATGAAAAATCCTAGATCACCTAGGTTTTATAATTTGCTAGGTTATTTTATCTCAAAAAAAAAAAATCAATCAATTATGAACCAATAACAAACAAAAAGCAATTAAACAGATGAACACCAGATATACGTGAAAAACCCCAATACGGGTAAAAACCACGGGAAGGAATCAAACACTATAAAATCATTGTGTAGTTACAAGTAATCTTACCCTACGATTTGAATCACTCACAATCGCTCTAAGATGTACTTGCCGAATCCTCGTATACCACACCCAGCATTTGATTGCCGCTGCCTCGAATCCTCGAGCCTTCCAAATGTTCTTCCGGAAATCCACCGGAAAACAACTTGAACTTGATTATTGATTGATGCAGAAACCTCTTGAAGCTTTGATTAATGTTCCATCGATCTTGTGCTTCAAGATTCACTCTCGATAACTTAGGGTTTTTTGGCTTTGAAAACAAGCGGCTCTAATATTCTTTTTCAGTCGATCTCCTAGATCTAAAACCGCATGATGTTTTTATAGAAGACGTCATTCCGATCAATCACATCATAAGTCGATTGATCGGACTATTGTAGATCCGAGTCTTTTGGAGCTACTGATTAAAAACCCGATTGATTCCTCTATCAATCCACATGCTCTGAAACTGCCTCCACGGTGCTAAATCAGAGTTACCTGATTGAGAAACCGATTGATCGCATGATTGATCTTCTCGTTCCGAATGCCGACAACCGACTAAAAACACTAACTCTCAAATTACATTATAAAGTGATTCCTTCCACTCTAATCCTATACCGACCCCTACTTAGAAAATTACAACTCGATAAAAATATGTGTTTTGTCATATGGAATTGCCAAAACCAAATCGACTCCGGAATTTGGTCCTTACAATCTCCCCCTTTGGCACTTTCATGACAAAACACTCTACAATGAAAATCTCTCCTATAACATGAATTCAACAGAGAGAGACATTGTTTAGTTATTATTTTTTTTTTTCGAAACTTTCTAACAGGAAACAATCTAACAACAAAGGTACGTTCTTTTCGTCCATATGTTTTCCTTCTTTACAATGATTAAATCCTTTTTAATTGGACACAATCTAACAAGAAAGGCATTTTTTTTTTCCGCTGGTCCTTTGATTCTTTATGCCATATTGCTTCTTATTTGCTTCGTTAATTGTGCCAATTGTTTAGTAACTCTACCTTTGTCCTTCCGTGACAAAAAGGGGGAGTAATTTATTGATTAACCGATTGTGTGTTTAGTGTTTATTCAGTTTCGCAGGTTGTAACTATAATCTGTTACGGGATAGGTTCTTCTATGTTTTGTCATGGAAGTGCCAAAGGGGGAGATTGTTAGGACCATAGGCCACGGTCTGCATTTATTGGCAATTCCACGACAAATCACACATTCATTGTTTCCCTAATTATTGAGTTGTAATTTATTTTTCTCATATTTTTAGAGTGTCTATTTAGGAGGTGGAGGAAATTAATTCTTTTATGAAAATATATAGATTGGTAAGGTAGTTAGCATGGAAGGAAGGAATTAGTATTTCTATGATTTTGTGAAAGAGGATCTCCGCAACAAGGAAAGATTTTATATTCTATCATTACAAACCGAGCCGTGCTTCTCAATAAGGATAGATTTGTGGCAATAAACATTAAAAAAGGCAGTAAAAGAGTTGTTCTTGGATTGGAAAGTTTGGACGTTGGCCAAGGCTTTGATTAATATTAATACATCATCCTTTGGCAGCTTTTAAGAGAACTTGGCAAAAGATATTGAGATCATTACACACGGCTGAGTTTTTAAGTTTGAGTCTTGGAGTACACATGGTTAATATGAGCACCAAGCTTTTCGATTAACTCCAAGAAGTTTGTCTATCTCTCGATTCAACAAATTGGATCATTCTTCCGGTGGATTCCAGAAGTATCTTGGAGGACTTGAGGATTCAAGGCTGCGGCAATCAACCACTTGGTGCGGTGTACGTGGATTCGGCAAAACAGTCTTTGGTTAGTCGGTGAGGATTCACGATTATATTAGTTAAGATTGTTTTGTAACTGCACAATGATAATTTTAAGTGCGTTGATTTCCTCCCGTGGTTTTTACCCATTTTAAGGGGTTTTCCACGTATATCGTTGTGTTCATTGTTTATTGTTTTCAATTCTTTTTAGTTTGCTTGTTAAGTATTTGATAGCATTAGAAAAAAGGATTTTTCGTTATTCAATTTATGTCCCTTTAATGACGATTTTGGAAGGATTTTACTACTTTCTGATATATGCTGCACTATGACAAGATTCATATATTCTGTAAAAAACGAACAAGTTAATAGAAAATTTTGCTATGCAGTTGAGATTCTAAATTAAAGACTCATACGAAAGAATCTCCTTAATAGTTGGCAAATCTATATTACTTTTGGGTACACTTTAACATGCATTATGCCACGTACTGGAAATTAACTTCCGGACAAATTTAGTTACGATTCTTAATTAAACGCACCAACACAGAAATCTCATTAATAGCGTAGCGGTTATTTAATTTATGTCCCTTTAATGATGATTTTGGATGGATTCTACCTCTTTTTGTTATATCCTGCACTATGCTTGACCGAAATCCTAGACCTAATTAATGGGTTGCCCCAAGCGTAGAGCGGAGACCGGTGTAGCACAATACCCGGTAAGACCGGAATCGAATCCACAGAGAAGGCGAGAAGTGCTTACTAAAAACTCGGGTTGACTAAGTTTAACACGGCTCTTAGGTAGCCACCCTTTGTTATTTGATTGGTGAATTAACTTAACTAAGAGAAAAACTGATTTTAATGAAACTATTTAAAAGGAAGTACGGTCGTAGGGGTCATAACACAAGTGACCAAGTCCAGACAGTTCAGCTCTATTCAGTGTTCTAGAAACGTTTGATTTTAGAGAGAAAAACGTACCCCGAAAGATGCGAATCCTTGTGGTCGCCGTTTACCCATGTACAGCGGAGAACCAGTTTTGGTCCCCCGTTCCCCGCGTTACATGGGCTCCGACAATGCCCGGACACGTCTGACGGAAGCTCTTTAATAACCTAAAATTGCTTTTCCCTTGGTTAATTTAGAAAATAGGAGCAGAACAGATCCGGGCCTGGCCACGGTGTGTTAATCACCCCGCGACCATACTTATTGAACTACTCACACATAGTAACTGAAACAACTAATAAGATCTCGAAATTAAACATGCTAAATATTGATTGAAACGAAGATCCAAAAGTAAAACGCGGACAAACTCCCGCGAAATAAGAGTTAATGAAGATAAACAAAGAGTACCCGAAGCAATATGCAAATTCGTGATCAAAACTTCAAAACTTCGATGGAAAAGCCTCCGGAAGATCGAATCTCCAAAGGGAAGAACGGCTACTACTTGAAAGCAAAAACTAAACAATGTTCGAACCCTAATTCGGCCTAAAAACGGCGTATTTATTTTCCCCCGAAGTCAAAACACAGAGCAAAGTCAACTGGCTGTATAAAGCCCTCGGTATCGATACAGGAGAAGTCCTGTATCGATACCCAGGCGTTCTGTTCCCAAATTGGTCCACGGGTATCGATACAGGACATTCCCTGTGTCGATACCGATGCCTCTAAGTTGACTTTTCAGCTTTTTGGTCGTCCTTTCTTGGGTCCCACCGGATCTCGACATGCCCCACATCCTTGGGTCCACTTGCACGCTCTTTTCCGACCTATTCCCTACAAAACAAACAAAGACAAGAAAAACCAAGGACAACACCGCATCAAGTGGAAAATGGAATAAAACCGCGCCTCTAATGCGCTAATTTGCCCTACTTAGGCGCTTATATCTATGACATTGCGCGCCTATCACACCCCCCAACTTGAGCGTTGCTAGTCCCTAGGAACGAACGAAATAAAACCAAAGACAAGAAACTAGAAAAAAAACAACGGGGGCACGGTGGTTATGACACCTGTAGAAACAATCATTCATAGCGATAAACATTCGCCTCTTAATATGCCTGTAACTCACATGCATGCATGCCTTGACAGAAAATCGAACACGGTTAGCATAGCGCCACATGCGCGAATAAATATCCCTACAAAAATAATCGCGTTGCACTACTCACCAGATCACTCAACATCCCATATAAGCGCTTGGCGAGATGCGTGGAACCGAACAACTGGCTTCCACGTGCCAATCAAAATCAACGCTTAGCAAGAAATAACGCATAATATGCACCATATGTCCAAATATGATTTCACAAAATAAGCAACATCATTATAAATCATGCATAAGTGAGAGATAAAATACGTGCACAAGATCGACTAAGGACTTTTTGGATTATATTGACCTCGATTAGAACAACATAGGACACTGCAAAATCAGGTGCCGGCCCACAGAAGCTTAAGGTTAACTACCCTAACCGGCCGCACCTGTCATGTCTAGACCCTGTCAATGCGCCCATCGGCGCCATCCACACCAAGTCCACAAAACAAAAGAAAACAAAAAGTACCCATGCATGCTATATTACAGACCCCAAATAAAGAAAACAGAAATAAGTCTCACATGAAATAACACAATACCCAACATAAAATGACACCTTCTCATCATACTACCTACCATCAGCCAGCCCCATGCAACACAAGTGCCTCTTCTCAATCCGACTCCTCCTCACTCTCCTCAGCAGCCTCCGCCTCATCCGCAAAATCATCACTGACCTCCAACTCGGGCAACTCAAGAGGAACATATGAGTCCGAAGTCGACCCCTCAAGACGCCCTACCATCCACTCTCCCCTGTGATTCATCATCTGCTGCATCCTCGCATTTT
Source organism: Vaccinium darrowii (assembly GCA_020921065.1). NCBI lineage: Eukaryota > Viridiplantae > Streptophyta > Magnoliopsida > Ericales > Ericaceae > Vaccinium > Vaccinium darrowii. The sequence continues at coordinate 16,218,671 of CM037159.1, read as the reverse complement.
GTCGCACCTCCCTCTTAAGCTTCTGATGGCTCCGGATGGTAGCGACCCCTTGGCAAAAGATCTTCTGCAGCCAAGTAGTATTAGATGCGTTGGGGGCAGGTTCAGTGGTCAAGTAAGCTCCACCTCTAGTACCACGAGTCTGGGCTATGCTCTTAGTCAGGATAGTACTGTCAATCGGCCCAGGAATCAGTGGATCATTGTTGAACCATTTGGACCCCGTCAACCCGGAGTCTCTAGCAATAGCCGTAATCAGGCACGGGAACGGCATTCGGGTCTGTGTTGGGGCATCGCGGAAAGCTGTCAACCCGTAACGACCAATCACACACAGATTCCAGCTCCATGAAAGCTGTCAACATATTCCCAATATTCTCAGAGGGCTTATTTTCAGTTGCCCTCGGGTCCACATTGTAACACACCACTTGATTCAAAAACCGAAATGCCAGCTTGAACTTGCCCGGCCGGTGAGGAATACTAGCGTCTCTACGTTTCTCATACAAACTCCCCGCCACTCTACGTGGGACAAAATCCTCAGTGGGGCAAGGGTAGTTAGTATCGGTCGGCCTCACATACCGCAAACTCGCAGCAATGATATCGGGTGTAACCGTAATGGGTACTCTAGCCACTCGTAAAGTTATCTGAGTCTCGGAACTAAATGCAGTCCCGGATGCTGGTACATGAAAATTTTTATAGAATTCCCTCACAAGTTCTAAATTATACCCGGGGTTTGGTTCGAACCAAAACGACATACCTTGTCGCACGATGGCTTGGATAGTGATGTCATTTGGGAGAAACCCATCCCGGATAATGTGACGCTCGTTCTTAACACCCCGTTGTTCAATGGAGGCCTCCCACCTTTCCCGCTCATCCCGGGCAATCTGATCTTTGGTCCTCCTTCCCCCGGTTGCTTGCTCTGGAGGAGCACTCGAGGAAGCCGCCCCCTTACCCTTAGCACTTGTGGAAGTCTTCCTGGGTGCCATGTTTTAGAGGTTGGGTTTTGAAAATTTAGGGTTTTAGATCTGGAGAGATAAGGATTTTGGACTGGATTGGAGAGGTATATGTGGTAGAGATGGAGAAAAGGAAGGTTTTGGTGAAGTTTGGTGGAATTTGGGTGAGTTTTGGAGGAGTTATGGAGGTTTGAAGGTGGTGGCTATGGTGGTTTTTCGTGGGTTAGGGTTAGAGAGAGAGAGGAGAGGTTGGGAAGAAGAAGATGAAGTGTGGAAGGTGACCGGCTGAACCCTTTAAAATTCACGTTTAAGGGCCTCGGTATCGATACTAGCATTGTGCTATATCGGTACCCGTAGGTTCTGTTCCGGATTGGGACAACCGGTATCGATACAGTACTTTCACTGTATCGATACCGACAAGCTTATATTTTATTTTATTTTTTAATGGCTGAGGCTAAGTGTTATGGATTTTGGTTTTCAACACATGACACCCAATCGAACTCCCTCAAGCACTACTCTCTTAAAACCCATCATTTCCCAAAATTTTCCCACAACAGTACGACACTCATATTGCACGGAGCTTGACTTCCCCCCCAACTTCAATCCAACCAAAACACCGGTTTCCTAAGTTAGACACGGGGACTGACTCGGACTGGTTTAAGATGGGTCAAGGGGACTCGTATGTGGTTTAATCATGCAAGAATGCCTTGTTTCATCCCCTATGCACGTAACTTCCTCTCGCAAATGCATGAAAAATAACTAGCCTCTTACTTGCAAAACAAAAGCCTACTATTTTATGCGATTGCAGAAAGGAATACAAGGAATATGGGAATGTTCTTCAGGATACGCTATTATCAATGCGGGGACACTATTCACATGCTTGACAATGCATCATGTTCCATGTATATAGCCAAATATATGCATGCATTAAAGTTAAACAGGCATACATTCAAGTTAAACATTCGCTCGATGATGCTTACAAGATGCATAACACCCGTATCCCCAAAAACTACCTAGCAACGCTACATAAGCACAAAGTACACCCTCCCCCCAACCAAAAACATGCTATGTCCCCAGAGCATGGAGACAGAAAAATTGAAAGAACAAGGGGAAGAACTGGACCTCCGGATGGCAGCCAACCACCATGACCTCGGTCGATGTGCGAGGAATTTCAGGTATGCTCACCGTGCAACCTGCAAAACACGTCAGTCCAGCCCGGCACATGGTATCCGGGCGTACACAGAGAAAACAAAAGAACAAATAACAGAAACAGAAAATACACCACCACTTTCGTCACGGGAAAGACTTTTCTCCCTACTTTCTCACTGAAATTTGTGTAGAGAAAGTCATCATAACAATCCCGGGTAAGTCATGACTCAACAGGGT
>CM037159.1:16157091-16216218 GCA_020921065.1 Vaccinium darrowii | reverse complement strand
CTAAGAAAGAGGAGGGATTTAAATATTTTGATAGATGGGAATTTTGCTGAATTGGAAGATGGGACATCCCTTTTAAACAAAAAAAAAAAATGGTTATAAAAAACTCATAGAATGTGTTTAACCAAAAAAATGTTGTTGTAACGCCAATAAAAACAAAATGTTGTTGTAACCAAAAATTAAACGTTCTCATGCAAGCTTGGAAACTACAAGATTACATAAAGCCTAGAAAGTCATAGTTAATGTTGAAGAAACTAATATGGGCAAGTAAAAGACCTGCAAAAATTATGATATCTATTAAATAGTTCATCGACATAATGAAATCCATAATTGTTGGGGTGGATAGGTGTTGGTTGTCTTGTGCAAGAGGTCAAAGGATTGAATCTGGATGGAAGCAAGCTTTGTAAGGTAAGGTAGTTTTTGGACGTCTATTAAAATTAGCAAGGAGGGTTTTTTCATCAAGGTTTTCCCCATTTTTTTAATCATGATTTTACTAAAAATTGAGATGATTTCTCTGTAAAAAATCATGGTTTTTAAGCAAAACTGAGATGTTCTATTGTCAAAGATCACAGTTTTTCATGGGTTTTCATCACGGTATAGAACTGTGAACGAAAGATGGGGACTTTTAATCACACTAGGTTAGATCATGGTTTTTCAACCGAGATTTAAAATGAAAGATCATACCAAAAGACCGTGATCTTTATGCCTTTTTTTAGTAATGAACCTAAAGACACCCATGAGAAGAAAAACCTCTCCAATGAACAAAAAAACAAAAAAACAAAAAAAAAACAAAACCAAAACCAAAACCAAACAAAACCATGACAACACCCTTCCATAAAAAAGCAAATGCAATCCCAAAGATCACTTACCCCGCTAAAACGGCCTCAATTCGGAAGAGCCCCTTACTCCTTACTCTTCACGACTTGGTATCTTTGATCATCATTTTCTTTGAGGCAAGCGATATGGCTTACTACCTCATCCTCATCCCTGGCATAACTCAACCCCATGCATGTTCTTTAAAAAAAGTCTCAACTACTCGTGGCATTGCAAATCCTATTGTTCCTGTTGTTAAGATCTTTTGAAGATGTTGACAGAGAAATGGTTGTAGCTGCCATTCCGAATATGACCCGATTCTGTTTCCGTTTGTTGTTTAAGCCTCTCTAACATGACTGAACACCCCCACAACTTCCTCAACAAATCTTGCTTTCCTCCTATTTTTCTTAAGAGCAGATTTATTCATTCTTAAGAGCAGATTTATTCATAGTGAAAGACTTCACCTGGTCAGGGTTAGGGCTGGATTGAGTAATGTTACGCCAAAACTTACAAACAACACCAAAAGTTAACAATTTTGTCGATACTTAATTATGTTGCCATCTGTCAATTGTCGTTTAATAAAGTTCCATTAGATCTATTATTCGTTTGTCTTTTTTTTTTAAACGACAACAAAATTTTATTAAGCTCGACAATGGGTACATCGAGAAAGAAACAACAAAAAACATGATTTAGAAGAACCACGAAAACAAATACAAAATAGAGTTGAGACTTCAACAAAGAGTTGAATGAACAACAAAGTAATAGCAAAAACCAGCAAAAACAAATCTTCCAATCACTTTAGCATCTCCAGTATGAACTAACGCCTTCAGCATCAAAGAAACAACAAACCTCCTCAACCAGATAGTTAGCAATATCCATTGGATAAACAGTTCGCATTAGATTTTGAGTTTCCGGATCCCATCTATACAACGTTTGACATCATCGCCTTAATCCAAAATGCCATTCTCGTTTTTGACAAATCGTCAATGTCATCCGGAATGAAAGCCTTGTTTCTAAATACAAGATCATTTCTCCCACCCCAAATCGACCAAGTAGTAGCATAGAAACTGGTGAAGCAACAGACCATGATTTATCACAGTAGAGTAGCAAATGGTTAGGGGATTCAGAATTAACATTGCATAAAGGGCATAAATTTTGATCTTCAGAAATAATAGATCTCCTTGCCAAGACTGACTTGGAAGCAATGGATTCCTGGATGGCTAGCCACACAAAGCACTCCACTTTAGGAGGAGCTAAATTTTTCCAAATGGATGACAAACCCAGATCTTCAATGAACTTGATCATCTCCCACTTCTCATATGCTGATTTTACGGAAAAATCTAGCATCATTGTTCCAAGCCCAGATCAGTCTATCTTGTTCTGATCCTTGAATCTGCACACCACTGAGCAGCTCTTTCAGATTTGCGAACTGAACTTCTTCCCATGAGTAAAGAGGTCTTCTGAACAACCGGGAAAGCTCCAGTCCAGACTGATCGGGCTTTCACCCTGACATCAATCCTTTCTAGTACAGCGTAAAGCACGTACTTGGTGTCAAGCTTTCAAAGGGTCATTTTACAAGTGTAAAATGTCAAAATAAAGATTAATTTAAAAAAATATCGATCCCCAGCGGAGTCGCCAATTTGTGGACGCTCGTTTTGGCGGGCATGTCCACCTGTTTTGATTGTGTTTGTGAAAAAGGGCGATCCGGGAAAAAGGAAAAACTTAGAGTCGCCACCCGAGGTTTAATTCTTGGAAAAATGTTAGGTACCCGAGAAACCGTTTAGAAAAATAATGACTCCTATGCCGCTGAAAAAGGGTTTGATCTGCGAAAAGTAGAGATTTGGGTTCGGGAGCCAGGTTACCCGCGGGGAAGGTTTTGTTCGAAAAATGCACCCCGCATGCTCGGAGTTTTTCGGTCTTTACTAAACATTTGTGGGATTATCCTTTGAAAGATTTTATTGAAAACTTTATTTCACATAAACAATAAAAGGAATATTATGCTTAAAAGGAAATGAATAACGATAACAAATCACGTAACACGCAATTAAGTACATAAATGTAAGAAATTTAACCAAAAGGGGGAGTAAGTGAAAAAGACAGAAAGTGGGAGGGGTTAAATGTAATTAAACCTTTCTGGTTTTTACGAAAACAGAGTATCGGATTTCAGAAAACAGAGCAAATCAAATATTTTTCCAGTGATGCCGTACTGCATCCAAAACCATGCCGCACGGTGCACCTTGGGTGCCGTACGGTGTCTCTGTAAGTTATGTTTTTCAAAAATTTTCCATTTTTATCTGATTGAAATCAGCATCCGTTTTTTATGTAAAAATCATGTTATTTATTGATAAATGTAGGTTTGGAAAATGGTTTTGATAAAGGAATGTACCTCGTTTTTAGAGACGACATCCCGCGACAATGGTTGATGTCGCGTGATGCTTACCCGAGAGGCTCGAACCTTGTTGAAACATCTCCGTTTGGGCTCAAGGAAGGGCTACGGAGCTCTCCTCAAGCCCGATAGAGACCCCCTCAGAAGATTGCAATTTGAAAACGAATTGTTATACCTTGAAATAGAACCGAACGGATTAAACTAGATGATTGCGAGGGATGGACACTGGACTTCTGAGTTTGTGTATAGGAGAGGCTTGAGTTGTGAGTGAGTATAAGTATAGCAACGAGTTTTCAAAAAGAGTAACGGTATCACTGGGGTTTTTCAACTAATTCATACAGGAAGGATTCGGGTTTTTCTTTCGATATATTCTGATCGAGCTCCTGAAACCGTTGGACGGGGTTGGGTTTTATAGACGAAGGTGAGCCGGCATCATTACCGAATATCATCATTTGGACGAATATCATCATTGTTCTGAGCTGCTGGAGGAACCCGGGAATCCTGTTGATGGGACAAGGAACGCCGTACGGCGTCATAAGTGTGCCATACGGTGCATAGTATAACACCGCACGGTGCAAAGAGAATTTCAAGCCATACGGTTAGGGTTTTGGGCTGTACGGTTCAGGTAGGTTTGGATTTTTGGCTCTTTTGATCCATCCGACTCAAGTATCCGTTCCAAGGGACATTTCGCGCATTCTTTTCATCATTGGGGACGCACAAGTTGTCAAAAATTGGGGTGTCTACAAGTTCTTTCTTGTTTGAAGGAGGTTTTGCTTCAATAATAGCATTAGCTTTATTTTTATCAACTTGAATACCTTTGCTATGGACTAGATATTTTAGAAAGTTTCCTGCCAGTATTCCAAAAGCACATTTAGCAGGATTCAACTTCAGTTGCAAATACTTTATCTTTGAAAAGGCTACTTTCAAATGTTCTACATGATCATCAATAGATTCTGATTTGACAATAATATCATCTATGTAACATTCTAGAAAACCCCCAATTATTTCATGGAAGATAGTGTTCATAGCTCTTTGATAAGTAGCACCAGCATTTTTGAGCCCAAAAGGCATCTTGACCCACTCAAAGGTCCCAAGGTTACCAGGGGCTCTAAATGCAGTCTTATGAACATCTTCTTCAGCTATATAAATTTGATTATACCCTGAATGACCATCCATAATAGACATGATCTTGTGGCCTGCAGAACTATCCACAAGCATGTCTACTACAGGCATTGGGTATTCATCTTTAGGGGTTGCAGTGTTCAAGTTTCTAAAATCAATGCAAACCCTAATCTTCCCATTTTTCTTGATAATAGGAACAATATTTGATAGCCATTCTACGTATCTTGCTGTTTTAATAAAACCAGCATTTAAAAGGTTTTGAATTTCCTTTTTAACCAATGATATGGTTTCAGTAGACATCTTTCTTGGAAGTTGTTTGAAAGGTTTGCAATTAGGTTTAATAGGCAATCTATGCTCAACCAAATCTCTACTCAAACCTGTTAACTCTTTATAACTCCAAGCAAAGCATTCTCTGTTCTCTTTAAGCACCATGATCAACTTGGCTTTTGAAACAGCATCAAGCTCCTTGTTGATTTGTACAGTGTTTGGAACAATTCCTTCTCCCAATTACACTTCTTCTAAAGGATCTTGGGAATCGACATGGCCTATAAAGGCTTTTTCGAACTCAATTTGCTTCAACCCCCAGTCAGATTTCTCAGCCAATAATTCTTCTCAATCATTTGTTTCTTGTAGCTTCTGCTCTATTTCTAGAGCCATAAACTTAACTAAAGCCAATGAATTGGCTTCTTCAAACTCTGTCTTGGACTCAAATCCAAGCATCTTCATCTGGTGGATTGTTTGATTCATAATCAACTGCTTGCTTAAGCCTTGATTTAACTCTGCCAAATCGCCAATTTCCAATACATTGGATGGAGGGGTGGCCGGCTGTGCAATTTCACTTAGAGGGATAATTTCAGGTTTATACATTTCAGCCTCTGCACAATTTGCTAAAGTACTGAAAGGATGTGGGTCTGCTTTCATTTCTTTGACTCCTACTTCTTTCCCATTTTCATACTTCACAATCATCAAGGCTTGATGCATTGAAGATGGAATACAACCATTGACGTGAATCCAATCCATACCAAGTAAAGCATTATACTTGTAAAAGTATCCACCACAAAGAAAGTTGTATCAGTTTCTACTTGTCCAACTTTCAGGCGTATAGAAACAATCCCTTTAGGACTTTTACTTTCACCAATAAACCCAACAATAGATGTGCTTGTTGGAATCAATCGAACCTTTTCTTTCTCCAACTTCTTCAAGGTTCTAGATGGCAGAATATTCACTGCTGCACCATTATCAACCAAAACTCTGTTTAACAAGATCCCATCAAATAATGCAGATATGTATAATGGTTTCAAATGGTGCCTCATATCACTTGAAGGCGACCTAAAAGGATAAGAAATGTTAGCACAATTCAAATCAACAATCAAAGGATATTCAGAATTTGTTTTTGTCTCTAGAACAAAAATTGCTCTCTCCGTAGATGTCACTTCTGGTTCCTCCATAGCATTAGCCATAATCATAAACTCTTCTTCTTCTTCTTCCTCCTTTTGAGTTTTAGAAATTAATGCTCCCCAACCATCATTCCAACCATTATCGTATGTAAGATCATATTCATCATCACTTGATACATCAATAATCTCCATAGGGACAACTTTTGATTGTGATGCCCTTCGAACTGGTGAGTAGTCTGGTCCAAAAGGTCCAAAGTTAATGAATGAAGGAGAAACCATATTAATTTGTACTTCAGGTAAAGTTTCAAACTGAATGGTCCTTTTCTCTTATACTGGTAATCCTGATACATCTTCTGCTATGTTCATTTTCTCATAAACTTCTATTGGAGAAGTTTCCATAGGAGAACATGTCACAACAAGAGATGAATTCATTTCTTCACCCTCTTTCTGTTCCACTATCATGGCTTCTAATAATCCAGATTGATAGCTTGCCAAGGAATTTGGTGAAGCTGGGCTATTTTGGGGCACCTCACTGTCCATTCTTGCAGCCAAACTTTCCAATGTTTCCTTTTCTGATTGAGTAAACCCCCTTTGAAGAGATTCTTCAGAATCTTCTCTTCGAATTCTGTTAAACCTTGGGTTGAACTTATCACCACCACTAGGATTCTCCTTAGATGCATATTCTTCCATTTGGAAACTAGTATACCTCCTTTGCAATTTCCTCTTCTGAGTTCGTGTCAACATAGGAATCATTTGAGGTGTCTTGGTCTTTGGATCTCTAACTACTACCCATTGACTAGCAGGAGTATTTGGAGGTTTGACCATTTTATTTCCAACTTTAGAAGGAACTTTGTACCCTTGGAAATGTTCTGGCTTGACTTTCTTCAGAAACCAATCAGGAACTTCTTTTATTAAGGTAAACTGTTCCTCCTGTCCTTCATTTTCTTGACCCATTGGGGCCTTTCTAGTGTTAACTCTCTTCAAAGGAGGATAATCTCTCTTCGAAGCTGGTGGAACTGTACTAGAAGGTACATTTCTTTTGGAAACCAACCAAGGTTTCTCATTTTTCCCATGACTTGTGCTTATCCAAGGTTTTCATTCATTATTCTGATCCAAAGCCTTTCTTTCCATCCTTTTTGGAAAGAAATCAACCCTCTGTCAATCCAGATCTTTGAAAACCAGATAATTAGCTCGACACTTTATGCATAAGCATTCTAAAAATGAAGCTTCAAGCATAGGAAGATGAGACTGCTTGAATCCCTTTTGGGATGAGCTCTCTGATGCATACTTTGGCTTGCTGTTTCTGTAAGTATCATTTCAAAGTTGACCAATTTTTGGCCTTCCTTTACCAAATTGCATAGAGTTCATTCCAACATGTACTTGTTTGTTCTGCCATACTTCTTGAACAGTTTTGACCAAAGATGTTGGCACATTAGTGTTAGCAGTCACTTCTTCGATCTTTGGGAATGGATCTGTATCTATTCCCATAGTCTTTTCAGGAAACATGATCCTTCCTTTCCTGATTTGCTCTTAGATCCTGTCACGGAAAACATTACAATTCTTAGTTGAATGAGTCCAAGAAGCATGCCATTTACAATAATTCTTTCCTTTTGTTTCTTCCAAAGTTGGAAGCTTCATATTTTCAGGAAGTTTGATAAACTTCTTCTTTAAAAGATAATCAAAGATTTCATCTGCTTTAGAAACATCAAACGAATATACTTTGCTAGTTGCTTTCTTATTGGTCCTTGGTGCTATAGGCGTATCTTTTCAAACTAGACATTCACACACACAAGGATCATGTTCAATAATTTCAGCAGCATCAATTTCATAAGAAGGATCCTCATAATAAGTTGAATAGGAAGAATTGTTCCTTTCAACATCTTCTTCCAGCAAAGATTCATATCTAGATGTTTTATAAGTTAAATCAACCAAATCCCTAAATTCTATAGAATCGAACTTCTTCCTAAGTTCTCCACTTAAGCCATTTTGAGCTATTCTAACAAACTCAACCTCTAGTAGTTGAAGTTTGAACTTGTTTCTAGCCCTTTTGAATCTAGCAATAAATTGGGCAGCCTTTTCATCAGGTTTTTGTTTTAATCTAGCCAAGTCAGCCATAGTGACTTCAGGTTCAGTTTGGTAAAACTGTGCATGAAATAACTCTTCCATTCTTTGTCAATTTGGGACTGACTCTGGTGTCAAATTAGAATACCATTTGAAGGTTGTTCCTGTCAGGGAATTAGAGAATAATTTCAACTTAATGAACCCATTATTGCCTAATTCTTTACACTGAGCAGTAAATCTAGCAATGTGTTCAGTTGTTGACTGCTTCCCATCCCCATGAAATAATGTAAAATCTGGGATCTTAAATCCCCTTGGGACTTCGAACTGCATGTCTACCCATTCTGGAAATGATTTTCTATAAATTTGAGTTTGTACCCCCTAGCTTAGAGGTCCATAAACTTCTTGCATAAGGCCAAGTATTTCATCTCGAAAGGTGGGATTTCCTCTTAAATGAACCCTTGTGTTAACGTGTGGTTCCCAATTCACATTTCTAGCCATGTGATCTTCTGGACACCTATCAAGAGGACTATCAAAAGGTTGGGGCTGTTTGTACCCTCCTTCTTGCTTTGTAAAAGGTTCATAAAGGTGGTTCGAATGCACCCTTCTCATCTTTGGTATCACTGGATACTTAGGAACTCCAATTTCTGAATTAGGCCTCCTTGAACTAGCCCTATCAGTAAAATGGTTTCCTATGGAATAGTTGTATTCTTCAAACCCGTAATCATTATTTTTAAAACCTTTATCCCCACTTATACCATCAAAACTAGGTTCGAAAGGGATATTAGTGGTTTGCTTGAATGTTTTCTTAGGCTTGGGAGTTTGGAAATCATAAACCTTTGCAGGCTCATACCAAGATTCTGGTATTTCATCCACATTGATAGGCTCTTTCCCAGGTCTAGACTTATGCTTGCTAGAACTAGCCTCTCCTTTGTCTTTTTCAGATGAATGCAAAGGTTCAATCCTAGATATTGACTGTTCTTCCAATTTTTGAAACATAAGTTTCTGGGTTTGAGCCAATTCCTTAAATGTGGAAATCATTTCTGCAAATTGGCTAAATAACACACTTCCTCCAATTTCTGGATTCTTTGGGTCATCAATTTGCACCGTTTTGTTATTCCTAATGTTCATACGAGAATTCTGGCCAATTCCAACATTTGCATCTTGACCATTACGGGTCTCTAGACCTATTTGAGGTCCTTCAACCTGTTCATTCTCTTTAGAATTAACATTATTCTCATCTTCTGGCATTTGGCCAATTTGAGAATCATCTGTCTGCTTCCTAAGTTTTGGAGCCATTCAACACTTTCAGGTGTCCCATCGGGCGTGCCAAAAAATGTGTTTGGTTCTTTTACTTCTTTACAATGGAAAATAATTAAATGCGAGCGTGCCAGAGAGAGTTTCAATCTCTTCTCTCAGATTAACTTTGGAAAAACCAAATCTAATCAGGCGATTGTGTTTTTAATGGTTCAATTACCTCACTTAAGAGGATTTTTCTTTCGAAGTGAAGAAATGCAAACTAATATACTTAGGAAATTAAAGAACAACAAAGAAACAAGATATTTTGATTGACAAATCAAAGGTAAACTTACTTCGAAATTGCCTTCAACTTCAAATACAAGATACCGAGAACTTCGAACAGATGATTGTTACAGGAACAACCAAGATTAACCCTAACTACTTCCTAATCTAGTTCCTAATCTACTTCGAACTGAGTTCGAAATCCTAAAACTACTTGCCAATGAACAAAACAAACATCATTTTTTGATAGTTGTTTGTTGAAGATTTGTCTGGGGTTTTCCACTTCTCAATTTCCTCTATTTATAGACGTTGCTTGTTAGTTGAACTTCCCGCTCAATGAATTTGAACTTGGTTTGCTTCGAACTCCATCTTTCACACTTTGAATTGGCAGTTTCTTCCCTCCTACACGTCTGAATTTGAATTCTTTAATCTTCTTCCAAAAGCTTTACATTGAATCTGCACCGTTGCTTGAACTAACCCAAATGATTATATTTTAGGGAGATAACTGCCTTTCAAAATATGCTCCACGTGTCTTAACTGTCAATTGCCTTGTTTCACAAGTTACACGTGGATTACATGCATTTAGCAGTTAAAATCATGGCTTCGAAGTCGATTAACAATGACTTGTAACTGCCAATAATTGCCTTTTAATTTGAAAATAATACGACATCGTATTTACTCGACTCTATTCCATTAATCTAATATATCTACATTAACAGATATTTACCAATGTTTGGCATATTTAGTTACGTGTCAATCAACTATTGGATTTGTTGATTTTATATGTAAATAGTTAGTAATTGCTATGGATGCATGAGTGTGGATTCTAAAACCTTAGTCACTTTTCCTTTATCAGTTTCGTTCAATTTCAATTTTATTTATTGCTTGTTTAATTTTTAGTTTTAAAATCAACCACAGCTTTTGGATCTAGGTTAGGGTTTAATCAATTTAAGTTTATTTAGTTTTCCTATAAAAATCACGTCCCTATGGGTTCGACCTCACACTTGCATAACTATACTGTCAAACCGATTCGTCCGCTTGCGAGTACATTAAAATTTCACAACAAATTTTTGGCGCCGTTGCCGGGGACTCAAATTTTTTTTGAGGAAATCTATATATCTAATCTGATTTTCCCCTTCTACTAGTTATAATTAGGATTTGTTTTTCTTTCTTTTAAAAAAAATAAAAAATCATCACCGTTTTCTATGTTTTGATTAATTCATTTGCATAAACTTTTATTAGCTTCTCATTTAGTGTTTACTGTCATAGATTAGTTTGCTTAGACTACTTGCTAGCTTGTAGTCTATTTGGAATTGGCGTAAGCCTAAAAAAAATTACAGAAAAAAAAAAAATAGAAAGAAGTTTTTTAGGTAAGAGAGAACTTTGGCGTGAACAATGTGGACAACTTCACTTGTGAGTAGCGGCATTAATTCTTTCTATGAAGGGTATAATAGTGTACGCTCTCCTTATGCTAGTCCAATGCATGAAACACAAACATGTCCTTTTGTGATTCAATTTCCTAAACATCATTTTGAGCGAAGTAATGCTCCAAATACTTTTGATGGTCCACTTGGTAACCCATTTTATGAGACATAGAATTCAAATGCGGGGGATTATTTTAATTATTGGAGTGGACAACAATCACATACAAATGGAGGTGGCCAACTTTTGGAGATATCTGATCAATTGTTCTCAAAATTTTCCCTTTACTGAGTCATATCCTACACAGTCATATCCAACTCAATCTCAGCCTTTTTGTGCTCCAACTTCTGTTGTACCACAACAATCCTCTTTACAGGACACACTTGAAGCATTCATGGCTAAAATGGAAAATCACAAATAATACTCTCTTGCATGCTCAAGATATTGCAAAATTAGGAAATCGAATGGAGCAATTGGCTAATCAAATGAGGGAGGAGGAGGAAGAAATTTTTTCTACTGAGTCTATAGTTAATACAAACTGGCAGTTTGTCACAAGCGACACCCACGACTTTTCCGAGGAGCAAGAACATATTCAATCCGTTATCACCGCTGAGTCTAGGGAGCAAGTAGATGAACATATTAGTATGCCAGTGAAGAAAAATCCATCAGAGTCAGAAACAGAGAATATTTCTTTGGGTCAAGGGACTTTAACGCAGTCAAATAGTGAGGATCCTTTAGAAGCTTGCTTAGCTCATTTGGTTGTGATATTGATATAGATGAAAGTATTGAGCAAGTCAATGCCTTGTTAGACTCGACTCCTATTATGTGTATTGATAAATGGCAAGCTAAAGAGATCTCTCCTCCACTGTCTGTGGTACCACCGCTCGCACTTGTTATGGAGCCGCCTAAATCAGATTTGGGAACTTTGTTACCCTATCGAAATTGAAATTTTAGAGCTAATAAAGGTTGCGCCAACTATCAATCTTAGCCATGGTGATAGAAAAGAAAGGGAAATAAAAGTTGATTACTAGATAGATGAGGGTGGAGTTGAGTGTGATTTTATTTTCAGAATTGATCTTTTATTGCCTACTCATAATATTTGTTTTGAGACACTGCTATTCAAGCAAATATTCCCATGGTATGCTTATATTGCCTCTATTTTTGCTAAATACATGACACACATGAGCAAACGATTTGCTAAATTACTTTTGCTTGTGTCGTATAACTTTTGTTGGGACGATCCATATATTGTTAATTACAAGAAGCGGATAAAAGAAGACAAGATTATTGTTGTGCTTCATACCTACTATTAGTGTTATTTGTCATTTTTTTCCTTTCTTGTTTTTTTGTTTGTTTTCTTTTGTCACTAACCATTGCAGGCAATACTCATGAAAATTGATCTTCGGATGAGGTAACTCCCTAAACTTCTTATGATTCATTTATTTTCGTTACATTGAGGACAATGCATCATTTAGGTTTGGGGGAGGGATTAGTACTTTGAAAAAAAAATTTGTTTGCTGCAATTGGAGTTTTATTACCTTTTTTTTGTCAACTATAAAAAAACTAAAAAAAAGAGTCAATTTTGTTCCCATTCATTCTATGCTTTGAGTGATGGAGCTTAGTTGTGAATATATATTCCCCAAGCATGAGAATTATATTGCAGTCTATTATACTAGCATCTTTGTACTATGTCTTCATGTTTGAAAAAAAATTGCACTTCACTTTGGCCACATGAGTACTTTTCTTTGTTGATAATTGAGCATGATTTGATGATCCTGAGGATAAAACTGGAGACTAATAACCCGGTGAGCTTTTGAGCCATTCTTTTACTTGGAGGGTTATGATATTTACTCTTAATTTTTCTTTGGAGGCACAGTATCTCGTTGCTTGGTCTCATTACTCTTTGATTTGGTTAAATGCTGAGAAAACGTCAAATTGAAATACTGCACTTGAAATCCCTTGAGATCATGAAAGTTGAAGGACCATGCCAATTTTTGGGAGATGATTTTAGGCCATCCTTGATTATTTGAGCCTTATTATTTTCTTCTTTTTCATCAATCCCTAGTAGCCAAGTTGAACCTTTTTTTTTTAAAGCATTTCTTTTGTTAAGTCCACCATCCAAATTGTTTTGAGACATGAATGGGATCTTTAGTTAAAAAAAGGGTAAAACAATGGAATGGATTGAAAAAAAAATTCAAAATACCAAATAAAAAAAAAGAGAAGAGAAGATTGTCCTTAAAAAATTTTGGACAAGAGGAGGATGAAAAAAAATTCAAAGAAAAAAATTGAAATCCTCACAGTGATGAAATTCAAAGTGAAGCATGTCGTTGGTTGCTTATTAATACCCTTGATGTTCTATGTTTGTCCCAGTGGTCCTCAAAACATCTTGTCTAGTTTTCACCTTTAGCCTTAATTACCCTTACGTTAAAACCCAATAAAAGTCCTATTTGATCTCGAGATAGTATGACCTGAAAGTGAACATGGTCGATGGGGGTGATAGTGTGGCCTTTTACTTCTCAGTATTTAGCATTACTTAAAATTTGATTAACATACATTCCCCTCGCACATAAATTGAGAGTACAATAGCAATAAATTCGAGTGATTTATTTGTTGAGTGCATTCTCTAGTGAGATTTGAGTCAAAGCGTATTTCAAATAGAGAGTTGGGTCATGTTCGTCTTTGACGCTGGAATTGTGTTTATGTTGGCCAACTTTCTCACACACTCCAAACTTTGAGTAACATGGATGTCTTTAATTGTTGCTAGCATTTGCAACTCCGATTGATTTTCGTAGCAGAGATGGTGAGACTCATGGCTTAGTTTTTGAACTTGATGCATTTGGATGATAAGATTCATAAATTTCATGGTATAGATTATCAAATTTTGTGGGTAAATTCACGGCAAACCTTCATGAGACTATAACTCGTCCGCTAGGGCAACCTAGGGGTTTAAGGGCTTATTGCATATGCTGAATGCAATCGGACTCCTATGAAAAATGATTAGTTAGTGTTTTTATTTATTTTTAATTCTATTTTATTTCTTTTGCTCGAGGACTGGCAAAATGTAGGTTTGGGGGTATTTGATAAGCCCAAAATATTGACACTTAGCAATCCCTATATCACACATTGTTAGTTTTTTATTGTGCTTAATTAGACACCATTGTGATTTTTTTAGCATTTCACATTGAATTATTAATTTGCAGGAAAAAGACGATAACAATTGATATTTCGGTGGTTGGATTAAAGAAATTACTTGGTACGAAAGCAAAGCCCGTAATCAATGGTCCAGCTAAGATTGGAAATTGGGAAATTTTCTTAAATCAATTCTCTCAATTTGGAATTTCCAACTTAATCAGTAGCAATATGTGGAGGTGTACGTGTGAGTGCCCATTGGCTCAATGGGGAAAATTTGAATTGGCATTTAAAGAAGTGTAAAAGCACCAACATTTGGAAGGAGATTGCATGGGAATAATCTAGCCGAATCTACCTAATTGGAAAGTCCTTAATATAGAGGAAAATTCTCCTTCCTTAAAGAGTGTACTTCTTGACATTATAAAGAGAGCAATAGACTTCGGCTGTGGGGGATCTCAGCCCATAAGCCGCTGCGGCTGAATTAGAGACGACGGATGCAGTAAAAGAAGAAGAAGGAAAGCTTCATCATCATGTTTACGAGAGGCTAGATTTCTAAACTAGGGTTGAGGATGAAGTCTCATGTTTTTAGTAAGTATTTGTGTACTCTGTTTTATTGTTCGAATGTATGGTTTAATCGAATAATCGCTCCAATCTCATGTTAATTAATTTAGTAATTTTGGATATGGATTCAATCATGTTTTTTCCATGACTTGAGATTGCTAGCTAATTATTCAGCCCTGTTATGCAAGTTTTGATTTCAAGCACTGGATATCTTTTGTCATTTGTTTTTGAACGGATACATATGATTTTTTGGTCTTGAACATTACGGCGAGGAGGAGCAGACATAAGTTATTTTTTTAAAAGGTCTTAACGATGACATTTTCCACGGTAATAGAGTTTAGCCACCAAATTACTGTGAAGAAGAATAGGGAAATAAATAAGAAAATGTTAGTAATTGCTATGGATGCATGAGTGTGGCTTCTAAAACCTTAGTCACTCTTCTTTTATCAGTTTCGGTCAATTTCAATTTTATTTATTGCTTGTTTAATTTTTAGTTTTAAAATCAACCACAACTTTTGGAACTAGGTTAGGGTTTAATCAGTTTAAGTTTCTTTAGTTTTTCTATAAAAATCACGTCCCTATGGGTTCGACCTCGCACTTGCATAACAATACTATGAAACTGATTCGTGCGCTTGCGAGTACATTAAAATTTCACAACAAAGGTAAAGTGCGGATAAGTCAACCAAGTTCCCTGTAGAAGCGGGATCGTCCCTGTGAGTTTGTTGGTACTGAGTGCGAGATCAGTGAGGGAACTTAGCATCCCAATTTCTCCAGGGATTGGCCCGGAGAGATGATTTTTGTAAAGGTAAACTGTGGTTAAGTTGACCAGGTTCCCTATAGAAGCCGGGATCATCCCTGTGAGTCTGTTGGTACTGAGTGTGAGATCTGTGAGGGAATTTATCTTCCCAATTTCTTCAGGGATTATCCCGGAGAGATGATTTTTGTAAAGGTAAAGTGTGGTTAAGTTGACCAAGTTCCCAAAAGAAGCTGGGATTGTCCCGTGAGATTGTTCGTTGAGAGGTCAAGATAGGGCTGTCAACGGTCCGATTTGGTGCGGATTGGTATGAATCCGAGGACCGAACCAAAAGTCTACGGTCCAATGTATGGCAATCCGTGTCCAAACCAAAAGTCTACGGTCCGGTTTCGAAAAAAATAAAAAACTCACGGTTTGGTTCACGGTTTATCCACAGATTATTACATTTCACAAAATAAAAAACAGATTCCACTTTCCAACACAATAGATTTTTAGAGTCCAACACGATAACTGCTTGACCGACCGGGTGACTAAAATAAAGACGCGTCCCAAGCGTAGGACTCTTGACCGACGTAGCATAATATCCGGAAGTACCGGAGTCGAATCCACAGAGACGGACGAACGTGTGCAGGACTCAAAGATGACGGGTTCACAGTTTATCTTGGCTCTTAGGTAGCCACCCCTTGTTTAATGATTAATTTACTAACTAAATTACCAGACTGAATTAACTAAAAACGGATTTAAAAAGGAGAGTACAGCAGCGGGAACCCAGCGTCCGCGACTAGCCTAACCAATGTTTACTCGGGCCACAGTTACTCCTTTTACTGATTTTAGAATAAGAAAAAGATCCCTAACAAATGCGCACCACCTGTCACCAGATTCCGTGCGCATTCGAATTCCGGCGATGCCTGGGTTTTGTTTGTTAGACGAGTTTCCGTTTCCTAAAACTGCCCGAAAATCAAGTTAATTCGGCCCCGAGGTGAAACATCGATTAGTCTAGTGCGCAGCGCCTTCGCCCGCAGCCGCACTCTATACGACTACTCGCTCATGATGCTTGAAGTAACAGAAATTATAATAACCCTAGATCTAAGCATGATTCTGAATACGAATAAACAAAAGATACGAATTAAACAAGTACCAAAGAATAACTTTATTAAAGAACGGGAATTAATAACGAATTACCGGAATGCGAGTAATTGAACAAAGCTTGAAAACTCGAAAGGGAAATCTCCAAAGGAATGTCGGCTCCTCAAACGGGAGAAAAACAAAGTAAAGTTGGAACCCTAATTCTGCCTCAAAAAGAGGTATTTATGTCTTTCCCGAAGCCCAAACACGTGGCAAAATCACCGGCCCATTTAAGCTAGTCGGTATCGATACAGGCTTTTAGTCGTATCGATACCCAGACATTCTGTTCGCAGATGATGCCCACGGTATCGATACAGAGAAAGTCATGTATCGATACCGAGCCTCTAAAATTGCTTTTGGCTTGTTTGCTCGTCCTTGCTTGGGCCCCACCGGTTCCCAGCATGCCCAATGTCATGTGTCCACTTTACGTGCTCCTCCGGCCCGTTTCCTACAAAACAAACACAACAATACCAAAACACAAGACAACACCGCATCAAGTGGAAAATGGAATAAATCGCGCCTTTAATGCGCTAATTCGCCCTACTTAGGCGCTTATATCTTGAGATATTGCGCGCCTATCAATAACAAAAACTTTTGCATCTAAAATTCATTAATTAGCAACTTATGGAACCCATTCATCAACACTTATGCAACTAAAGGCTAAAGTCCATTGATCAGCAACTTTTGGAACCTATTCATCAGCAGCTTTTAAGTTTTAATAACCTTCCTCATTCACAATATAATTTCAAACAACACCAGCAACAGTACTTCAAAATGATTCAAAGAGATTCACATTCAAGAGAGTAGCACTAGCAGTGGCTATTCAAGTGACACCAGTAGCAAAAGGATGCATTTTAGTTATCCCAATATTATATATATATATATATTTGTTTATTTATTTATTTATAAAATTCTCACGGTCCGGTTCGGTTAATCCACGGTTCTTTTATAAAAATCCATGGACCGAACCGCGAAGCACGGTTTTCTAATTTTTCAATCCTTGTCCCGACCATTAATCCACGGTCCCAATCCAAAACCTACGGTCCGGTTCGGTTCGGTCCGGATTCGTAGTTCACGGTTTTTTTTTGACAGCCCTAGGTCGAGATTAACAAGAGACCTTAGCTTCCCAACTTCTTCAGGGATTGATCCAGAGAGATGATTTTCTGAAAGATCAAGAGTAGTTAAGTTTGACAAGTTCCCTATAGATGAAGGGATTGAACCAGTGAGATGGTTCGAATACAAAGTGAGCTCAATAAGAGAAATCAGCAATTCTATTTCCTGGGGGATGGAGCCATCTATTTTATTTTGGTGCAACTCCAAAGTCTTTTTTTTTTTTTTTGGGTAAATAACTCCAAAGTCTTTATATTAGACAATTGGCCTATTCCAAGTGGTATTGAGCCAGAGAGACGATTGGCAGACAAACTTAGGTGGGTCAATCTCGAAAGGTTACCCATGCGGGAAGGAATGGTCCCATAAAGCGAGTTGTTTTGAAGATCAAAGGTAAGAAGATGAGGGAAGGATGAGAAATTCAGATTTGAAAGTGTACCTCTTAAACCACAACTCTTGAGATGAATATGAGTGATGACTTTGCCAGCCTTGTTGCAACCAGTCCCAATCCAATTGTGATGCAGAACAAGTAGCGGCCCAATTTTATGATCAATTGGACCGGTCAAAGCCTAAAAGGCCCAATCAACTTCTAATTGAAAATTGCCAATTTCGGCAATTTATCGACGAGCCCGGAATAGGCCCAAACTTGGTGGGCTGAAGCAGAATCGCGCTGCGATCAGTACTCACGACCCTAATCGTGACTGATGGTGGATTTCGGCCAAATTCATTCGTTTAGGCCTTCAATTTAGTAATTTTGCTATTTTAGGTAATAATTAGATTACGAATTACTCTTAGCGTGTAATTCCGTTTTCATTGATTCCAGTTGATAATTTCTTATTTTTCTTTCTAGTTTTCAATTTTGGAAGTTTCCCCAATTTTCGGGATACTTTATTTTTGGTAAGTTTTTGCTAGGGTTTGCTAGTTTTCCCTATAAAAGGGCATGTAACCTCTATTATTATTCAGCTTTTAATTAAATATAATTCAGAGTATCTCTCTTTCTTCTTGTGGATTCAAGAACCTCGTGGATTCGAGACCTATTTTCGTTTGAACTAGTACGCAACTAGTTTCTCGTGAATTCCGCTGCGTCAAATTGCAGTTGTCGTGACAACCCACGATGACAGGAGAGATTGGTTTTGGTTGTCAAGGCTAGCTCTCCACGTCAAGAGAGCTGCTGCTTGCATTCCTTCTTCTTCAACTTCTTTGCCAGTTGCAGAAGATGAAAAGACATTGGAACCGAATGGAAAGACCAATGTGAGCATGACGAAGAAGAGAAAAATACATTGGAATGAGACGACCTGGCAAGGAAGTAGTGTCATTCTTGGTTTGGTCCTAAGAAGCTACGAAAGACAGTTGTGGTTTGTGGGAATGAAGAGCTTTTAAGTGAATGGAGATGTATTTATAGAGGCAGTACATAATGGCAAGATCATCCTCTATTCGTACTAGTTATGTTTGATTAATTAACCCATCAAAATTCAACAAATGTAGCTAAATAATTTTTATTGTAGACTACCTCTGCTACACATAAATACACCTCGAATATGTCTAAGAAAATTCCCGACATCTCTGAAGCACGAATACTTGAGACGTATCTGTATTGTATTCTATCAGATTCAGAAACTCCTATGATATCTTAAGTATCAATTATATATAATTAATTCTCTGAGTTTGTGAAATCTCAGACACTTTTTGGATACTCAAGTTCCCGTATCCGAACCTCTACGAGATTAAGATTGTGGCACTTCTTGCACAACACTAAAATAAAATTGTTAGTGGTGAAGAAAAGCACAGATTTCTAACGCTACACTTAGTTCTTAGAGAGAACAAGACAGTACGATAAAAATATCGTCCATCTATTTGTATAGGAAATAGAGTATGTTGATTATGTTCTAATGTATCCTAACCGTCAAGGGCATGGTCAGAAATTGTCGTCAGATATTTGCATACCTTTCTATTGACATATTTGGCTTTCCTTTCTCTTTAACATCTTAGACTCCAACTTTTTGTCAAAGAAGAAATTGTTATCAGTGATAGTTTCGTGCCAAATTAAAAAGACTTGACTTGGGACATGTCCTGTTGTCATTTACGACTTCAAAATAGTCCATGGATTTCACTATTTCATTTCCTCATTTCATGATTGGTGAAGTCTCTCGATTGGATTTGCCCAAAATAGTGAAAAAGAGAGTAATTGAGGATTTAGCAATTGTTGTGGGATGAGTTCCTTTTTACAAGAGTAAGGTCATTTAATTTGAACTAGTCTTATTTTCATTCAAAAGTACAAGTCACACATGACACGTTCAATTAGAAGACAGGTCTCTTATTAGATGTACTATATTTTAAATTTTGGGGTGAAAAAGTTTATAACAGTATTGACGCCTCTGAACTTTTAATCATTTCGCCTCTCATTGCCACCCCATGGACTAGAGTTTCACGTCATGCAGAGGTATTATGAATAACAGAAACATTTTTTTGAACGGCATGAGTAACAGAAACTTTGAATTGGGTAATAGTAATTTTCTTCAGCTTGTAGGTATGTTGATGCAGAGGAAGGTACCCGGTTTTGCCAGAGTTTAGAATGCAAGAGTTGGTGACATGGTTCAATTCAAAACCAATGTGTAAAGTTAGGGAATCCAAGTTAGAGTCACTTCTGATTTTTTTCAATGGTCATATTTGGCTGGTCTTGTTGCCGAAAGAATCCTTGTGCTTGTGAGTGCATTTTTATTTTTTGTGCTTGTT
Source organism: Vaccinium darrowii (assembly GCA_020921065.1). Classification (NCBI taxonomy): domain Eukaryota; kingdom Viridiplantae; phylum Streptophyta; class Magnoliopsida; order Ericales; family Ericaceae; genus Vaccinium; species Vaccinium darrowii. The sequence continues at coordinate 16,196,093 of CM037159.1, read as the reverse complement.
TTCTTGGTGCTTGTTTTATCAGTCCTTCTATTGTCTGCTCATTGGACGGACGATAAAAGTGCTTTCTTACCGGTAAGAGTGCATGCACTTTTACTAGTAAGAGTGCACTTTTACTGATAAACTTTTAATTTTGCGGACGGTAGAATTTTCCTTGTTTTATTTCAATAGTTTTCGATCCCACATAAATATGCCGTGCATTGAGGAGAGGAAAAATTTGCAACTTGACTGCCGGGAATTTCTTCAAGGTTACCACGGATTAGTGAGACAGTTTTGGACCTTCTCTTCATTTGAACTGCCAAGGAAGAGAAATACAATTGTTACCTTTTCTTCGAGGTTATGATATAGACCTGACTCTGCAAGTCAAGCTACTAAATCTAACTTAGACTGACTGGAATTTTTTTATTGCTAAAGCTAAATTATACTCCTTTTTTTTTTCTTGGCAAAATGAATTTATTAATCGTTGTAATATAAAATAGGATTACAACGATTCAAAGGACTACAGGCATGACGGCATCAAAAAGACAAAGGATGCCATACCAACCATACCAATCCAGTTTGGCATCCCAACCCCTGGCAATCATAAAAAAACATTCGCAAGAAATCAACCAATAGAGACATAAAACAAAAACAACAAGGATTACAAAAATAAAGGGAAGCAAAGAGGGCATAAACTAAAACATGAAACATATTCATTAAGCCCCTGAAGTCTGCCCTATCAGATTTTGATGCAAACCCAATAATAGAGAAAATTTCAAAAAACCCCCCCTAACTTTGACCTCAATGTCTCAAACACTCCCAAACTTCAATTAATTTCAATTAATCTCCCAAACTATAGCTCCGTTATTCAATCGACCCCCACCGTCTAAGGTTGTCAACTCCCAAACAAAAGCTGCTGAGTTGGACTAAGACCCATTTAACTCAACCAGGTGGCTCGACACGTGGCACCACATGTGCAATAAGTTTCAAAAAATGCAACATGTAAAGAGGAGAAATAAAAAATGGAAACAGACACTAACTGGTTATTCTCGAGAATCAAGAGCCAAGACCAAAGTCACCACCAAACCAAATCGGCGGAGTCGATCAACCATTTTGGAAGAGCAGATCAATCGAAAACTTAAGACTGAAAATCGCAGAGCAGTGCCCTTTAATCTCAATATCTAAAATTGCAGAGCAGTTCATTCGAAACTAAAACCCCAGATGATGAAATCAGGTAACGAAAGTTGCAATACACTTGAAATAAACACTTTCCAGTGTATTTAGGAGGGTTTCGACCCCCTTTGAAGACCGAAATTGCAAAACAAAAAAACCCAGAGAACACTTTTTTAGATTAGGGCCCAGCAAACCCCACTCGACCCGTCGGGTAACGAATTGCAAGAGAGTCATACGATTTATTCGATTCAACATTCCCGCTATGATTCTATGTTACTTGCGATTCTGGGTTGTTCGTATCGTTTAACGGATGAATCGAACCTTGCTTGTGATGATGTCGGCATTGGCATTCTACATCTACAAGCGCAAAGTGAAAACCCATGGTGAATCCCAAAAGCTTGTTGGAGAATTCACAGAGGATTCAAGACCGCCGCCGCCGTCGTCTTTTTGATAGATCGAGACGGTCGAAATTCACAGAGGATCAAGGGTAGCGCCTGATGGGTAGTTTTTGATAATGGAGGAGAGAGAGAGGGAGGGGAGAGAGAGAGATGCAAAAAATGGGCCAGTTGTTTTATTTAACGGTGCCGTAAGTCCACCTCAACAACTTCTGTTTGGGAGCTGACAGACTTAGACGGTGGGGGTCGATTGAATAACGGAGCTGTAGTTTGGGAGGTTAATTGAAATTAAGTGAAGCTTGGGAGTGTTTGAGACATTGAGGTCAAAGTTTGGGGGATGGGGGTGTTTAAAATTTTTCCCCCAATCATACTGTTGCATTTTACAATATTGCTCTATTTACAGAAATACTAATTTCTGCCTGATGAAATAATCAAATCAACACGAAATTTGTGGGTCCCATCAAAAGGTAGACTAGTATATGTGTGAAATATACATGTATGGGTCATGTTATCTGATAGCAACCTGGCGCCATGGCCGTGGCACCACATTCTTGCATATAGATCGGTCCTTGGATTCCTCATGTAATGTAGAACAAATGGCGGCCCAATTCTATGATTAATTGGACTGGTCAAAATCTCGGGGGCTCAAACAATTTTTAATCGGGAAATTCCAAGCCGGTCCCCTTTTTGGTGCTTTATCCCTTCCAAGCACTTTAATAGATTTTACTTCCAAAAAAACTCATCCTACACGCGTGCGAACCCCAGACCCACTCTCTCTCTCTCTCTCTCACTCTCTTTTGTCCCTACATGCGCGCAACCTCAGACCCACTCACTCTCTCTTTTTCGTCCTTTTCTACTATCTCTCTCTCTCTCTCTCTCTCTCTCTTTACTGACACACATTAAATTCCCCTGACTCTCTCTCTCTCTCTCTCTCTCTCTCTCTGATTTTAGATTTCAAAATTAAATAACTTTTTTCACACACATTTGTTTTCCATAGAAATTATATATTTGAAACCTACTCAACGAGATCTTTAAAATAAGACCTATATTGAATATGAAAATATGTACATAATAAAAAAAGTTATTTACACTCTTTATCACACAATTCACACGCTCCATAACAGAGAATTCAATGGGACTAATTTACACAATTCACACCTCAAAAATGAAAGAATTCACAGGACTAATTTATACAAATACACAATTTACACCCCCAAAATGAAAGAATTCACACCCTCCAAAATAAAAATAAAAAATCACCCATATCCAATGCAGAATTTACACATCCTCTACACAACTTACACCCTAAAAAAACACAATTCATACCCAAAAAGAAAGTGTGCTATTAGAGGTGTGAATTGTTGCAGGGGTGTTAATTATGTGTTATTGGAGATGTGAATTGTTACAAAGGGTGTGAATTGTGAGCTATTTTGGTTGCGTGAATTGTTGCATAGGTGTGAATAGTGTGCATTTGCGAGTTATGAATTATTTATAAGTGGTGTGAATTCTGTATTAAGGAGTGTGAATTCTTTCTTTTGGGGGTGTGAATTGTGTATTTTGGAGACTGAGTCGTGTGTTTGTGAATTTTGCATTTAAAATCTGTGAATTTTTTCATTTTGGAGGGCGTGAATTGTTTAGAAGGGGTGTAAATTAATATTAATTAATGGGTATAAAACAACTTTTTTTACACGTACAAAATTTCATATTCAAATGGAATCTTATTTGAAAGATCTCATCAAGTAGATTCCAAATATATAATTTTTATAAAAATAATCGTGTATAATAAAAGTTATTTTATTTCAAAATATAAAATGTGAGAGAGAGAGAGAGAGAGAGAGAGAGTTAATGGCTTTCTTTTTTTTTTGGTACGTGAGTTAATGACTTTAACCTGCCCATTTGGTAGAGCGGAAAAGGAGGGCGAGAGATAGAAAGAGTCCTAATGCGTGACATTTGGAGAGAGGAATACTCATGCGCATGTGGATGTAAAGAAAAAGGGTTTGGACGGAAAAAGAATGACGCGCGCAGGGCTTGAACATCCACTGTATGTCTAAATGGGACCGGCCTGGAAGAACCCCATTTTTAATTGATAATTGCCTGAATTGGAAATTGGCCCAAACTTGGAGGGCTGAAGCAAAATCGCGTTGCAGTCAAGACTCACCATCCTAAAGTCGTGACTGATGGTGAGATTTGGCCTAATTCCTTCTTTTAGGTTTTCAATTGAACATTTTTGCTATTTTAGGATATATTTAGATTTCCAATTTCTCTTAGCATATAATTCTGCTTAAGTTGATTTTAGTTGGGAAAGTCTTATTTTTCTTTCTAGTTTTCAATTTTCTAGCTACTCTAATTTCTGGGATACTTTATTTTTTTTAGTAGTGTTTGTTAGGGTTTCCCTATAATATTTTACCAACTTTTAATCAATCAATATCTTTGAGATTTTTCTATCTTTCTTTCAAGAACACTCGTGGATTTGAGTACCTATCTTCATTTGAAATAGTACACTAACTATTCTCTCGCGAATTCTGTTGTGTCGTCCCGTCATTGTTATCAGTGCACCATAGTATAGGTAAGTTTCACAAATGTCTAATGAAGTCTAACTTGGGATTATGGCCATAGACTTGACTTGGTATTAAGTCCGTAGACCTGACTTGGGCTGCGTGTGGAACGCACCTTGAATTTGTACATCTTCTTTTCATCAATAAATCCTTTAACTAATCTTCAATCCAAGCACTATCTGAAAGTCTTTTTTATGTTTTATGTTCTTCTGTAACACTCTTCCCCCTCGAAAGTACATGAGTGATTTTGGGCATATAATAAACCACACAAACTACTACCAATATTGTGGGCTTAAGCATTTTAGGTTATGCAGTTAGACTCCAATAAATAACCGAGTAAATGGTCTATGAGGGGCAGAGCAACTCGCGTACATGATCTTTTCGGGCTAAAAAAAGTTTAGTAGCCGTCTGCTACCGTGAGTGAGGTAAAGTCTAGGACAATTATAACTGTGCGTGTCGAAAACTCTGACCATTAGGGAAAAGACCCGAGTAAGTCGTGGTGACTTAAGTGCTCAACCTTTACGAGAATGCGAGGGCATAAAGTTGGAAGTTCGTAACCCCTCGTCCCACATTGGAAGTCTACACAGGTGATTCTAGGTATACAAGGAATCATGTAATCTACTAAGTACTAGTAGTTTGGACTTAAGGACAGTGTGGTCTCCAATGAGTTACTGCGCCAATCATTTACATGGGCGTTACAAGTCGTATCAGACCAGCCCTTGTAAACGAACGTGAGGGCTCAGGCTAGAGAAAAGAACCAGGTGAAACTGTGGTAGTTTTGGCTACAAGAGAAAAGACCCGGTAAAACCGTCACGACTTTAGTGCTCAACCTCAAAAGGACTTGAGGGTATAAAGGTGGGAGTCTATAACACCTCGTCCCACATTGGAAGTCAAAATGGGCAATCTAGGGCATTTAACAAAACATGAAATACTACTCGTAGTACGAGCTTAAGCATTTTGGGCTATATATGGTTAGGCTCATACGAGTTATCGGGTCAGGTGGGACATTGCATTTTGTTTCATCACGACTCCACATTGCATGAATTCTTGATTCCTCTCTTGCCTCAGTTTATCTTTACTCTTTGAGCTGGGGAAAGTAATCCCATAACCATATTTAATGAAAAAGTTTATCAGGAAGTAGGGATGGCCATCTCAGCCGACCCGCCCCTGTCCAACCCGTCCCTTACCCATTCGGGGAGGGGATTCGGGGATTTTTTCGGGGATCGGGTAGGGGATGAGAATTATTTTTAAAAAATTTCAGGGATCGGGTAGGGGATGGTATTGTCAGTCCCTTACCCGATCCCCTCCCCGATCCCCACCCCGCCCCTCCCCGTTCCCCACCCCTCCCTGCATCCCCGTTCACGCACACACACACACACACACACACACATATATGTATATAATATTTATTATATTATAAGTTTTTAAAATGTCTTTTCCACTACACTTCACAGCCGCCTGGCCCAGTGGCCCATCTATCCATAACCCATTAACCCTGGTCAGTGGTCATAAGACTCATAACGTAAATTAGGACTTATGGTTACCCCACACTTTACAGATCCTGTGTGTTGCAGTTTACAGATTGAATTTAATGGGTAATCGCAACTAGATTGCATGGATGGAATGGAATTGTGGCTGTGGGGGTTGAATTTAATGGGTAATGGCATGGACTAGTGCATGGATTTTTGGATCTCCGATTCCCCGTGGGGATCTCTGTTCCCCGCATCGGGGCGGGGATGAAGGTTAAAATAAAATCTCCGGTGGGGATCGGGGAGGGGATGGGGATTGATATAGGTTCGGGGATCGGGGATGGAGGAAGTGGTATCCACCCCCTACCCTCCCCATGCCCATCCCTATCAGGAAGTGCAAGTACGTTCTAAAGCTTCCGGCATTAATCTTCGACTATATTGCTCATTATGTAAAGAATGGAGCATTTTGAAAGGCTGTTCAGCTTGCAACATTGGTAGTTCGGTGCTCAGGTAAATGCCTAAGAACAGTGTTTGGAACAACATGGTGGAAAATTGTATGAAAAATAACCAAAATTTTCGTACTATCTTTTTTCCCTTCTTTTTTTTCATGATCGTAGTAATACAGTCGGGGCATTCAAATTACAGAATGCGGAAATTAAATGATACAAACAACTATTTACTCAAAAAAATGACACAAACAAGTCTGCCATATTAGTTGGAATCATGTAAGCGTCTTAAATGATACAAACTATTAATTGTACAGCTATACATCTTTCATTTTATCTAATAATTTTCTCGAGTATTCAAAATCGGGTGTTTGGTTTTGTGATTTCAAACACTACGCCATGCAATAGTTTTCACATAAAGTATGATTAGAGGGTTGAGATAGGTTATGCTACGAGAAGACGGGGTGTGTCCATGGCCCTAGTTTAGTGTTAGTTTAGCGTAGACCATCTGTGCCAGTCAAAGATAGGCTGTTCCGGGGTGTGGGGCTCGTAGTTGCCTCAGATTACAATGGAATGAATTGATTTAGACCTTAAACTTATGCAATACTATTGTTACAAAGATAGGGTGGGATCCTCCATTTCATTTCATGTTCTTTCAATTTATGCATTTTGTATTTAAAAACCCAAAAAAATTTCTTCTTTTGCTCAAACAAAATTAGAAGTTAATTTTGGAAACCGACACACATATTTCCCTGTCGATTGACTAGGACTTCATCACTGTATTATGCAAATTTTTGGTTATAGTCTGGTTAATTTTAAAAAAAAAATCTAATTTGACGGTCGTTTGGTAAACATAAAATGATAATTTCAACGACAACCAAATGAGCAACATCACCAACTTGTTGCACGGTTTTTCAATGACACTGAGAAGTTGCTCTTCCACTTGAATGTGGTGGGAGACATTGGTCACATGTACATGTCCGGTTGACACTGATGAGGATGGCACCATAAGATTGGTAAACGTCGCACTTTCCATTGACTCGCATTGTTCAAGCAAGTTCTGCCAAAATCCCAAAAAAAAAAAAAATTTTGAAGCAAGAAAAAAAAATTAACAGAACAAAGAAAGGGTGGAAATGATCAGTGAGAGCTATTGTCATTTTACATGAGCAAAGCAGATTGATAAGGAATTTACTGAAGCAGTAATTCACTGAAGCAGGCCGCTTCTAATGCTAAATGATTAACTTGATTATGGGTGGAGTCAGGAACAGTTGAACTCCTTAAGCTTGATAAATAAAACAATCGGAGATATATTGTGTTTGAGACTCATCAATTTAAGCAAACAAATTTCAGATCAATCGTTTCGTATTCGAAGTGCCAAATGATTTATGGTGAGCTCTGTCGTTGAAGAAATGATCTTTACGCAATTGCTTATGACTGCAACCTACGTATGGAAAAAATGAACTCTAAACATGCCACGTCCAAAAGAACAAAAAGTAAAAGCTTCTCGTGCCTGTTTCCTTGTTATTAATTTAACGCCACTTTCAGCAAATTCTAATGCTAGAGCATTTAACTTATCAATTGACAGTTTGTTTTACGTATATCTGAAAGCTTTCAGTCACTTGTGGCATGGATACTATCATGCCATGAATGGAAGAGAAGAATAGTCTTAACTTGAAAACTCTGAACAATTGACTTGTTTCTTTGGGGTCCTATATTGTGATAACAGTGTTTTTCTCTGGAAATAAAGTGAGAAAGTTAGGGCCTGTACAGCATGAATAGTTTGTCGTGTTGGAATTTGTCAAAATAAATGAGTTGCTATTTGAGGTTCTATCAAAATATTCCTTGTGCCTTAAGAAATGGTTGTCCCACATTGGCTAGTTAAGAAATGGTTGAATGGTATATGTACAGGAGCACTCCTATTAAGTTAACATTGTGTTTATGGCTTGCCTCCTATGGTGCTTTGCACCTGACCGGCGAAGTGCGCGCGCGTGCGTGAGCCTAGCTGTGAGCTGTGTGGCTGCAATGTAGCACTTTGATGGTGCACTTAGAAGTTAGAACGTTGGCGCGAGGTGGCGGTGATGTCGAACAGGCGGACTAGAAGGCTAGGGGTATCGATACCACTTACACTGGGTATCGATACCTAGCCTACGGGTCTGTGCATGAATTTTAGATGCAAGTCAAACGATCGTTCGCGGACGGGTGTAACTCTTGTTGGAGAGTTATGACTCTAACTAAAGGCTATTCACTAAAGGATGTAACTTAAAGCGAATACGTACATTTGAGTCTATAAATAGAGGCCCAAATCACAATCGTTCAACACAGAAATTCAGCGTCGTTACTCTGCCAAAATCTCTACAAATATTCTCTCTTGTTTTGTTACATCGTTCCTCTGCAGAAATGGTGTTAAAAAATCCTTGGTTCATTTGGTCACAAAATCGAATCAGGTTGGCGCGAGGTGGCGGTGATGTCGAACAGGCGGACTAGAAGGCTAGGGGTATCGATACCACTTACACTGGGTATCGATACCTAGCCTACGGGTCTGTGCATGAATTTTAGATGCAAGTCAAACGATCGTTCGCGGACGGGTGTAACTCTTGTTGGAGAGTTATGACTCTAACTAAAGGCTATTCACTAAAGGATGTAACTTAAAGCGAATACGTACATTTGAGTCTATAAATAGAGGCCCAAATCACAATCGTTCAACACAGAAATTCAGCGTCGTTACTCTGCCAAAATCTCTACAAATATTCTCTCTTGTTTTGTTACATCGTTCCTCTGCAGAAATGGTGTTAAAAAATCTTTGGTTCATTTGGTCACAAAATCGAATCAATATTTTGTCTGACCTTCGTTTGTGCGGACACAGGCAGAAGATCATTTGATTGGGTTTCGTTGTATTCTCGTACAAATTTGTTATCAATCTGTTGTACACTAAACGGTGGGGGCGAATACTGTTTTCGGAAAGCGACGTCGTAACGAGTCTCGAAGCAAGTTCCATCATCAAGGCGTTAGAAATTTGTCGAACACCAACACTCTCTGGAAATGTGTTTCACGCTTGAATCCAAAGTGGCCTATTTTTATTTCAAGATGTTTCACTTGGACACTCCATGGACACTCTAAAAGTTGGTGCCGACACTTTCGGGATACTTGCAAAACAAGTCAAGGGTGTTATCCAAAATAGTAGTCTCTGATGAAAACTTAGGGAAGTCTTTATTTTTATTTTTGTGTTTGTACACATATGTATTATTGATTATAAAGACACATAAAGCATGAAACCTTTTTCTCGAAATACTTTTTTAAATGATGTCATGGTAAAATTGATTTGAGGTAGCAATTTGAGCCTTATACTTTGTTTATTACATATAATTGTACAAGGATGGCCTTCATATGCTCGCATACGGGAGCCTGAACATTTTGTATTCTTCATTTTTTAAAATTTGTGGGTCGGAGTATCAAAGTCATGTGTCGCGTGTCCGTATTGGCAAGGGCGGACCTAAGCTTGGGCTGAGGCCGGTTGTAGCCCAGGTGGGCTTGCAAAAAACCAAAAAAAAAAAAAAAAACTTATATATAAAATTTAGACAAACAAGTTTTAGCCCACCCCAAAATTTTCAGCCCAAACCATTCTAATATCGGTCCAACATCACAGCCCAACCCAAGACGAAATGGATCTGTATTTTACAGGTACCATCGACCTCGGATGCCATACCGGTCTCTTCCGGTGGATTTCGGGTACCGGCACTGAGTACCGGCAAAATACAACAAAAAGGAAAAGAAGAAGAAAGAGAGAATGGAGGCGACTCAGGCGAGATCCAAGCGAGGGTATTAATTTTCTCACTGAATGTTAAACCGGGAGAGTTTGTATTTCAGATCACAGAAAATCAAAGAGAAACATTTGTGTGGGTCGATTTGGCTTGAGAAGACTCAGATTTTGAGTTTCAGACCTCCCACTTGCACAGAGAGAGCAGCCACCGCCCACAAGGACGAGAGGAATACCTGGTGCCTGGTGGTATTTGGATAGGTGAATGACTGCCGCGTGGGTATTAAAAAATTAGGAACTTGGAGAAGATGAACTGAATTTATTTTTGTCTTAATCAAGTTTCGTACAACTAACAAAAATGGTATCACGTCCGGTACAATATTAAGAACCCTGCTGGGAACATTTATTTGTTAATTTCAAGTCCATTTTATGATATTTATTGTCTGTTGATAGTTTATACAAAAAAATTCGAGATATATATATATAGGTAGTATCGCTCAATTCGAAATGGTACCCAGTATATTAGTAGCTTACGATACTTTGTTTAGTCCAGGAAAGATTAATATCCTAGTTCCGCCTTGCGTATTGGTGCTACATAGGTCAGGGCATTTTTTTTGAGACAAGAATTATTTGTGCTCGGTGAAATATTCCGGAAGCAATTCACCAATAGATGAGGCAGTTGGTTAAACAAATGCTACGTACATCTCCAATTTTTGTCCCATAAAGAAAAATCTATTGTTTGTTTGGATCGTAAGGAGAGTGAGGAGAGGAAATTTATTGAAGTGTTTCATAGCCCTACTTACACTCATTTCTTATCTTTCTATGGTCATATTTGGCTCTCTCCCTATATTCATCCCCATCGTCGTTATCAGTGCACCACAGGTAGGTTGAACAGATGTCTGGCGTAATTACGTGAGCGAAACGCACCTTGAATTTGTGTAGGCAAATCCATAACATCTATAAATTCCTCCCCGAATCTTAAATCCAAGCACAGCCTTAAAGTTGTATTTCTCATCCATCAAGATTCAGAACTCTCCCGTTGCGTGAATTCTAGATTCCACTCTTGCCTCAATTTCTAGTTACTTCTGAGCAGGGAACAAAATCCCACATCTATATTCAAGGAAAACTTTTATGCAAAGTGCAAGTCTATTCAAAATCGCTACCAATTTACACCTTCCGGCATTAGTCTCGTATGTTTCTCGTTACGCCAAGGATGGAAATTCTTGAAAGGCTGTTCAGCTTGTGACATATATCAAGTGAAGCTGACCACGCACTTCCATAAAGTAATGTCCGACATTCTTTTTTGGGTGTAAAATTCTATGATTAAAATTGCCAAGGAACTCGAAATCGACTACAGAAGTTTACCTTTGTTAGTGTTAGAGGTCACAAAAAATTCCTTCTGATATTTTTTCCGCTTTTTTTGAAAGTTATGTGGAGTGTGGTAATGACATCGTGGAATTCAAAATGCAGCCTGTTTTTTGGGTAAGTTAACATTTTATAATCAACCACAAGAAATCGACTATCCCAGGGCCAAACCTAAGGAGAAACAACCAGATACAACCAAAGACAAACAACTAGAAGTAGAATCTAAATCCTACTCCTACTAATAAGCAAGGATGAAGATACATTCCAATTCTAACACAAACTAAAGTTCTCATTCTAATGAGGCCACTTGCCCCACGAACAAACCCTGTCCCCAACATTTGCCACAATGACAGAGATAACATCATCAGGGTTGCAGGACTTTTGAGTGAAGATCCTGGCATTACGTTCCAGCCAGATATGGTAGAGAGCAGCTGCTATGGATAACTTGCATAGAGAAGCTTTAAGACTTGTACCTTTGCAATGGAAACTAAGCCAAGCAATCTGAGCATCCCAATTCCCAGGGCTTCGAAAAATCAAGTTCCTTCTCAAAAGATCAGACCAAATGTACTTGGAGAAGCGACAATCAAAGAGTAGACGAGCATGAGATTCCAACTGCTGATGGCACAAAACACAAGAAGGCTGCACATCCATCCCCCAATCCTGGAGTCTGTCCTTTGTAGCCAACCTCTTTCGACAAGCTAACCAAATAATGAAGGCCCACTTGGGAACATTCCCGTGAAACCACACAACAGAGCACCAAGGTGGATTTTGACCAACAGTCCTAATAGCATTCCAAGCGGATTTGGTAGAATAGAGGCCAGAAGAAGAAGGAGACCAAAAAACCTCATCCTTGGACTGAAGGTCAGGAAGAAACGCAACTGGAGTAGCAGCAATAATTTGCAAAGTAACTCTATTCCTTGGTCTGGGCCAAAGCCAACTGCCATCTTGAATAATATCAGCAACCCTAGCAAACAAAGACCTTCCCAAGTTATAGACCACTATTTCACCAAACTTCTGATACAAGGGGCCAAGAGGGTGCCAATTATCAGGCCAAACATAGGTGTCATTCCCATTCCCAATTTTGTGCTTAATCAAAGGCTGAGCAAGAGGTCTAAGCTTGAACAATTTCCTAATGGTCCAAGAAGTATCAGTAGGAAGATCCATATGCCACAAGTTATGATGCTTAATGATATACATATGAACCCAACGAACCCAAAGGCTATCAGTTTTCTTACTAATGGCCCACAAATGCCGAAGCATTGTTGCTTTGTTCCATTCCTTCAAAGGCTTAAAACCCAAGCCACCCTCAAGCTCTGGAGTGCAAACATCTATCCACCTTACTTTCGCACCAGTAGTTTTAAGATCCACACCAGACCACAGGAAAGCCCGCATCATGCCTTCAATGTCCTTTAGAATTTTTTGAGGAAGAATAAACAAAGAGCACCAATAGATTTGAATGTTAAAAAGAACTGAATGGATAAGTTGGGCTCGACCACCAAATGAAAGAAGCCTGTTAGACTAGCTCATAATACGTTGAAGAACTCTTTCCTTAAGCACAACACAATCGTTATACCGTAGCCTGGACGATATTAAAGGAACACCAAGGTATCGAACTGGAAGATGGCCCTCAGGAATTGGAAGGACAGCAAGCAAAGATCTCTTTAGATCGGTAGCAACTCCAGAGAAAAATATCTGACTCTTTTGTAAATTCGGCTTAAGCCCAGAAAAGAGATAGAAATCATCCAAGGCAGATTGAAAAATAGCAATAGAATGACAATAAGCTCCAGACAGAAGGAACAAATCGTCTGCAAAAGCAAGATGGGCCAAGGAAAGAGCACTGCACTTAGGATGGTAGGTAAACTGCTGTTTACATATAAAATTAACAAATCCAATAATTAATTGACACGTAATCGAAAATGCCAAACGTTGGCAATTACCTGTTGATAAAGACACACTGGATTAAAGGAATATATTTGATTGAGTATGATGTCGTATTGTGTTAATGTGGACGCTTGTTTTTTTCGCGCGGGGGAAAATAGATATCCACGGAGTTTTGGTTATGAAAAAAGGGGCGATCCGGGAAATGAAGAAAAATTTAGAGTCGCCACCCGGGGTTTAATTCTTGGAGAATGTTGGGTACCCGAGTAACCGTTTAGAAAATATTGACTCTTTATGCCGCTGAAAAAGGGTTTAATCTGCGAAAAGTAGAGATTTGGGTTCGGGAGCCAGGTTACCCGCGGGGAAGGTTTTGTTCGAAAAATGCACCTCGCGTGCCCGGAATTTTCCGGTCTTTACTAAATATTTGTGGGATTTTCTTTGAAAATGTTTTATTGAAAACTTTAAAACACATAAACAACATATCATGAAATAACAAGCTTAAAGGAAATAAATAACAATGATAATTTAAACAACACACGACCAGGCAGATAAATGCAAAAAGAGAAAAAGGAAATTTAATCAAGAGGGGGGTGTGAGTGAAAGAGGCAGAAAGTGAGAGGGGGGGGGGGGGGGGGGGGGTTACTGTGATTAAACCCCTCTGGTTTTTACCAGAAAATAGAGCATCAAAATCGGGAAACAGAGCATTTGCCAATAGTGCCGCACGGCATTAGATTTTACACCGCGCAGCATTAATGAGGCACCGCACGGTACCACTGTGCGGTATATTTTTCGAAAATTCCTATTTTCGTCCGATTGAAATCAACCTTGCTTTCTGATAAAGACCATACTTTCCTTTGATAAAAACAGGTTTTGGAAAGTGACTTTACGAGAGAATGTACTTCTTTTGGGGGACGGCATCCCACGACAACCATCGGTGTCGCGCGATACTTACCCGAGAGACTTGAAACTTACTTAATTCTCCCCGTTTGGACCCGAAGAATAGCTACAGAGCTACCCTCGAGCCCGATGGGGATTCCCCTCAGAAGATTGCTACGATTTTGAGCACGAATGTATACCTCGGGTTGCTTGATTATGGCGAGATCTCCTGAAACGAATTGATTTGAAGGCTAAGAATGGTGATTACAAGGTTGTATATCTGGATTTTGAGAATGGTTTTGACAACGTAATATGGGACGAGGAGTTTTTACTCTCTGAGAGTAATTTTTCTGGGAATTTTTAGACTCTCTTTTTTTTTTTTTTTCTCTTTTCCTTTTTTCGGCCTTCTTCTTCACGCCTTATATAGGCGAGTTTTGAACGGTTTCATCATTTCAACGATTCCCGTACGCCAGCGATCGTTATGATTTCGGAATCTCATCATCGTTTTTCTGAGCTGCTGGGCGAACCCGAGAATCCCGTTGATGGGACGCGATGCCGCACGGCATTAATAATGTGCCGTACGGTTCACAAAGAAATACCGCACGGTGCAACTGGAATTTCAAGCCGTACGGTTCTGGGTTTTGGGCCGTACAGTTCAGGTGGGGTTTTGGGTTTTTGGTTTATTTGATCCATCCGTCTCAAGCAACTGTTCCGAGGTATGTTTCGCGCGTTCTATTTCATCATTGGGGGTGCACAAATCATTAAAAATTGGGGTGTCTACAATTGCCCCTCTTCGACACGGCTTGGTCACCATCGTGTTGGTGCAAGTCGTGCTAGAAGATTCGGACATCCCAATTTAAACAATCGTGTAGAAAACAGGCAAAAAGAAATAATGAATTTGGTCGAGCTCAGAGCTTCCTATGTACCTCATTTGTGAGGATCAGACCGATCGTAGTTCGTTGGGGCTGTCATGAAAAAGTTGGCACCTCATTTCTCAACGAGGGAAAAACGAATGATGTTTGGAAAAAACATTTTGGAGGTTTTGAAACCGTTAAAAATATATATATATATATATATATATATATATATATATATATATATATATATATATATATATATATATATATATATATATTTTTGGAGGCTCTGAAGGCCGTAAACAATTTCGATAAGTTGCCTTTTGAGGACTTTAAATGGTTTTGTGAAAATCAATCGCCTTGGAGGACTTAAATGATTTTTGTGAAAAACAATTGCCTTTGAGGACTTAAATGATTTCCATGAGAATGAATTTTGCCGTAGAGGACTTAAATGATTTTCGTGAATAAAATTGCCGTAGAGGACTTAAATGTGTTTTCATGAATAAAATTGCCGTAGAGGACTTAAATGTGTTTTCGTGAATAAAAATTGCCGTAGAGGACTTAAACGATTTTGTGAAAATGAAAATTTTGCCGTAGAGGACTTAAATGATTTTGAAAGTAAGCTGCCTTTGAGGACTTAGAAAGTTCGTAAAAATAATTTGCCTTTTGAAAGGGTTTAGTACTGTCATGTCGTGGAAGCAAGTGACAGTGTTTGATCAAGCAGGGGGGAAAATGCAATTTTTTGAAGTAACTGCAAGGGGACGCCGCACGGCATGGTAATTAGTACTGCGCGGTGCACACCGGCATGCCGCGCGGTGTAAGTGGAATTTTTGCCTAGAATTGTAACTGCTGAAGTCTTCCCGATTTCTTCGTGCCTTGTCTAAAATCAGAAGCGGTTGTACTCCATAGTGAAAAACTGAACTCCCTCCTGTGAGTGAAATCCTTTCCTTCCCAAAAATTTTCTGTCCAGATCTCTGATCGAAATTCATGGCGAGTCCTGTTGGTAGCGACGACCGATCGTCTTCCTCCGACGAAGATTTTTCACCGCCGGTTCAAAAGGGAGAGGATATGGCTACTCAATCGGCCGTGAGTGACCCATTGTCGACTGAGATTGGTTCGGTCGAAGCGAGTGCTCGCGGCGTTGAACACTGCACGGTGCAAATTGGAGGTGAAACATCTCGTATGGTCGAGATCGACCCTCGTACGGCGGAGCCTAGCGGAGAACAGCCTGAGGTGGTGCCGAGTGGCGGCGGGGCGACGATGAATGAAACCCATGGTCCGGCTGGAGGTAGTTCGGACACCATGGTTGCCGATGTGTTGCCGGGGAGTGATGCTGCTGTTAATCGGCCTACAGGAGGTGATAATGCTGCCATGCAGAGCGGCGAGAGTAGTGCAGAGCCTATGGAGGTTAACGTGCAGGGCACGGGTACACAGGTTTCAGAGGTGGAGATGGATATTGGGGGCGTGCATGTCTTGGTCGAGCAGAGATCCGCCGGGGAGGGTGCTGATATTGGTTCTCAGGAGAGCTTGGTGCCTAGTGACCTCCTGAGCGCTTCCTTGGTTACTGAGGTGCCCGTTGGAGGAGAGGAGACGCCCGTGGTTGTTATCCCAGTGTTGAGGAGGGATCTGGGGAAGGAGAAGGTTGTAGTGGAGGAGGCTCGAGACTCGAGCAGTGGGGGTGAGGAGATGGATGTTGGGGCTTCGGACCCAGTAGTTGTCCCTGCTGTAGTTGGTTCTTCCAGGACTCTGGGTTATACCATGGCTGATACACTGGAGGGAGTGAGGGATGAGGACCTGGCGCGGACTCTTCAGGAGGATCCGACTTTTGCTGAGGCTCTAGCTGGGGAGAGAGTGCCTGAGCACGTTCAGGACATGTTCCTTGAGGAGAGACAGAGAGAGGCTGAGGCCGAGGTTGCAGGAGAGGGTGCTCTCTTGTCTTTAGTGGCTGAGGTGGAGAGGGCTCAGAGGGTGAGACCTCCGTTTGACCCTGAGACTTACGTGCCACGGGTGCACTTCTTTATACCGATGGGGTGTGATGTGTATTCGCCGATACACCTATTCTATGGTGAGACGACCTTGTTGAGGGACCCGGAGACCCATATTTCTGCTCGCCCACTGGTACATCTTTCAATTGCTACTTTCAACTGTTGTTCTCATCTGGAATTTCTGTATATGCATGCTTTTCATTGCCATTGCCTGAAAAACTTGTATTTGTTTACTGAAACAGAGAAACACTTCCTTGTCGGTATATGGAGGTTCGTCTGACTCTTTGGAGCATTTTCAGAGCTTGCCAGGGGCAGTGAGAGTGGTTATCGAGGGCACGGGCTTCATGGATTTTATTCGACTTCTGGTGCCGACGCGGGCGGACCGTAGGTTGCTGAGAGCTCTGATTGAGCGTTGGTGGGATACCACCAACACTTTTCACTTGAGGTTCACTGAGATGACTGTGACGCCATTGGACTTCTCGGCGATCACAGGTTTGAGAGTAGGTGGAGAGCCAGTCCCGTTCGACTCGGGGCTATACAGAGACAATGCAGCTGTGAGACACTTCTTGGGGAGAGAGATAGGTGATGGAGAGTCTATGGTGAGGTGCGACCACTTGCCAGCCTTCTGGGACCACGAGCCAGAGTCACCGACAGAGGTGGCTCAGATGGCCAGAGCTTACTTGTTGTACTTGTTTGGTGTGTCCCTGTTTCCGAACAGGCGGAGTGAGGTTCACCTGGGTTGGCTCCCGGCACTGGCAGACTTGGGTAGAGTGGCGAGCTTGGACTTCGGAGGTGCTGCTCTTTGTACCCTTTACTGTTTCCTGGGTGCTGCTAGCCGAGGGGTTGGGACGAGCCTCGGAGGCTTCTGGAGAGTGCTTGAGGTAAAAACTTTATATGCTTTGCTTATTGCTTTCAATTTTCCTGAGATTTTGCCATGTAGATTGCAGCTTGCTGATAACCCTTTTAACCATGCAGGTGTGGGCTTATGAGGTGCTGGGGATGTACCCTCCGGCGAACAGTCATGAAAATGAGGAGGTGATTCCCCGAGCAGCGAAGTGGGATCGAGAGCACCGAGGCGGCAGTGTACATGCAGGGAGACTGAACGACTTTCGCCTTTTCTTGGACCAAACTGACGGTAGCACGGTAAGATCCTGAATCTTGTGTTGCTTTTGAGCTTGAGCTTCATGTCCTGTTTTCAGCTTTTCTGAAGGAATTGAGGTTGCTTGCAGGTGAGGTGGCATGTATGGGATGCGGTGACTGACCAGTACTTGGAGAGGAGCAGAGAGCTGACACGGGGGCAGATCTTGCTGGAGTCCCCGTACGGTTGGCAGTGGTACTTGGGAGAGAGGGTGCCTCGTCAGTCCCTCAGGTTGGCGCACTTCAGGATACCGGGGCGTATACCCCTGGCGTACAGCGGACTGACGAGTACACACTGGCAGAGATAGAGAGATACACTGTGCTGGACACCGTGCTTCCCTTCAGTAGTTCTCCAGACTATGAGAGCTTCCTGGTTGGCCACTTGGCCAGTTTCTTGGATATGGAGACCCGTGTAGCAGCTACAGAGACAGCTTTACCAGTACTGAGGAGAGAGATAGAGGTGCAGATGCCTGGAGGGATGATGGGAGTGTTGGAGGTCCCTCATGTTGCACCCCCACTTGACCTTGCTTCTGTTCAGGTAACCTGTAAAAGAAAGAAAAACATGCTTGCAGTTTATGTTTTCTTGTGCATTATTGATGATACCTGTAAATTGTTTTGCAGATTCCTGCCAGCTGGGCGTCAGAGTCTTATCAGCTGAACTTGGACTTGGAGGCTTTAGTGCGTCGTCTGATGATAGGTGACGTTCCAGAGGTGCGTCCCCGAGCTGAGCCGGGAGTGGTTTTCAGAGAGAGTGGTCCTGGCAGGGGTGGACCAGGCCGTGGTAGCGGAGCTCGGGGAGCTGGAGGCAGAGCTCGCGGCGGTAGTGCTGACAGGGGTGGAGGTGCCGACAGAGGCAGTGGTTCCAGAGGTGGAGGTGTCCGGGGGGCTGACAGAGGCGGTGCAGCTGGAGCTGGCAGTACAGGTGTAGGTAGAGCTGCGAGAGGTGCCAGTAAAGGAGCTGGCGGGCCCAGCAGGGGAGGAGGACGTAGAGCAGGTCGTAGTCCTTCTGCAGGCAGAGGTAGCTCTCAGGTATGCTTTGCGCCTTGAACTTTGTGCTTTCAGATTTTGCATATGATCCTTGTATATTGACGAAATTCCTTTGCTTTGTGCAGAGTATGTCTCCACCTCCGAGGGTTGAGCGCAGGAGGCCGTTGATGAAGCAAGCTGGTGGTGGTCCCACGACTCCTCCTTCCGATAGAGTACTTCGAGGGCGTCAGCCTTCCGCTGACAGACCGGGAGGGAGTGCACCAGGGAGTTCGGCTCCACCGTCACGGTGGTCTTTCAGGGAGGCGGAGAGTAGTGAGGAGGAGGATGTGAGTCCTTCTGAGTCTGAGACGCTTGCGCCTCGATCGCAGAAGAGGCCCCGCGCTTGAGTAGGTAGGTCAGGCCTGCGTGCCTACTTTTTGATTTGGGCGCCTGTTTGCCTGTTCTTTTCTTTCATAGATACGGTCTGCGTGCCGTGGTAGTAGTTTTGATGATTGTTGGGCTTGTTCTGCCCCTGGATAGATGTACATTCTACTTATGCCATGGATATCGTTTTGGTTTTTATGAAATTCGCATTTTCTTTATGTAAAATGACTTACATTAACAAAGACTTGAATTTTGAAAACCAAACCTAGCACTGAGAATGCATGACACGAGACACTGTGGGGAAATGAAATGTATATGAGTTTGAAACTCGAAATGACATAAATTGGACACTTTTGGCTTTTTGTGGGAAGACCCGGAAGAAAACGATGGGAAAAAAAAGAGGAGTTCATAGTGAGAACGCCCGCAGCTAGACATTTTGACTTGATCGGTCGACGAATCCCGAAGGCATGCAATGAATGCTTTCTTTGAATATCCCAAGAAAGTTGCGAGATTTTATCTGAAATTTTTGTATCCGGGGTTTTTCGGCATACCCGTCCTTCTGAGACATCTCGAGGATGAGGAATGATTCTTCTATTAAGCCCTTGACGCTCCTGTTGGGCTGTATGTACAAGAAAAGTGACCAGAAGAAGCTTGGAATGGGTCCCGAAGGGCCAGAGTTGAAATTTTGGCTAAAAATAGCCAAGTATGCCGCACGGTGCAGAATATTGCACCGCGCGGTGCTGAAAAGGTGCCGTACGGCGCCGGCATTTGATGCCCCACTTCTGACGCTGTATTCTGCTCTGATTTTGGCCTCCCAATGCATGTTTTATGCGTTCAGAATCCTTGAAATGTTGAACGGTACCCTATCTTTCTGAATTTTTGCATTGCCCTCACATCCCCCATTGCGGCACGCTTCCCGAGGCGGATGTTTTGCTTATAAATAGCACTGCCAACTCTTATATCTTCCCTCACCTCCAACTATATCTCGCAAATGGCTGTTAGCATCTCAGCCGTGGTTCGTCCTTGGCTCGATGAGCTTGACGGCCTTGGTTGGCTGAACTTCCGAGGTCACCGGTTGGCGTCTATGCGTTACATTCGGGATGTGACCATACGCCCTGAGTTGCTCCATGCTGCTGTCCGTTTCTGGGATCCGGAAGTGCATGTATTCCGCTTTGGTCTTCAAGAGTTATGTCCCACGGTGGAAGAGTTCCACGAGTACCTTGGAGGTTTTGATCTGGAGACTCCCATTATTCCTCTTCAGGGAGTGAATTATGCTGATGTGCTGTGTTCAAGGCTGGGCTTGAGTAAAAATGCGGCAAGGTCCATGATCCAAGGAGGTGTGCTCAATATTCCGCGCCTGATCAGTCAGTTTCGTCCTGAAGGCTTTGCATTGTGCCTTGTGATTCTTGCAGCATTCCTGTTTGTTCGTACAGACAATCAGGCAAGTGTGGTGCTGGTAGGAGTGGCCAAGCAGATTGAGGAGCGCAAAGATGTGGCTCCGATGGTTCTGGCTGAAACTTTGATGGGTTTGGATAAAGTCCATGCTGGGCGGACCAATGTTTTCGAAGGCAGTGCTTTGCTCCTACATGTAGGTTTCTCACTCAGCTCTCCTTTTTCTGGTTTATTCTCTCGTTCTCTTTTTACCTCAACGCTCGGGGTTTAGGCTTTCTATGGCTTCTGACTTGTTTTCTCTCTTATGCAGACTTGGCTTTGTGATAAGGCTGCTCTTCTGGAGGCAGTGCCGCGGAACAGGGTCCATGAGACACGAGGCTTCATTCAGAGGGAGTATCAGGAATTTCGCAGGAGTGTTTCTGGTTGGGTTCAGGTGCTTTCCCAGCTTAGAGAGGACACAGTTTCTTGGCGCTTGAACTGGATGGATTGTCCGACCATGGCGGTGAGCAACATGGGACGTCACAGGGTCATCCTGGCGGGTCTGTCTGGCTGGACCTTTTACATTCCCTACCGCATTCTCCGTCAGCTAGGCGTTGATCAATCGATACCACTTGTGTATCCTGAAGCTTTTGTTGCGCCAAATTTCAACCATGCAACCATTCAGGCTTATCAGCGTACTTGGAGGGAGCGTGTGACAGTTCCCGGAGATCAGAATCCCAGTATCGTGCTTTCGGGGCGTTACAAGAGATGGTTGGCACAAGAAATTGAAGCAAGAAAGAATGGAAATCAAATTTGACATGTGCTTTAGTCTTAATGTACCCGAAATAAATTGCTGACCCATGACCTGTTTTATGCGGGTACATGCCTTGCTTTTGTTGTTGTAAAAGATTCATGCTCAACCATGTAATCGAAGAAATTAATTTGAATAAAAAGTGAGTCATGAAAGTTCTCTGCTTTGATTCTCATTGATTGTGATTGTAAACGCAACTGACGGCTATGGATCAGCTCAAAAGAGATGTTACAAAAGGTTGCGACCGATCCTCAATGTGAGGATGCCTACGTATCCTTTAAGAAGGAATCAGGTCATGACGTAGTTCATGCAAATGACTGGCTAAGGTTCACTCGTGTATTTTCGCTCTCCTTTTGCGCTCTAATTTTTGCCTAGTACCGCCCTTTCGGGTTTTCGGTCTAGCGAGCTCTTTTGATTGATTTGTCCTGAATTTTGCCTAAGCCGCCCGATGTGGGTTTCCGACTTAGCAGACTTGCTCTAATTTTTGCTTGGCACTGCCCGCCCTTGCGGTTTTCAGTCCAGCGAGCTTCTCTCAGGGGTAGTATCGCTTGAGCTGATCCATATTGACCAATGTGGAGAATTCGTTACCGTCGAGATCAATGAGTTGAGTGGCGCTTCCTGACAAAACCTTCTTGATAATGTACGGCCCTGCCCATTTTGGCCGAAACTTTCCTCATGGGTCGAAAACTAGAGCCCGGATCTCCTTTAGAACCATATCTCCTTCCTGCAAATTCCTGGACTTGACTTTTTTGTTAAAAGCGCGCGCGATCCGGCGTTGATATCCTTGAACATGAGATAAGGCCCTGAGCCTTCTCTCGTCGAACAGCATGAGCTCTTCGAATCTGGCGCTCTGCCATTCTGCTTCTTCGATGTCGGCTTCTATCATGACCCTCAGAGACGGTACTTCAAGTTCGATGGGGAGGACGGCTTCCATGCCGTAGACTAAAGAATAGGGTGTTGCTCCTGTCGGAGTACGGATGGATGTTCGGTATCCCCAAAGTGCTAACGGCAGCTGTTCGTGCCAGTTTCTCGTAGACTGAGTGGTTCTCTCTAGAATTGTCTTGATGGTTTTGTTGGCCGCTTCTACAGCCCCATTGGTTTGTGGTCGGTAGACAGTTGACTTGTGGACCCGGATCCCAAAATCTTCGAGAACCTCGCCGGCTTTACCCTTGAAGTGAACGCCGTTGTCAGACACGAATGCATGAGGTAACCCATAGCGGTAGATGACGTTCTGCTTGATGAAATGAGCGACCTAAATTGCTGTAAGGGTCGTGTAGGAAGCAGCCTCAACCCATTTGGTGAAGTAATCGATGGCAACTAGGATGAACTTGTTCCCATTTGAAGCAGCTAGGGTGATCTTGCCGATGACGTCGATGCCCAAGGTAGAAAAGGGCCAGGGTGAGGTCATAGAATGAAGTTCTGATGGCGGTACGTGCATGAGATTGGCATGAATCTGACATTTGTGACACCGCCTGGCATACTCAATGCACTCGGTTTCCATGGTAGACCATTAGTACCCTTGTCGCAAGATCTTCTTGGCGAGCATGGTTCCGTTCATGTGAGGGCCGCAGACTCCGTTGTGTACTTCTTCCATGATTCTAGTTGCTTCCTCACCGTCTACGCACAATTTGTGCATTCCGCAATGGGATCTTCTGTATAGCCTACCCCCGCAGATAATGTAGTGGGAAGCTAGTTTCCGGAGAGCAATCTGGTCCTTTTTGTCAATTCCAGTCGGATATTCACTTTTCTCGATGAAATTCCAGATGTCATGATACCAAGGAAGACCATCGTCAGGCTCATCGATAGCCATGATGTATTCATAAACGGGCTTGTCCCTTTGTTCAATCAGGATTGGTCGGAGTTTGACTCCGTTGGGTATCTCTACCATGGAAGCTAATGTCGCCAAGGCATCGGCAAACCGGTTGTTTAATCTGGGCACATGAGTGAACGTGACAGCCTGGAACCGATGAATTAGATCATCAAGGTCCTTGTGGTAAGGTTTTAATTTGTCTTCCTTGACCTTCCAGTCGCCGTTTGCTTGTGAGACTACCAGGTTGGAATCTCCGATCACTTCCAATTTTTTGGCGCCGATTTCTAGAGCAGCTTCCATCCCCACAATACATGCTTCGTATTCGGACTGGTTGTTAGTGACCTCAAAGTTGAGCTTGAAACCAAGAGCGATGTGTGACCCTTCGGGTGAGATGAGCAAGATTCCAATCCCGAATCCTTTCTGATTAGCAGCTCCATCAAAGTATAATAACCATACATCGTTGTTTGTGGTCATGACACTTTCATCAGGGAATTCAAAATTTTCATCTTCTGGACCTTCCACCGGATGATCGGCCAGAAATTCAGCTACGGTCCTTCCTTTAACAGACTTCAGGGTTACGTACTTGATGTCGAATTCGGCTAACAGAAGTAACCAACGTGCTAGCTTACCTGTGAGTGCTGGTTTCTCGAACAGGTATTTGAGAGGGTCCATCCGAGAGATTAGTCTTACTGAGTAGGCTAACATGTAGTGTCTCAACTTCTTGGAAGCCCATATCAAAGCCCAACAAACTTTCTCCAAGGAGGTGTACCGCTCCTCGCATCCAGCCATCTTCTTGCTAATGTAGTAGACTGCCTTCTCACTGCCGCCTTCGCCTTCCTGCGCTAGCATGCATCCCATTGCTGATGGGGTAACGGATAAGTACATGATGAGGGGTTGCCCCGGTGTTGGTGGCATTAGTACTGGAGGGCTCTGAAGATACTTCTTGATGGCTTCGAAGGCTTTCTGGCATCCGTCGTCCCATTTGAACGGCACACCTTTCTTGAGTAATCGAAACATCAGCTCGCAAGTCGAGGTTAACTTGGCGATGAATCTGCTGATAAACTGAATCTTCCCGAGAAAGCTTCGTACTTCCTTTTCGGTCCGAGGTGGCTCCATTTCGAGAATAGCCTTAATCTTGGAAGGATCTATCTCAATTCCTCGCGTAGTGATCATGAATCCCAACATCTTCCCAGCTGTGACACCAAACGTGCATTTTTCAGGATTGAGGCGCAACCGGTACTTGCGAATCCTTTCGAAGAATTTTCTAAGGGCGGGTAGATGTTCCTCCCTTTCCTTGGCTTTGACAATCATGTCATCCACGTAGACTTCGACTTCTTTGTGGATCATGTCATGTAGTAATGTTGTAGCTGCCCTCTGATAGGTTAACCCGGCGTTTTTCAGTCCGAAGGGCATGACCCTGTAACAGTAAGTGCCCCACTCTGTGGTGAAAGTAGTTTTCTCACGATCTTCGGGAGCCATGAGAATCTGGTTGTATCCTGAGAAACCATCCATGAAAGAAAGAAGTGCATGCCCAGCAGTATTATCCACAAGTACATCTATGTGCGGCAACGGGAAATCATCCTTAGGGCTGGCCTTATTCAGATCTCTAAAGTCTACGTAGACTCGGATTTTTCCGTTCTTCTTAGGGACAGGAACAATGTTTGCAACCCATTGAGGGTATTCTGTTACCATTAAGAATCCAACGTCTATCTGCCTCTGAATTTCCTTCTTGATTTCCAACACCCAGTCAGGTCTCATCTTCCTCAACTTCTGCTTGACCGGCTTCGCGTCTGGGTAAAGCGGGATTCGATGCTCCACAATCTCGGGGTCGATGCCAGGCATATCTGCGTGTGACCATGCAAAAACGTCTTCGAATTCTTTTAGGAGATCCGAGTGGGCTTTGAACTCTTCTGGAGATAGTCCGGAACCAATTTGAACCATGCGCGGATTGCTTTCATTTTTCAAATTTATAGAAATAATTTCTTCTTTTATAGGCTGAGCATGCCTTTCATCTTCCCTTCTGATTAGGGATCGAAGTTCTTCTGGAATTTCTTCCTCGAACTCAATCTCTTCATCGTCGGGATCAACACAATTTATTTCGGATACAGCAAGATAAGCAAAGTCTACTTCATTGATAGAAAATGTGGGGGCCCCAGGGGCGTGATACATGAGAGTGGACTCAAACTCGAAAGGAAAAGGATGACGCGGGGGAATGACAGATACATGTTCGGGGTAAGACCCAGACTCAGTGCTAGATTCAGATTTTGACTCAAATTCAGTGCTAATGTAAGTGATTCTAGGTACAAAAGTGCAATTTTTATAAACTCCATTGGCATCCACAATAAGTGCAGTGACATCTCCAAGGGCATCCTGGCTCAGCATCATCAACTCTACCTCCTTGGCGAGCTCCAAATCAGGCTCCAAATCAAACAGCATTGCAGCAGGCTCGCCTTCCCCTTCCACACCTGTCAGGCTCTCTTCCCCAAACAACCATTGGAGATTCCCTGAGTCAAGAGTCTCAATCCAGTCAACTCGAAGTGCCTTAACCAGTTCTTCCCTCTTCTCAGCTTCGTCATCACTATCCCAAGTGTCGTTTGCAAAGATTTCGAAGTCTGGCAGCTTAGTCTTTGTTTCCACGTCCCAGAATGGTTCTGGTTCCCCATGATAGGCAGCTTCTGGAGCCTTAACAAAATGGATAGGCCCCTTCTTGGCGCGGGCCCGTACCTTCCAGCCAGATTTGTTGTCAGGCGATTCATAACCAAGACCAAAGTGGTGATTATTTGTTGAGAATTTAGGGAACTCAGCTACCCCTTGATTGTTTAGACCTAAGCCCAGGTCGGGCAGGTATTCCATTTTCCTCATGATTTCCAAGGCAGTTGAACTGACTGAGAAGTCTTCGTCCATTTTAACAGTAAGAACTGATCCCAAAGTGTCGAAAGAGAAACCACCGAGAGTGACATCTTCTTCTCCGTGCGCGATTTCAAGCAGCGGCGCATTGTCAGGGACGTGGGGACGGATTCCCGAATCTCCATGAATGGTCAAAGTTCCTGAAGCCAGACCGAGTTGGACTTTCTGGTGTAGAGAAGAGGGGACTGCCATGATATCTGATCGATGGAGCCAAGGTCTGCCCAGCAGCAGATTAAAAGATGACGGGATGTCAAGCACGTGGAACTCGATATCCGTTTTGAAGTCTTCAATCACCACTTCCATTTGGATTATCCCCACTACATCCCGGCGAGTGTTGTCATATGCGCGCACCCCGAGGTTAGAAAGCTGAAAATCTTTGTTCTTGAAACCCAAGCAATAAGCGGTCCGCAGAGGACAGACATTCAAAGCAGATCCGTTGTCAAGCAGAACAACAGGGACCCATTTTCCCATGCATTTGAGAGTGATGTGCAAAGGTTTGTTGTGACCAGCTCCCTCTGGGGGTAAATCCTTCTCAGTAAAGACAACAACGTGTTTTGCGCGAGTTGGAGTGAGCAGTGCCACCATGGTTTCTGGAGGAGTATCCGGAGGTACCTCCATGTTTGACAGAGTTTTGATCATCTTTTGACGATGTTCCCGGGAAGAAGAGAGTAAACCCCAAATTGAGACTGATGCTGGAGTTCTCTCGAGCTGTTTCTGAACCAAATCTTCCACTGTTGCTGGGTTCCTTTGAGGTGGTTGAGCAGTAACTGCTGGCTCGATCGGAGGTGAACTTTCCCGAACAGGGTCATTCCAGATGAATTCTTCTAGCTGAGTTTGGTGCGAGATGTTCCTTCGAAGGTCAGCCGGCTGGTAGATGCGGCCGCTTCTCGTTACCCGATTGACCGTATCCTCCCAGAGTTGTTGGTTTTCACCCCAGAAATCTTCAAATTCTTCACTGACCTTGCGCTTGCCGGCTTTGATAGCCTCCCTTTTCTGTTTTTCGTATTGATCTACAGACCACAAGTTTATCAAATTGCTTGGGATTCCCTGACTGTTGATATCAACTGCCTTTAATTTCGTCTTCAAGTTTGCTACCTCTGATTCTTGCCAGAAAGACTGGTCTAGCATGGACTTATTGATTGTCCATACTTCGTTGCTGTCGACTCGGATGTCGATAACTTCATCCTCACTCCATGTGGTTACCTGGGGATCTGTGACCAGAACTGATACGTTGGAGGAGTGTGGGAATGGCGCAGATGGCCGTGGGAGAGATTCTCCGATAATGTATGCCTGAGGGAACCAATCATGATCATTGAAGACCGTTTCGATGGCTTGCTGATTCTCTTCTTCAGGAAGTCGAGATAGCGGACAGTTGTCTGATGAGTCGTGCTGAAATAGAGTTGGGAGCGAAACTGCGTCCAAAGGGTCAGCATTGACTGTCACTTTTTCAACTTGGTTGATACTGAAATTTTCTGGCATGTAAACAACTGGCTTGTCTTGGATTTCTGGGACAATGTACTGGCTTGGGTCCCAAGAGATTAGCAAAGAATCAAACAATGCTTGTCGGGAATCTTCCCATTCCTGATCACTCATGGCCCATTCTCCTTCTTCAGCAAGGTCACCCCATGTGAGTTTGTGCTCAAGGGTAGTAACGGCATAAACCTCTGGGTTTTCCGGCACTGGGATGAAGGGTTTCGGTTGAGAGACTGGCACGATGTGTAGGCTGGGATTGAACTGGGTAGGGCTTCGGCCTTTTGAAGTGGAGCTGAAGGATATTTGGCTGATTTGGACATTTTGTTTGTGGTTAGGCAAAGGATTGGAAATGGTATTGGGTTTTTGTTTAGGAATTGGAATGGTTCCGTCCTCAACCAAGTCTTGGACTATGTGTTTGAGACGCATGCAATTGTTGGTATGATGGCCAGGCATTTGGTGGTAGGCGCAGTAGACATTTGGATTGTGATTTGCAGGAAGCTCTTTGGGTGGGTCAAGAGGCTTAATGGCATTTTTCTCGAGGAGTTTTTTGTAGACAGTGGTAAGAGGGAAAGGAATTGGTAGAATTCTCTTCTCGGCTGGGAGGTGTTCTGGACAGGTGGTGACTGGGTGGCTATTTGGTTAACTGGTTCAGCTTTGACTGGTT
Organism: Vaccinium darrowii; assembly: GCA_020921065.1. Taxonomy (NCBI): domain Eukaryota; kingdom Viridiplantae; phylum Streptophyta; class Magnoliopsida; order Ericales; family Ericaceae; genus Vaccinium; species Vaccinium darrowii. The sequence goes on along the minus strand of CM037159.1, from coordinate 16,167,841 downwards.
TAGGATTGAAGGGATTGGCTTGGGTTGGATTGTAAGTGCCGGGTCCGAAAAGGGAGTTGTTGTTACCGGAATAGACTCGTTTAGGTCGAGAAACAGATTCTCCTTTGTCAAATATGCCCATGCGAATTGCATCTTCAACTGCCAAGCCAGCTTCATAAAAGGTTTTGAAGTCGGCGGAGGTTTGAAAAACCACCAGGTGTTTGGCAAAGTCTGGTTCCAAGTTCCGGGTGATAATCCTCATCTGCTCTTTCTCTGAGGGCCTATCCATCATTTGTGAAGCCTTTCCCCTCCAGCGCTTGACAAAATCGGCGAAAGACTCGTTCTTCCCCATTTTCGTGGATTCTAGCTCTCGAACGGTCATTTCCAGCTGGATATTGTAGTTGTATTGAGCCACAAAAGTTGCCCCAATGTCCTCCCAGGTCTTTTTCTTTGAATTATCCAAGTTCAGAAACCAACGGAGTGCAGGTCCCGTCAAGGTTTGCTGGAACATCTGTGCCATGGCATTTTTCTCCACATCATACATGGATAAGGTACCCACGTATGTTTGCAAGTGTGCTTTTGGATCGCCACTTCCATCAAACTTGTCCCAGTCAATGGGTTTGAACTTGTCAGGCAGTTTAGCATCAGGGAATAGGCATAGTTTTTCCATGTCAATGCCGATAGCAGCGATCTTTTCTTGCTTTTGGACTGATTCTTCAAGTTTGGCCATCTTGGCCATCATGGCATCCATCTCTGGGTGATTACCTGATGATTCCCCAGAAGGCAACCGGGAAGTAATATCCTGAATCAAGATCATCATCTGAGCCATTTGCTTGCTATTGGCGGCTCGCTGATCTTCCAAGGCTTCCTTGAGAATCTGAACCTCAGTCTTTTCTGTCTGCTCTGTATTCTTGGTCATGACTGGAAGGCTAGCCGACTGTTTCACTCTTGACTCAGTCTGAATTAATCGTTATTGGGAAGTTCGAGCCCAACCAGGTGTAGGAGTGTTCTTGTTTTTGCCAATGGTTATGTACTGATGGTATGAACAAAATAAATTATGCTGCGCATGCAATCTATTTACACGAATGAATGATGCATGATGCAAGATTGTCCCAATTTTCTCTGATTTTGCTGAAAACAACGGCCGGGCCGAAGTTGCCTACGTATCCTCGTGGAGAGGAATCAGGCCGTAACGTAGTTAGAGACTGCAAATTGGCTCCCGAATTTTGATAAAAAGATGTCTTTTTTCATTGATCACGCGGGGTGATGCAAAAGAGTTCCGACAGGCGGAGAACAGACTCGATAAGCAAAGTATAGGTCATTACAGACTCGGTAAATAACCCATACAGAAAACAACAACAGACTCGATAAGCAAACTGCAACAGACTTGGTATTTAGACTAGACAACCGATGTTGGCTTTATTCCAAAAGAGCCCTTGACGGCTTGATCGGATCTGGTTATAGTGCATGCTTCATCTTTTCAGATTGTGGATTCACGGGATGGGATGAGTCGGGTTGACCGGGGTAGATGGTGAACTGGCTTCACCGAGCTTCTGCTTCCCTTTGCGGGCCTTGGCTTCTTCTTCTTGCTGTTCCCCCTTGGCTTGCTGTTCTTGGAGCTGATGGGGGGACATGCCCTCGTTGTCAAGGAGGTAATCCTCGTAGCATCCATCACAACTGCATTCATCCCAGTACTTATGACCCGTGACTGGGTCGGCAAAGTAGTATACTGGGTTGCCGTATTCATCGAAGTACTTGATTGGCGGCATGGGGCAGAAGTCCTCATCATTCTCTTCGTACATGACAGTGATTTGTTCTGGGAGCATGTTCAGGCCGTCGTCTGGCGTGACTTGAAACTTCCAGCCTGGATGGCTTTCAGTGCTGTCCCATTGATTGGGCTCGGTGACTTGGTCAACCCACTTGTAGAGCTTTTCACCTTCGGGGGTCTTCTCTTCGGACTTGGGGGACTCTTCTTCTTCAATGATCCATACAGGAGCGTTGTAGTGAGTGGAGAAGGTAGACTTGAGTCTCTTGTTGCTTGGTTGGTCAGCCATCATTTTCTGACAGGAAGAGTACCGGTTTATTTGGAGAAAAATGGAGCCTATTCGCAATTTTTTGAAAACTCCTTTTTTTTTTCTTTTGTATTCAGCCTAACCAGAGATTACCGGGACGATCTTCAAGGTGAGTGAAGTGAAACCTAGGGTCAATCTAACTTGTGTATGCATGCAAAATGACAGCAGTATATAGAAAGAGCGGTAGACAAGAAACATGGTATGTGCGGAAAGCGATAAACAGGCAGCATGCTGACAGGGTATAGGAAAACAGTAATCACGTAGCAGGATATAGCACGAAATCCTACCCTGTGGGTTCCTGTCTTAGGTTGGAAAGTTCTAGGATATCTATATGCAGAGGCCGGTTTTGGTTTGAGGGGGTTCCCCAGACTAGAGCCAATATTTGCCTCCCCTTTGCACAGAATACTGACGTGGCAAGGGTAATAACGGCAGGCTGACTCATCATCGTCCAAGGTTGCCGAGAATCTTGGGATGTCCTAACACCAGCAAGCTGGGTAGGGTAACCAAGACGCAGCGGCGAGGCTAGTAACCATGCACGTGCAATGCAAAAGTTTAACAATAAAATCTTTTCAAAAATCCCACAAATATTTTTCAAGTTTGGCTCGCTTTTTTAAATTAATCGAAACTTTGAAATTTTACTCATGCAAATAACCGAGAAAGCTCCAGTCCAGACTGATCGGGTTTTCACCCTGACATCAATCCTTTCTAGTACGGCGTGAAGCACGTAATTGGTGTCAAGCTTTCGAAAGGTCATTTTACAAGTGCAAAATGTCAAAATAATGATTAATTTAAAATATATCGATCCCCAGCAGAGTCGCCAATTTGTGGACGCTTGTTTTTTTCGTGCGGGCAAAAATAGATATCCACGGAGTTTTGGTTATGAAAAAAGGGGCGATCCGGGAAATGAAGAAAAATTTAGAGTCGCCACCCGGGGTTTAATTCTTGGAGAATGTTGGGTACCCGAGAAACCGTTTAGAAAATATTGACTCTTTATGCCGCTGAAAAAGGGTTTGATCTGCGAAAAGTAGAGATTTGGGTTCGGGAGCCAGGTTACCCGCGGGGAAGGTTTTGTTCGAAAAATGCACCTCGCGTGCCCGGAATTTTCCGGTCTTTACTAAATATTTGTGGGATTTTCTTTGAAAATGTTTTATTGAAAACTTTAAAACACATAAACAACATATCATGAAATAACAAGCTTAAAGGAAATAAATAACAATGATAATTTAAACAACACACGACCAGGCAGATAAATGCAAAAAGAAAAAAAGGAAATTTAATCAAGAGGGGGGTGTGAGTGAAAGAGGCAGAAAGTGAGAGGGGGGGGGGGGGGGTTACTGTGATTAAACCCCTCTGGTTTTTACCAGAAAACAGAGCATCAAAATCGGGAAACAGAGCATTTGCCAATAGTGCCGCACGGCATTAGATTTTACACCGCGCAGCATTAATGAGGCACCGCACGGTACCACTGTGCGGTATATTTTTCGAAAATTCCTATTTTCGTCCGATTGAAATCAACCTTGCTTTCTGATAAAGACCATACTTTCCTTTTTTAAAAACAGGTTTTGGAAAGTGACTTTACGAGAGAATGTACCTCTTTTGGGGGACGGCATCCCACGAGAACCATCGGTGTCGCGCGATACTTACCCGAGAGACTTGAAACTTACTTAATTCTCCCCGTTTGGACCCGAAGAATAGCTACAGAGCTACCCTCGAGCCCGATGGGGATTCCCCTCAGAAGATTGCTACGATTTTGAGCACGAATGTATACCTCGGGTTGCTTGATTATGGCGAGATCTCCTGAAACGAATTGATTTGAAGGCTAAGAATGGTGATTACAAGGTTGTATATCTGGATTTTGAGAATGGTTTTGACAACATAATATGGGACGAGGATTTTTTACTCTCTGAGGGTAATTTTTCTGGGAATTTTTAGACTCTCTTTTTTTTTTTTTTTTTCTCTTTTCCTTTTTTCGGCCTTCTTCTTCACGCCTTATATAGGCGAGTTTTGAACGGTTTCATCATTTCAACGATTCCCGTACGCCAGCGATCGTTATGATTTCGGAATCTCATCATCGTTTTTCTGAGCTGCTGGGCGAACCCGGGAATCCCGTTGATGGGACGCGATGCCGCACGGCATTAATAATGTGCCGTACGGTTCACAAAGAATTTAACTGTTATAACACGTGGAGTACTTATCGAAAGGCAGTTATTCACCTTAACGTATAATCATTTGAGTTTGATTAAGTAACTGTGCAGATTCAAAATCAAAGCTTCTGGAGGAAGAATTTAAATTCAAACGTGGAGGAAGGAAGAAACTGCCAAGAAGTCGAAGTTAGAGTTCGAAGCAAGCCAAAGTTCAAAATTATTGAGCGGGAAGTTCAAACTGCAAGCAGCGTCTATAAATAGAAGAAATTGAAGAGTAAAAAAACTCCCGGACAAATCTTCAACAAACAGCTATCAAAAAAACTGATGCTTGGTTTGTTCATCGGCTAAGTAGTTTAGGATTTCGAACTCAGTTTGAAGTAGTTTAGGATCTCGAACTCAGTTCGAAGTAGATTAGGAAGTAGATTAGGAAGTAGTTAGGATTAATCTCGATTGTTTCTGTAACAATCACCTGTTCGAAGTTCTTGTATCTGAAGTTGGAGACAATTTCGAAGTAAGTTTACCTTTGATTTATTAATGGAAGTATCTTGTTTCTTTTTGTTCTTCGATTTCCTAAGTTTGTTGGTTTACATTTCTTCACTTGTTGAGAAAATCCTCTTAGTTGAGGCAATTGAACCAATAAAACACAATCGCCTGATTAGATTTGGTTTTTCCAAAGTTAATCTGAGGGAGGAGATTGAAACTCTCTCTGGCACGCTCGCACACAATCATTTTCTATTGCAAAGAAGTAAAAGAACCAAACACATTTTTTGGCACGCCCAGTGGGACCCCTGAAAGTGTTGAATGGCTCCAAAACTTAGGAAGCAAGCAGATGATTCTCAGGTTGGCCAAATGCCAGAAGATGAGAATAATGTTAATTCTAGAGAGAATGAACAAGTGGAAGGCCTTCAAACAGGCCCAGAAACTCGTACTGGTCAAGACTTAAATGTGGGAATTGGCCAGACTTCTCGAATGAATACTAGGAATAATAAAACTGTACATGTTGATGACCCAAAGAATCCAGAAATTGGAGGGAATGTGTCATCTAGGCAGTTTGCTGAAATGATTGCTACATTTAGAGAACTGGCTCAAAACCAGAAGCTTATGTTACAAAAATTAGAAGAGCAATCAGGGCTTAGGCATGATCCTTTGCCTTCATTTGAGAAGGATAAAGGAGAAGCTAGTACAAGCAAATTTAAGTCAAGGCCTGGAAAAGAGCCTATAAATGTAGATGATATACTAGAATCTTGGTATGAACCTGCAAAAACTCATAATTATCATACTCCGAAACCTAAGAAAGTGTTCAAACAAAACACTAATGTCCCATTCGAACCAAACTTTGATGGTTCAAATGAGGATAAGGGTTTTAGAAACAATGATTACGGGTTTGAAGAGTATGTATTTACTCCTGGAAATCATTTTAATGAGAAGGATAGGACCAGTGCAAAGAGGCCTAATCTAGAGATTGGAATTCCTAAGTATGCAGGGATATCAGAGATGGGAAGAGTACATTCGAACTACTTATATGAACCTCTTGCAAAGCAAGAGGGAGGTTTCAAGCAACATAGGCCTTTTGATGATCCTTTTCAGAAGTTTCCAGAAGATCACATGCCTAAAAATGCTACTTAGGAACCACCTGTTAATTCAAGGGTACTTTTAGGTGAACGTCCAGCCCTTCGAGATGAAATATTAGGCCTTATGCAAGAAGTTTATGGACGTCTAAACCGGGGGGTACAAACTCAAATTTATAGAAAGCCCTATCCGGAATGGATAGATAGACAGTTCGAAGTCCCTAGGGGGTTTAAAATCCCAGATTTTACTTTATTCCATGGGGATGGGAAACAATCAACAATTGAGCATATTGCCAGGTTTACGGCTCAATGTAAAGAGTTAGGCAATAATGGGTTCATTAAGTTGAAATTGTTCTCCAATTCTTTGACAGGAACAGCCTTCGAATGGTATTCTAATTTAACACCAGAGTCAGTTCCAAATTGGCAAAGGATGGAAGAATTATTCCATGCACAGTTTTATCAAACTGAACTTGAAGTCACTATGGCTGATTTAGCAAGATTAAAGCAGAAGCCTGATGAAAAGGCTGCACAATTTATTGCTAGATTCAAAAAGGCTAGAAACAAGTGCAAACTTCAATTACCAGAAGTTGAATTTGTGAGAATAGCACAAGATGGCTTAAGTAGAGAACTTAGGAAGAAGTTCGATTCTACTGAGTTCAGAGATTTGGTTGATTTAACTTACAAAGCTTCTAGATATGAATCTTTGTTAGAAGAAGATGTCGATAGGAATAACTCTTCTTATTCAACCTATTATAAAGACTCTACTTATGAAATTGATGCTGCTGAAATTGTTGAGCATGACCCTTGTGTGTGTGAATGTTTAATTCGAAAGGATTCTTCTATAGCACCAAGGACTAATAAGAAAGCAATTAGCAAAGTATATTCATTTGATGTTTCTAAAGCAGATGAAATTTTTTATTACCTTTTAAAGAAAAAGTTTATCAAACTTCCTGAAAATGTTAAACTTCCAACTTTGGAAGAAACAAAAGGAAAAAATTATTGCAAATGGCATGCTTCTTGGACTCATTCAACTAAGAATTGTAATGTTTTCCGTGACAGGGTTCAGGAGCAAATTAAGAAGGGAAGGATCATGTTTCCAGAAAAGACTATGGGAATAGACACAGATCCATTTCCAAAGATTGAAGAAGTGACTGCTAATACCAATGTGCCAACTTCTTTGGCTAAAACAATTCAGGAGGTATGGCAAAACAGGCGAGTTCATGTTGGGATGAACTCTGTACAATTTGGAAGAGGAAAGCCAAGAATTGGCCAACTTCGAAGTGATGATGAGAAGACTTACCGGCAAAACCATGCATCAGGAAGTTCTTCTAAAAAGGGTTTTAAGCAATCTCATCTTCCCATGCTTGAAGCATCCTTTTTGGAATGCTTATGCATGGAATGCAGGGCTAATTATTTGATTTTCAAAGACTTGGATCGACAGGGGGTTGATTTCTTTCCAAAAAGGATGGAAAGAAAGGCTTTGGATCAGAATAATGAAAGAAAACCCTAGATAAGCCCAAGTCATGGAAAAAATGAGAAGCCTTGGCCAATTTCGAAGAGAAGTGTACCTTCTAGTCCAGTTCCACCAGCTTCGAAGAGGGATTATCCTCCTTCGAAGAAGGTTAACACTGGAAAGGCCCCAATGGGCCAAGAAAATGAAGGAGAAGGGGAACAATTCACCTTGGTAAAAGGAGTTCCTGATTGGTTTTTAAAGAAAATTAAACCAGAACTCTTCCAGGGATATAAAACCCCTTCTAAGGTAGGAAACAAAATGGTCAAACCTCCAAACACTCCTGCTGGTCAATGGGTAGTGGTTAGAGATCCAAAGACCAAAACACCTCAAATGATTCCTATGCTGACAAGAACTCAGAAGAGGAAACTACAAAGGAGGTATACTAGTTTCCAAATGGAAGAATATGCCACCAAGAAGAATCATAATGGGGGTGATAAGTTCAATCCAAGGTTTAACAGACTTCGAAGAGAGGATTCTGAAGAATCTCTTCGAAGGAGGTTTACTCAATCAGAAAGGGAAACGTTGGAAAGTTTGGCTGCCAGAATGGACCATGAGGTACCTCAAAATAGCCCAGCTTCGCCAAATTCCTTGGCAAGCTATCAATCTGGTTTATTAGAGGCCATGATAGTGGAACAGGAAGAAGGTGGAGGAATGAATTCTTCCCCTGTTGAAACATTTTCCCCCATGGAAACTTCTGTAGAGGAGTTTCCTGAAAAGGTGGACACAATACAAGATCGATTAGAGTTACCATTACAGGAGAAGAAAACCATTCAGTTTGGAACTCTGCCTGAAGTTCAAATTAACATGGTTTCTCCTTCGTTCGATTTTGGACCTTTTGGACCAGACTACTCGCTAGTTCGAAGAGCACTACAACCAACGGTTGCTCTTATGGAAATCATTGATGTATCAAGTGATGAAGAATATAACCTTACTTATGACAATGGTTGGAATGAAGGTTGGGGAACCCTGATATCTAAGATTCAAAAGGAAGAAGAAGAGGAAGAGCTTATGATTATGGCTAATGCTATGGAGGAGCCAGAAGTAACCTCTAAGGAAAGGGCAGTTTTTGTTCCAGAAACAGAAACAGGTTCTAAGTATCCTTTGATTGTTGATTTAGATTGTGCTGACATTTCTTATCCTTTCAGATCACCTTCGAATGATATGAGACACCATTTGAAACCATTATACATATCTGCATCATTTGATGGGATCTTATTAAATCGAGTATTGGTTGACAATGGTGCAGCAGTGAATATTTTGCCTTCTAGGACTTTGAAGAGGTTGGGAAAAGAAAAGGTTCGATTGATCCCAACAAGCACATCTATTGCTGGTTTTACTGGTGAAAGTAAGAGCCCTAAAGGGATTGTTTCTATACGCCTGAAAGTTGGCCAAGTAGAAACTGATACAGCCTTCTTTGTGGTAGATACTTTCACAAGTAAGTATAATGCTTTACTTGGTAGGGATTGGATTCATGTCAATGGTTGTATACCATCTTCAATGCACCAAGCCTTGATGATTGTGAAGTATGAAAATGGGAAGGAAGTGGGAATCGAAGAAGTAAAGGCAGACCCACACCCCTTCAGTACTTCAGGAAATTGCGCAGAGGCTGAAATGTATAAACCTGAAATCATTCCTCTGAGTGAAATTGCACAATCTGCCACCCCTCCATCCAATGTATTGGAAATTGGAGAATTGGCAGAGTTAAAATCTAAGCTTAAGCAAGTAGTTGATTATGAATCAGACAACCCACCAGATGAGGCTGCTTGGATGTGAGTCCAAGACAGAGTTCGAAGAGGCCAATTCATTGGCCTTAGTTAAATTTGTGGCTCTGGAAATAGAGCAGAAGTTACAAGAAACGAATGAATGGGAGGAATTGCTGGCTGAGAAATCTGACTGAGGGTTGAAGCCAATCGAATTCGAAGAAGTTTTTATAGATCATGTCGATTCCCAAGATCCTTTAGAAGAAGTGGAATTGGGAGATGGAATTGTTCCCACTACTGTACAGATCAACAGTGAACTCGATGCTACTTCGAAGGCCAAATTGATCACGGTGCTCAAAGAGAACAAATAGTGCTTTGCTTGGAGTTATAAAGAACTAACAGGTTTGAGTAGAGACTTGGTTGAGCATAAGTTGCTTATTAAATCTAATTGCAAACCTTTCAAACAACTTCCAAGAAAGATGTCTCCTGAAACCATTTTATTGGTAAAAAAGGAGATTCAAAACCTTTTAAATGCTGGTTTTATTAGAACAGCAAGATACGTAGAGTGGTTATCAAATGTTGTTCCTGTTATCAAGAAAAATGGGAAAATTAGGGTATGCATTGATTTTAGAAACTTAAATACTGCAACCCCTAAAGATGAATACCCAATGCCTGTAGTAGACATGCTTGTGGATAGTTCTGCAGGCCACAAAATTATGTCTATTATGGATGGCCATTCAGGGTATAATCAAATTTGTATAGCCAAAGAAGATGTTCATAAAACTGCATTTAGGGCCCCTGGTAATCTTGGGACCTTTGAGTGGGTCAAAATGCCTTTTGGGTTGAAGAATGCTGGTGCTACTTATCAAAGGGCTATGAACACTATTTTCCATGAAATAGTTGGGGGTTTTCTAGAATGCTACATAGATGACATTATTGTCAAGTCAGAATCTATTGATGATCATGTAGAACATTTGAAGATAGCCTTTTCAAAGATGAAGCATTATCAACTGAAATTGAATCCTGCTAAATGTGCTTTTGGAGTAATGGCAGGAAACTTTTTAGGGTATTTAGTCCATAGCAAAGGTATTCAAGTTGATAAAAATAAAGCTAAAGCTATTTGCTTGACCGAAATCCTAGACCTAAATTAATGGGTTGCCCCAAGCGTAGGGCTAAGACCGGTGTAGCACAATACCCGGTAAGACCAGAATCGAATCCACAGAGAAGGTGGAGAGTGCTTACTAAGTAACTCGGGTTGCTAAGTTTAACAGGGCTCTGAGGTAGCCACCCTTGTGATTTGATTGGTGAATTAACTAAACTAAGAGAAAAACTGATTTTGATTAAACTATTTAAAAGAAAGTACGGGCGTAGGGGTCATAACACAGGTGACCAGGTCCAGACAGTTCAGCTCTGTTCAGTGTTCTAAAAATGTTTGATTTTAGAGAGAAAAAGGTACCCCGAAAGATGCGAATCCTCGTGGTCGCCGTTTACCCATGTACAGCGGAGACCGAGTTTTGGTCCCCCGTTCCCCGCGTTACATGGGCTCCGACAATGCCCGGATACGTCTGACGGAAGCCCTTCAATAACCTAAAATTGCTTTTTCCTTTGTTAATTCGGAAAATAGGAGCAGAACAGATCCGGGCCTGGCCACGGCGTGTTAATCACCCCGCGACCATACCTATTAAACTACTCACTCATGATAGCTTGAACAAATACTAGAATTCTGAAATAAAGCATGCTTGAATAGCCAAATATGAATTAAAACAGAGATTCA
>CM037159.1:16022422-16156968 GCA_020921065.1 Vaccinium darrowii | reverse complement strand
CCAACAAATCTAATGTAGTTATTATGTCATCGTTCAAGTAACTGATCATAACTTCTTGGGAATTTGAATAACGGTGATGAGATTACATTGACAAATCTCTTGCCAAATCTCATGTATTTATCGTGTCGTTTAGTTTTAGTGGAATTCTACATAGAGTAGCCCTGAAAGAAAAAGGTACGGTATGTCCTTAATGGAAACGACTGATGATGATAATTTGTTTGTCGTATAAATAACGACAAACGACTAACACACCTAATGGCCAGTTATAGATAAACGAAAATTGAAGGATGGCAACAAATAAGGACTTTTATTAGTATGAAAAAAAGATTAAAAAGTCTCAAATCAAATGGATATCAAAGAATGAATCTCATGCTATTTCTAGGAAAAAATGAATTCTCGTAGAGTATGGTTGCAAAATCATTGTCATGACCATGAAGACAAATTTGAAAATTCATCACTCGACCAAATGATCATCACTTCTTGTTGGTTTGAGAAATGATTAATAAATAACATTGACAAATATATCGACAAATGTAGTTATAAATTGTTTCATTTAATGGAACCCTACACTGATAGCAACGACAGAAAAATGTCTGATATATCCTAAGTGGAAATAATTGAATATTATGATAGTTTATTAACAACAAACAAATACAGTTTGAATCATCTTTAAGGGACCGGAAATGGCCCTGGAAAAACCAATAAATCATTAATCTAAAATTAAGTGTTTCGCCCTACGAATTCTAAAGCGTCGGGCTATTAGGAGATCAAGGGTACTAGATCGTTGGTCCGACCTCCACCGCCGGCAACGGTAAAAGCCTGTGGATAAGCATGGGGGTGAATCTATTTCTGGCATCTCATCTCCTGATTTGCTTGGTGAGGTTTTGATTTTCAACTACTCAAGAGACGAACTAATTCAAAGGATCTTTTGGGGATTGATCTTGGTACTGAAATTGGGAAGTTGAGCAGCAAGGATTTCGAAGCTAAAGCGGCAAACATCAAGGATCGTGAAGTTAAGCCATGTCAGGTAAAGGGACTAAAGAAATTAGCAACTCAGAATCTGTTGTTACTCTGTTTGTTGATAATCTACCCCTTGATTTACGGAAGATATGGGTTTTCAACCTATTTACACGATTTGGTAAAGTTGTCTCTATCGTTTTACAAATAAGAGAAGCAAATTGACAAACCAACAATTTGGTTTTGTGAAATTTTCTAACAAGAAGGATGCTTTGAAGGCTACTGAGGGGATTAATGGAAAATGGTTTTGGAATAAAAAATTAGTGGTGCAAATGGCCAAATATGGAGGTATTAAGAAATCGGTGTATCATACTAGGCAGATAGAGAAGGGGAAAAAGAAAGTGTGGGTACCGAAGTCTACCAGTCATAAGGATATGGGACCTATGTATGCGGAACCAAGCAGACAAGCTGATGGTCCCATTACCCATGGTGCTGGTAGTGCTATTCTTCATACTAAGCTTCAGAGCTTTGATGTCCAACCAGTGGGTAATGACTGGCTGTTCAGAAGTGCCATAGCCAAGATTCGAAGACTCTTACCCCCTTATGAGTTGGAAAAGTTATTAAAACAAGCCAATAATCAGGTCGAAAGAGTCAGAGCTATTGGGGGGTGTTATATTATTGTTACTTGTCTCAGTCCAGAAGCAAGGGATGAGATTATCGAAGAAAAATGGATTGAAAATTGGGTTGAGGATATTAAGCCATGGAATGGGGAGGCTACTATAGATGAACGTTTTGCTTGAATTTCATGTTATGGTATGCCCCTTAATGGTTGGTCTAATCCAACTTTCAAATTGATTGGGGATAGTTTTGGAAATTTTCTTCAAGCTGATGAGAAAACCTTAAAAGGAGATTCGTTTTTAAAAGGAAGAATCCTGATAGCTACTGGTAGGTACACATCAAGACAGTTAGATATTGAAGAGAAGATTGAAAAAAACAAATTAAGCGAAGATTTTTGGAAATTATCAAAATTGGTTGAAAGCATTTGGAGACAGAAGTCCTGAATTAATTGGCTCAAATTGGGGGACAAAAACACAAGGTTTTTTCAAATAATTGCAAACGACAGATTCAGGAGAAACATGATTGGAGCAATCAAAGTTGAAGGGATTCTATTGGAGGAGCCTAATCAGATCAAGCATGCAGCTGTTTTACACTTCAAGGAAAGGTTCAGAGAAGAAAAAGCATGCAGAACAAAGATGAATGGTGTCTTCACTAGAAGATTACCCCAGAAATCTCAGAGATGTAGGAGAAAGCTTTCACTATGGAGGAGATTTGTGGAGCTATTAAAGACTGTCACAACCTTAAAGCACCCGGACCGGATGGCTTCAATTTCAGCTTTATTAAGAAGGTATGGCCATTCAGGTAGCAAGATATCGGAGCCTTCTTTTCTGACTTTCACAGCAATGCAAAATTGGCTAGACTTATTAATTCCACTTTTATTACTCTCATTCCAAAAGTTGATGGGCCTGTTAATTTTAATGATTTTAGACCTATTAGTACGGCTAGATCTGTGTACAAGATTTTAGCCAAAGTGCCAGCTAATAGGTTTAAAGTTGCAATGCCTTAGATCATTGGGGAATCACAGGCTTCCTTTGTTGAAGGAAAACAGATTTTGGATGGGGTCTTAATAGCCAATGAGGTTATAGACTTTTGGAAATCCAATAACAGAGGAGGCATAATTTTGAAGATAGATTTTGGAAAAAGTCTGTGACTGTGTTAACTGGGGCTTTTTACTGGATCTCTTAGGCAAATTTGGTTGTGGAAACAGATGGCATAGGTGGATTAAGGAATGTATATCCACAATTTCAATGGCCATCCTTATTCATGGTTCCTCAACTGAAGAGTTCTTTCCTCAAAATGGCCTAAGACAAGGAGATCCGTTGTCCCCTTTCTTGTTTAATATAGTTGTTGAAACTTTAAACATTCTCATGGAAAAGGCTTTGGAAGAAGGTTTGATAAAGGGTGTAAAGGTGGGAAGAAATGGTATTCTGGTTTCTCATCATCAATTTGCAGACGACACCATTTTCTTTTGTAATCCAGACATGGGGGAAATTTTAAACATTTAGAGGATCTTAAGGTACTTTCAATTGATGTCTGGGTTGAAAGTTAATTATTCTAAGAGTATGTTGTGTGGTGTTAAAGTGCATGATGATATTGTGGGGGAGTTGGCTCAAATTGTCGGTTTCTCTAAAGGGGACCTACCTTTGAAATATTTAGGACTTCCTTTAGGAGCTAATCCTAGAAGAATCAGCACTTGGCAACCTGTGGTTGGCAGAGTTAATAAGAAGTTGAAACCATGGAAGAGCAGACATATTTCTTTAGGTGGGAGATTGACTTTGATTACGTCTACCCTTAGCAATCTACCTATCTATTACATGTCCCTATTTAAGATGCCAGTTTCTGTGGCAAAATCTATAGAAAAGATCCAAAGACAGTTTTTGTGGGGTGATTCTGAGAATAAAAGGAAATTACATCTTGTGAAGTGGGAGAAAGTTACCAAAAACAAGAAATTTGGAGGGTTGGGAGTGAAAAGGCTACTTGAACACAATTTAGCCCTTTTGGCCAAATGGTGGTGGAGATTCTACAATGAAAAGAATGCTTTGTGGAACAAAGTGGTAAGCAGGAAATGCAATCTCAATGAAAGATGTTGGTATCCTCAGGTGCCTAATAGGGGCAAATCATCAATAGTTTGGAAGGACTTATGCTCAATTTCAAATGAAGGATCTCTAACGGGAGAATTCATTCTAAAAGGTCTAAAGATCAAAGTTCATTCTGGCGAAAATGTGAAATTTTGGCGGCCACTATGGGTGGGAGAGGAGACTCTGGAACAATCTTATCAAAGGTTGTTTACAATTTCAGAACAACAAAAGGCATAAATCTCTGAAATCGTGGATACTCAGAACTCTGGGATTTGGAAGCTTGACCTTACTTCTGTTCAGGTAACCTGTAAAAGAAAGAAAATACTTTTTCAGTTGTATTTCCTTAAACATTTATTGGAAAATACCTGTGTAATGCCTTTGTTGTTTTGTAGATTCCTGCCAGCTAGGCGTCAGAGTCCTATCAGCTGAACTTGGACTTGGAGGCTTTAATGCGCTGGCTGATGATTGGCGATGTCCCAGAGGTGCGCCCCCAAGCTGAGCCGAGAGTGGTTTTCAGAGAGGGCGGTTCTGGCAGAGGTGGCCCAGGCTGAGCTCGGGGAGCTGGAGGTAGAGCTTACGGTAGTGGCGGCGCTGAGGGAGGCCGAGGTGCAGACCAAGGTAGAGGTGCTGACAGAGGCGGTGGCGCCAGAGGCGGAGGTGCCCGGGGGACTGAACGAGGCGGTGTAGGTGGGGCTAGTAGCGCAGGTGCAGGCAGGGCTACCAGAGGAGCTAGTAGAGGAGCTAGCGGGCCTAGCAGGGGAGGAGGGCGTAGAGCTGGTCGTAGCCCTTCTCCCGGTAGAGGGAGTTCTCAGGTAATTCTCATGCTTTGTTATTTGAACTGTGTGCTTTCGAACTTTGTATATTAATCCTGTATACTGATGGAATTTCTTTGCTTTGTGCAGAGTATGTCTCCACCTCCGAGGACTGAGCGGAGGAGGCCATTGATGAAGCAAGCTGGTGGTGGTCCCACGACTCCTCCTTCCAATAGAGTACTTCGAGGTCGTCAGCCTTCTGTTGACAGGCCGGGAGGGAGTGCACCAGGGAGTTCGGCTCCACCGTCTTGGTGGTCTTTCAAAGAGGCAGAGAGTAGTGAGGAGGAGGACACGAGTCCTTCTGAGTCTGAGGGACTCAGGCCTCGTTCGCGGACGAGGCCTTGTGCTTGAGTAGGTAGGACAGGCCTGCGTGCCTGCTTTTTGATTTGGGCGCCTGTTTGCCCGTTCTTTTCTTTTTCATGGATACGGACTACGTATCGTAGTAGTAGTTTTGATAATGTTGGGCCTGTTTTGCCTCCGGATAGATGCATATTACTACTTATGACATGGATATCTTCTTGGTTTTCATAAAACTCGCATTTCTGTTTATGTAGGATGACTTACATTAACAAAGACTTGAATCTTAAAAACCAAACCTAGCACAGAGAATGCATGACACGAGACACTGTGGGGAAATGGCATGTATATGAGTTTGAAACTGGGAGAGACATAAAACGGGACACTTTTTGGCTTTTTGTGGGAAGGACTGAAAAAAATGATGAAAGAAGTTTTTGAGTGACAACGCCCCGTAGCTAGATGTCTTGACTTGATCGATCCAACAAATCTCGAGTTTATGCAACAATGCTTGCTTGATGTGAATATCTCGAGGAGTTGCGGAAAAGTTGCAAAGTTTCACCTGAAGGTCCATATCCGGGGTTTTTGGCGTATCTGTCTATTGAGACATCTTTGAAAATGTGGAACAATTCTTCCATTAAGCTTTTGATACTCATTTTGGGTTGTATGTACAAGAAAAGGGCCAAAAGAAGCTCGGAATGGGTCCCAGAGGGCCAAAATTTGGAATTTTGGTTCAAAATAGCCA
The DNA here is from genome assembly GCA_020921065.1 of Vaccinium darrowii. Taxonomy (NCBI): domain Eukaryota; kingdom Viridiplantae; phylum Streptophyta; class Magnoliopsida; order Ericales; family Ericaceae; genus Vaccinium; species Vaccinium darrowii. The sequence continues at coordinate 16,151,464 of CM037159.1, read as the reverse complement.
AGTATGCCGTACGGCATAGGAAAATGCACCGCACGGTGCAGAAACAGTGTCGTACGGCACCGACGTTTGATGCCCCACTTCTGACATTGCCTTCTATGGTTCTAGCTTCTCGTCTTGACTTCCCCATGCATTTCTGTACGTCCAGGAGTCTTGAAAAGCTGAACCGAAGTCTATCTTGGGAAAGTTTACAAACTTTTGTATTATCTTCACGTTCTTCAATGTGGCACGCTTCCCGAGGTGCACACTTTTCAAGATTTTTGAACTTTTCTCCCTTGAATGCTCATAAATAGCATCGTTTCGACAGCATATTCATTTTGAAAATCGTATTCTCCATCTCCCTCCATATCCTTCAAATGGTCGTTAGCATTTCAGCTTTAGTTCGCCCCTGGCTTAATGAGCTTGACGGCCTGGGTTGGCTGAACTTCCATGACCACAGGTTGACATCTATGCGTTACATTCGGGATGTAACCATACGACCCGAGTTGCTCCATGCTGCCGTCCGTTTCTAGGATCCCGAAGTGCACGTGTTTCGTTTTGGCCTCCAAGAGTTATGCCCCATGGTGGAAGAGTTCCATGCGTACCTCGGAGGTTTTGATCTGGACACTCCTGTCATTCCTGTTCAAGGAGTGAATTATGCTGATGTGTTATCCTCAAAGCTGGGCCTGAGTAAAAATGCGGCAAGGTCCATGACCCAGGGAGGTGCGTGATAGGCGCGTGGAAAGCTTGCTTTTGAGCGCCTAAGTAGGGTGGTTCAGCGCGTTAGTCGTGCGTGTTAATGATTATTTTCCGTTTAATGCGTGCACAGTGGCGTTCTTGTTATTCTGTGAAGTTTTTCAGGTATTTTGGCTTTTGGCATGTGTGTGTGTGCATGGCTTGAAGTGGAAGCGCGGGAGATTGAGGCTTGGAAGATGGATTTTGAAATGTTAGGCCGAAGGGGATCGGTATCGATACCCCTCTAAGAGGTATCGATACCAATTGGTTATGAAGGGACAAGTTTGGATCCAGAAGGTCTAGTATCGATACCCTTATCAGGGGTATCGATACTAATGTCTTATGCCAAGTCAAGGAGTCAACGCAAGCATTTCGGTATCGATACCCCTATAAGAGGTATCGATACCGAGCGGTTACGCAGCCCAAACGATGGCGTTTCAATGTATTTTAAGGGTGTCCACTATAAAAACCTTCTTCTTATCATTAATTAGGGTTCGAAACTTTTTAGATTTTTCTGCACTTTGGAGTTTTGCGGCTACAGTTTTGAGAGCCTTTATGCGTTCAGCGTTCTGCATTCAAGTTGATGTTTCCAGAGTTTCTGCTTGTGGATTGATACCGCGTATTGATAATCAATTTCAATTCTTCTTTTGCAATCTACGGTATCTTTAGTTATCGTTTTCTTTTTATTTGATTCTTCTAACATGTTTAGATCTAGGTTTAATTCGTTTTCTGAAATTCTCATAATCATGAGTGAGTAGTCGTTCTGAGTGTGGCCCCGGGACGAAGGTGTCCCGTGGCTAGGCTAATTTATGTTCCACCTCGGTGCCGAATCATTTTAATTAATGCGCAATTTTTTAATACGGAAGTTTTTCTAGCAAACAAACCCGGGCACTGCCAATTCCAAATGCGCGCGGAAATTGGTGACAAGTGGTGCGCATTTGTTGGGAACTATTTTTCATATTCTTAAATCTATTCATTGAATGATTGTGGCCCGAGTGAATGTGAATTAGACTAGCTGCGGGCACCGTAGTGCCCACGGCCGTGCTCTCCTTTTTAAATCCATAGTTCAGAAGTTGAATTAGTTTAATTTAGTTAATCAGTCAAACCATTTGAGCAAGGAGTGGCTACCTGAGAGCCAAGTACAAACGTAGAGCCGACATTGTTTGAGTTAAACACCGTAGACCGTCTCTGTGGTTCGACTCCGGTACTTTCGGATTTATTGTGCTGCACCGGTCGATAGTCCTACGCTTGGGACGAAATTCTAGTTAATTATTAATCACCCGAACGGTCAAGCATTTTTGGCGCCGTTGCCGGGGACGGTGACGTGTGTTTAAACGGTGTTAGTTTAGTGTTTGTTCAATTTTTAGTTGAGTCATCATAGGTAGAGATAAGCAAGCTGTACGCAAGCCTGATCCTCTCTATTACCTTGATCGTACTAATCGCTTGGTTAGGATAGAGAACGAGTCGAGTCAGTCAGAGTCTTCAAATTCTTTGTCAGAGTCAGTAGAGAGTCGGTCGGAGTCCATTCCCATTAGTGGACTCTACATAGATTTACCTGTCGAGTCAGTTAATTTCAATAATCCGCTTTATCAGTCAGAGTCAGAGTCAGTTTCCGAACCAGAATCTTTTGAAATGGGAGACCAGCAGGTAATTCAACAACCGTCGTTGAGGCAGCACTTGAATCCCGAGAGGACCACTCCTCCCGGGCCGATTGTGTTCCCTCGAGAGACACAGGAGGCACGCAATGCCTTCACCGTAAAACCTGGTGTCCTGAATAGCCTCCCTAACTTCTATGGGAGAGAGTCTAATGATCCGTACGAACATGTGCGGACGTTTGAGGGGTTAGTGCGCAACCTGGCGTCTACTACCCAATATGACAATGCCTGCCTCAAGCTGTTTGAGGCAACTTTAAAAGATGGCGCACTTAGATGGTTTAGAATGCAAAAGCCTCAGTCCTTCACCACATGGGCGCATGTGCGTGACGCGTTTTACAGAAAATATTTTTCTGAGGCTAAAACTAATAGTTTAAGGCGTCAAATCCTAGGCTTAGGCAAGAGAGGGGAGAGTCTTTTGTGAAGGCATGGGAGCGTTTCAAAGATTTGCTCCTAAGAATGCCACACCCTGGTTTTGAGAAGATACAGCTGGTCGAATTCTTTCACCTGGGTCTCAACGCTGAGACAATCCAGCACATAGAGTATTCGTGTAAAGGGGATGACTTCTTGTCCAAAACTGCGGATGAGGGTTGGGATTTTCTGGATGACCTAGCAGATAGGCAGAGGGCGTTAGAACCCTCTGATTTTGATCGGTCCGGACCTTTTGGGTCCAATGTTATCCCCGTTACCTTGCGTGACCAGCGACTCCAGGCCCAGGTTGAAAAGATGGCGCAGAAGCTAGAGGAATTAGAAGTTAGACAGACTCGTCCAGTGCATGAGGTCAGTATAGAGGAAGTCTATGTGTGGTGTGAGTGTAAGGGGCACATTGCAACTGCATGCCCCGGATTTTTAGCTGCTAAGGGCGTGAGTCAGAGTAATCAGGAAGAGGTAAATGCTGTGAGGAATTGGGACCCATACTCAAATACGTATAACCCAGGATGGAGAGATCACCCCAACTTTGGGTGGTCAGACCATAGACCCGCAGGTGGAGGTCAAGCGCAACTCCCTGCGCCGCCTCCGCCGCAACAGTTTCATCAGTCCCAAGCACCCAGGCCTCCTCAGGGCCAAGTTATTCCTTACAACTACCAGTTACAGCAAGGCAGGGGGGGAGGCCCATCCACTCGTGGGCCGCCCCCAGGTTATGCGCAGACTACACCACCCCGTTTTGAGGATTCCATGAATTCGCTAATGCAGTCTCAGCTAACATTTCAGACTGATACCAGGCAGCAAATTGGGGCCCTTACGGCCCAAATGACAGAACTCACTGCGGTGATCAGTCAAATGCAACAGGAAAAGGATAGATTTCCAGCCCAAGGTAGTCAGGCAGGTGCCCATTATGTGGGAAATTCTTCAGGTCCCAATGTTCAAGGGCAAAATCAGGAAGAAGCTAAAGCAGTTACCATTCTTAGGAGTGGGAAAACAATTGATAAGACCATTCAGCCAACACTGCGACAGGCTCCACCCCCGGAGCCAGTTATTGAGCCTGAGGTCATTTTTGATACTGCTAAGGTGCCTCGGGAGGAAGTAGAAGAGAGAGAGGAGTCACCTGAAGTGGTGGTGCCTGCAGCTGCAGCCCCCACGACTCCACCACCGCCAGCTGTACCAGTAGCTCCATTTCCCCAAAGATTGGCGGTGAGACCCAAGCAAACCATGAACAGCAAAATGATTGAGTTATTTAAGAAGGTTCAATTCCCCATCACCCTGATGGAGGCGATTGAATCCTTCCCCCAGTGTGCTAAGGTATTGAAGGACCTTTGCACACCAAAGCGCAAGAGTCAGAACAACGTGGTTCTGACGGAGCAAGTGAGCTCCATTTTGCAGACTGAGATTCCTGCCAAGTGCAAGGATCCAGGGTGTCCCACGATTCCCATAGCCATAGCAGGTCAGAATTTTGACAAGGCATTGTTGGATTTGGGAGCGAGTGTTAATTTGCTCCCTTATTCAGCATACTTGAGATTAGACCTAGGCGACCTCAGTGAGACTCCAGTCACTCTACAGTTGGCTGACCGGAGTATTAGAGTGCCCAAGGGAGTGGTAGAGGATGTGTTGATCCGGGTAGGGGAGTTTCAATTTCCCGCTGATTTCATTGTTCTAGACATTAGTCCCGGTCTTGAGGCTTTAGAGAAGACTCCCATCATCTTAGGGCGTCCCCTTTCTAGCCACCTCCAATGCTGTTATGAACTGCAAAACTGGCAAGGTCCAGTTATCTGTCGGTGAGGAGAGAATGGAGGTGGATGTTTTCAGTGTCAGTACATTAGAGGATGATGATGAGGAGTCGGAGGAGTTGTGTCTGATTGACACGTTAGTTCAGGAGCATATCGATGCAGTCCTGTATAAGGACCCCTTGGAGGTTGCTCTTACCTCCGAGGAAATATCATTTTTAGACTCGGCGGAGGTGGTGAATTTGTTAGAATTGCTAAATGGTGAAGAGGTGTGTGGGGTCACTCATGACCCTATGTTTGAGTCGTTGGGCGACCCTCCGCCCAAGGTTCTTCCGTCATTTGTCCAGCCGCCGAAACCAGAGTTGAAACCTTTACCGGACACGCTTAAGTATGCCTTTCTGAAAGGCAATGATACCTATCCGGTTGTGATCTCTTCATCCCTCGAGGACGATCAAGAGAGGGAACTGCTAAATTTGTTGAGAGAGCACATGGGCGCGATTGGCTGGACCATAGCGGATTTGCATGGAATAAGCCCAACGGTGTGTACACACCGCATTATTCTTGAGGAGAGTGTAAAGCCTTCCAGGCAACCTCAGCGGCGTCTTAACCCCATCATGAAAGACGTGGTTCGGGCTGAGGTGCTTAAGTTGTTAGATGCGGGTATCATTTACCCAGTTGCCCATAGTGAGTGGGTGAGCCCAGTACAGGTGGTGCCTAAGAAGGCAGGAGTGACCGTTGTGACCAACGATGAGGGAGTTTTAGTGCCGACCCGAGTTCCCACAGGATGGAGAGTTTGCATAGATTACCGGAAGCTCAATGCGAGCACCCGGAAAGACCATTTCCCTCTTCCGTTCATTGATCAGATTTTAGAGAGGGTAGCGGGTCGGGCCTTTTATTGCTTTTTGGATGGGTACTCGGGGTATAACCAGATTAAGGTCGCCTTAGAGGACCAGGAAAAGACCACCTTCACATGTCCATATGGAACCTATGCTTACCGTCGCATGCCCTTTGGACTGTGCAATGCACCTGGTACCTTCTCCAGGTGCATGATGGGAATTTTTAGTGACATGGTGGAAAGGATAGTAGAGGTGTTCATGGATGATTTTTCGAATTTCGGAGATTCATTCGATGGATGCCTCGAAAATTTGGGAAAAGTTTTACAGAGGTGCGAGGAGAAGCACTTGGTGCTAAATTGGGAGAAGTGCCACTTCATGGTTACCCAAGGAATCGTGTTGGGACACATTGTGTCCTCTAAGGGTATTGAGGTGGACAAGGCCAAAATAGATTTAATCTGAAATCTCCCAACACCGAAGTCTGTGAAGGATGTGCGTTCATTTCTGGGACACGCTGGTTTCTACCGGCGGTTCATTAAAGACTTCAGTGCTATCTCCCGTCTGTTGTGTCAGTTGTTGGCAAAGGACACACCGTTTTTGTGGTCCGACGCTTGTGAGGGGGCATTTCAGATGTTAAAGCGGAGTCTCACAACTCCGCCGATTGTGCAGTCCCCGGATTGGAGTCTTCCCTTTGAGTTGATGTGTGATGCTTCTGACCATGCAGTCGGAGCTGTTTTAGGGCAGAGGAGAGGGAAAGACCCGTGTGTGATATACTACGCTAGTAAGACTTTGAATGAGGCGCAGATGAACTACACCACCACCGAGAAGGAGTTATTAGCAGTGGTGTTTGCGTTAGATAAGTTTCGGTCCTACCTGATAGGTTCGCAGATCACGGTTTTTACCGATCATGCAGCCCTAAAGTACTTAATGACTAAGCAGGACGCGAAAACTCGCCTCATTCGGTGGATTCTACTGCTGCAAGAATTCCACCTGATTATCAAGGATAAAAAAGGGGTAGAGAATGTAGTGGCTGACCATCTGTCTCGTCTGGAATTCGAGGACCCCACCTCGAACCTTCCCATTAGAGATTCTTTTCCAGATGAGCAATTGTTCGCCGCTAATGAGTGCCCGTGGTATGCTGATATTACCAATTATTTGGTAACTGGGCAGATTCCTCCCCATTGGTCTACCCAAGAGAAGCAGCGATTTTTGAGGAATGTCCGACAGTATATATTCGATGACCCATATTTGTTTAAATACTGTGCGGACCAGATTGTGCGTAGATGTGTCCCCGAGTCTGATCAGAAGGGGATTATAGAGTTCTGTCATAGCGAGGCATGTGGTGGTTACTTCTCTGCGAAAAAGACCACCGCCAAGATTTTACAGTGTGGATTCTGGTGGCCTGATATGTTTAAGCTCGTTCATGCATTCTGTAGGTCATGCGACCGTTGCCAAAAGCTGGGCAAAATGTCTTCACGTCAAGAGACGCCCCTCCGGCCCATTCTTGTGCTAGAGGTTTTCGATTGCTGGGGCATTGACTTTATGGGTCCATTACCTATGTCTCATGGTTACGAGTATATTTTGGTAGCGGTAGACTATGTGTCCAAGTGGGTAGAGGCGATACCCACTAAATCTATGGAGTCGCGAGTCGTGCTCGAGTTCATTAAGTCTCATATTTTGTCGAGGTTTGGCGTGCCACGCGCCATTATCTCTGATCAGGGCACGCACTTCACCAATCGGTTGTTTGCAAAGTTAATGGGGGAGTATAGAGTCACTCACAAGGTGTCCATTTCGTACCACCCCCAAACTAATGGGCAGGCCGAGTTAGCAAATAGAGAAATTAAGCGAATTTTGGAGAAAACTGTAGGTGTGACTAGGAAGGATTGGTCCACCAGGTTGAATAATGCGTTGTGGGCTTATCGCACTGTTTATAAGACCGTGTTGGGTGCTTCACCCTATCGGCTTGTTTTCGGTAAGGCCTGCCACCTACCAGTTGAGTTAGAAAACAAGGCCTATTGGGCCCTCCAGGAAATCAATTCGAGTCTAGATGTGGTGGGTGCGCATAGGAAGTTACAGTTATGTGAGCTTGAGGAGCTTAGGAATGACGCGTATGAGAATGCTAGTATTTATAAGGCTAAGGTTAAGGCGTATCATGATAGGAATATTCAGCGCAAAACCTTTAGAGTTGGTCAGAAAGTGTTGCTCTATAATTCGCGTCTCCACCTATTTCCCAGCAAGTTGAGGTCCCGTTGGGAAGGTCCCTATGTTGTAGTGCAAGTGCATCCGAATGGTTCAGTTGATGTCCGTGATTCTAAGGATGATCATGTGTTTAAAGTTAATGGGCAGCGTCTGAAACCGTTTTTGGAATTTCTAGAAGTGGGAGAACCTGACGAGGAGTTGGTCGATCCTGTGTATTCGGACGACCCAGTTACTTAGGCTTCTTCAGCCAGATTTTGGCGGGTAGCTCACGCGTACCATGCTTTTCATTAAGTATGGACCCGGCCCCTAGTATTAGGGGTACCCATCATTGACTTGGGTTTTTCATAGCTTCGCACGCCGCTATTTAAAAAAAAGATCGTGTGCCCAACCCCGGTTAGTAAGGGCGATTGTGTTTTGTCCTATTTATTTTTTATAAAAAAAAAAAAAATGCCTCGGTCCGGTATAGCCACCTAATTTCTATCCTTACATATGCATATCTGGGTTTCTAACAATCTTATTGCCGTGTCTCGGATAGTCATAAAAGACGATTGGCTCTGATTTCTTTAAGGAAAAACCTTGAGAAATTTAACCTGTTGAGTCATGACTTACCCGGGATTGTTATGATAACCTTCTCTATGCATATTTAAGTGAGCAGATTAGGGAGAAAAGTAATACCCGTACCTTTCACGTGACGGAAGTGGTGGTGTTTATTATGTCCTTTGTTTCTTTTGTTATGGCCCGGCTTTCACATGCGGGTATTACTGACATCATTTGTTGCCTAGTAGGTAGTTGGTTCTTGCATCTTTTGTAGGCATGGATCCTGCGAGCGGTTCAGATGACGAACAGCGGCACTGATGGCAAATTGCCCATACACCGGCCGGGGTCGCAATGGTTGGCTGCCATCCGTCGGTCCATCTCTTTCCATTTGTTATTCTATTTTTGTGCTTTGTCTTTATGCTCTGAGGACAGAGCAATTTTCAAGTTGGGGGAAGGGGTGTACTTTGTACACGTTATTTTTGGTTTTTGAGCGTTGTTAGTAGTTTAGGGGTCATTTTTAAATTTTGGTTAATTTTTGAGTCTGGGGATACGATTGTTATGCTTGTTTGTATGAGTTAGGTGAGCATGCTGAATTTTTGTCTCAATTGTTTGCCTGTTTAACTTGGTCACATGCATATATCTGACTTCCATGTCGAGTATTCTCCGCACCATAAGCAAAGTTGAGTAGGTGTTGTCACGTTGTGCACAGTATGTCCTTAAAGCATCCCATGTTTCATTGTTCTTCAATTTCCGCATTCGCATAAAACAGTAGGCGTTTGTACCACAGATAATGATTTAAATGTTTCATATGCATGTGGGAGAGTTGACGACGTGTTTAGGGGATGAAACAAGGCCATTTATGCATGATTAGACCACTAAATATGTCCCATTGATCCTTTGTTAAACCCATCGGTGTCAGTTCCTGTGTCAAACTTAGGAAACCGGAGTTTGGGTGGTGTGTCGGTTTGGTGGTCCAACTCTGTGAGCATTGTTGTTACGGAGAAATTTGAAGATTGCCTTGTGAATGCCATGGTTTTGAGAACCTTTAACCCTTAAAGCCCAAACCCTCAAAAAAAAAAAAAAAAAAAACCCCAATCCTTTTCCCACCAACGAATTGCCCTTAAAGAGAGAGAGGAATGAATTTTCGGATATTGAGAAAAAAAAAAAAAAAGAAGAAGTTAGCCGATAGGTATCGATACCCCCCAAAGAGGTATCGATACCGATTTGTTACGTGAGAAAAAAAAATAAAAGAGGCCGATCGGCCTTCTCTCTCATCTTCTCATCTTCTTCTTCTCTTCTCTCTCTCTCTACCCCTCCATAACCACCAACAACCCTACTCAAAAACCAACCCAAAACAAACCCAAATCACCACCATCTTCTACCAAATTTCAACCACAACATCCTTTCTTCCACCTCTACCTAAATCCCTGTTTCAAATATCCCTAAACCTTACAAAATTTCTGAATCTGAAAACCCAAAAACCCATTTTTCCAAACCCTTTAACCTTCAAACCATGGCACCAAGGAAGCAAGACACCGGGAAAGCTAAGGCTGGGGCTTCATCCAGTGCTGCGGAGGAGGTTCCAGGAGGTCCACCTCATGCGGGCCGGAAACCGAGACGGGACCGGGCCCAAATCGAGAGGGATGAAGCAATACAGTGGAGGGAATCGATCATAGGCAGGGGGGTGAAGAATGAGAGACATATAGAGTTAGATGGTGGGTGGCCGGGGCACCACTTGGCGATCGAGGCAATACAAAATCAAGGTATGTCTTTCTGGTTCGAACCTAATCCGGGTTACAATAATGCCTTAGTAGAGGAATTTTATAAATGCATGGTTGTGCCTGAGGCTGGAGCTTTTATGACTCCGGGGGCTCGGATTACTTCTGTGATAGGAAAGACCCCTGTGTTTATTGATGTTGATAAGATTGCTGCTGCATTGAACTATGTGAGGCCCGAAGGGGAGATAAACTTTCCTCGGCCAGTTGATAACCCCATTAACCAGAATTGGGTGAAAGGAGAGATTTATGCAAATAGGAGGGATGCGAGGACCCCGCACTGGCCAGGAAAGTTTAAACCGTCGTATAGGTTTCTCAACCAAGTTGTGTGTTATAATATTTCACTACAAGAGAAAACACATTTGGCGACCAAATCAATTTTTGTCGCTGATTATAGCACCTTCAGCGACCAAATTTTGTTTGTCGCCATATGCAATACTTTGGGCGACCAACCAACATTTGTCGCCTATGCAATGCCTTTGGCAACCAAATAAATTTTGGTCGCCGTATGCAATGCCTTTGGCGACCAAATTTTTTTTTGTCGCCTATGCGATGCCTTTGGCGACCAAATTTTTTTTTGTCGCCTATGCAATGCCTTTGGCGACCAATTTTTTTTTTTTGTCGCCTATGCAATGCCTTTGGCGACCAAACATCGGCTTTGGTCGTGGAGACATATGGCGACCAAAAATTTTAGTCGTCGATGGTATATTTCAATAAAATTAAATAATAAAATAAAATAAAATACTTTTCAAAAAAATATATATAATAAAATATAGTGCAATACATAATTTATGATAAATAATGTTATACATTTGGTAATGTAAAAAGGAATATATGAAAAGATAATACATATATATTGTTTCTAACAAATGGAACATAAATGCATAGGTAGCCCAGTGGTTAGGTGTTGGGTAAAGAAGTGGGAGGTCGTGGGTTCAATTCCTGGCAGGCGCATGTGGAACATTAATTTTTTTTTTTCGTATGAACTTTCGGCGACAAAATATTGGTCGCCGTATGGCTCCCCTTTGGCGACAAACGGTTTTGGTCGCCGTATGGCTCCCCTTTGGCGACAAAATTTTTTGGTCGCCGTATGGCTCCCCTTTGGCGACAAAATATTTTGGTCGCCGTATGGCTCCCCTTTGGCGACCAACCTGATTTTTAGTCGGCATATACATTCCCAGACCATCTTTCGGCGACAAACTGGGCGACTAAAATATTGGTTGCCAAAGTATTAGGGCGACTAAAAACAACCCTTTGAAGACAAATTTTTTGGTCGCGGAAAGCGATTTCTCTTGTAGTGTTTATCCGAGGGGGACTGAGAACAAGCCCCAAGAGAAGGTTGGGAATATTATGTGGGCATTCACTGGGGAGGACACGGTGTGTGACTGGGCGTTATTTATTTTCGGGGAAATGGTTGATTTCAGGGCTGCGTCGAAAAATGTCAGAATGCCTTTCCCGTGCCTAGTGACCACGATCCTTAGGAGGGACGGCGTTCCAGGAACTAAATTTTATACGAATGACAGGTTGGATCCGGGGAACTTGGATTCTACTATTCTAACTCGGAGTAAGGCTCAGATTAAGGGTGGTGGGGAATCAATGCTTACCCCACCGTCATCAGAGGCTTCTATTAAGGAGTGGTTCAAGAAACTGTTCTGTCAGAATGTGGCTATCATTAAGAGTCAGAAGAAGCTGAAACTGGAACAGAGACAGATGGCTAGGAAGCAGGTGGAATTTGATGATCAGTTGAGTTATGTGAGGAAGCATGTTACAGGGGAGACTTCTGGTCCTTATGTTCCCCGTAGGTGGCCGGAGCTGGAGGTGAGTGACGACTTTGAGGAGCCAGATGCACCAAATGAGGACTCGGATGAGTAGAATGGGCTGAGCGCGGAGTTGGACACGGGTTGGCTTGGTGATGTTAGTTTTATGTTTTGCTATGTTTGAGTGTTGGGAATTATGAATTTTTCTGTGGTTGTTTATGTTGGAGGTGTGACCGTATGTGTGGTCGGTGGGTTTGTCAAAACTTAATTTGTGATGTCATGTTCTATATGGTGTTAGAATATTAGTTGTTATTATGTGATGTTCGAGTTTGTGTTGTCTGTGTTGGTGACAGCCAGTCTGGGTAGATTGACCATGAGCTTCTATAGGCCGCCACCTCTTTGCATGTTGCCTTTTTGTCTTGTTAACTGCGGTCATTATAAGCCTATCGAAGCCCTTAGTTGACCCGATGCACGTCGTTTGACTCTCTTGCATGCATGTGTTATATTTAGATTATGAGTGTGTGGTATTTTAATTCGTGGGCTTTCATTGCATATCTTGGCGTTGTTTTGACTGGCACGTGGTGATTCTGTTTCAATCCATGTTGATCGCCAGGCGCCTCACATGGGATGTAGAGTGTTTCGGTGAGTGTGAGTGATACCGTGGCACGCGGGAGCATGCTATCTTGAACTTTGTTAAGGAATGGGATTATTCGGGTTTTGATTGGAGCATGCATGTGACTGAGTTGTGGGTAATAGCGAGATGATACTCGAATTGTTCAGTTAATTTTGTACAGGTTGCATATCCCTTGTATCCCTTTTTGAGTCGTTGTGTTGGTTTTATTCTTTTCGTTTCGTTCGTTACTAGGGACTAGCAACGCTCAAGTTGGGGGATGTGATAGGTGCGTGGAAAGCTTGCTTTTGAGCGCCTAAGTAGGGTGGTTCAGCGCGTTAGTCGTGCGTGTTAATGATTATTTTCCGTTTAATGCGTGCACAGTGGCGTTCTTGTTATTCTGTGAAGTTTTTCAGGTATTTTGGCTTTTGGCATGTGTGTGTGTGCATGGCTTGAAGTGGAAGCGCGGGAGATTGAGGCTTGGAAGATGGATTTTGAAATGTTAGGCCGAAGGGGATCGGTATCGATACCCCTCTAAGAGGTATCGATACCAATTGGTTATGAAGGGACAAGTTTGGATCCAGAAGGTCTAGTATCGATACCCTTATCAGGGGTATCGATACTAATGTCTTATGCCAAGTCAAGGAGTCAACGCAAGCATTTCGGTATCGATACCCCTATAAGAGGTATCGATACCGAGCGGTTACGCAGCCCAAACGATGGCGTTTCAATGTATTTTAAGGGTGTCCACTATAAAAACCTTCTTCTTATCATTAATTAGGGTTCGAAACTTTTTAGATTTTTCTGCACTTTGGAGTTTTGCGGCTATAGTTTTGAGAGCCTTTATGCGTTCAGCGTTCTGCATTCAAGTTGATGTTTCCAGAGTTTCTGCTTGTGGATTGATACCGCGTATTGATAATCAATTTCAATTCTTCTTTTGCAATCTACGGTATCTTTAGTTATCGTTTTCTTTTTATTTGATTCTTCTAACATGTTTAGATCTAGGTTTAATTCATTTTATGAAATTCTCATAATCATGAGTGAGTAGTCGTTCTGAGTGCGGCCCCGGGACGAAGGTGTCCCGTGGCTAGGCTAATTTATGTTCCACCTCGATGCCGAATCATTTTAATTAATGCGTAATTTTTTAATACGGAAGTTTTTCTAGCAAACAAACCCGGGCACTGCCAATTCCAAATGCGAGCAGAAATTGGTGACAAGTGGTGCGCATTTGTTGGGAACTATTTTTCATATTCTTAAATCTATTCATTGAATGATTGTGGCCCGAGTGAATGTGAATTAGACTAGCTGCGGGCACCGTAGTGCCCACGGCCGTGCTCTCCTTTTTAAATCCATAGTTCAGAAGTTGAATTAGTTTAATTTAGTTAATCAGTCAAACCATTTGAGCAAGGGGTGGCTACCTGAGAGCCAATTACAAACGTAGAGCCGACATTGTTTGAGTTAAGCACCGTAGACCGTCTCTGTGGTTCGACTCCGGTACTTCCGGATTTATTGTGCTGCACCGGTCGATAGTCCTACACTTGGGACGAAATTCTAGTTAATTATTAATCACCCGAACGGTCAAGCAGACAGGGAGAAAAACAACTCGTATGACAGCCTTATGAAGTCCATATTCCAGTCCAGTGCCAAAGTAAAAAGACTTTCCTTCTATCCCTTCTCATTGCATTAAATCTCCAGTTTACCTTATCAGCTATATTTCGTCTTGTAGATTATGCAAAAAGCTTCTATTGGTCTGGAGAGAGCCAAGGAGGCCGAGAAGGAGCTAAAGAAAGAACAGAAAAGAGCGGAGAGGGCTAAGAAGAAAAACGCTCAGTATGCTCAGTCACTGAAGGAAGCTCAGGGGGAAGCGAAGGGACTGAGGAGAGAGAATGTCGAGCTGATGAGAAGAGCCGAGGAGGTTGAGCATGATCTTCACGAACAACTAGCTGCTGCGGAGGTTAGGGCGGAGGCTGAGTACGACCGAGCTGTCGTCGTGATTACTGACAACTACCGGGCTCAAATGCCGGCAGTAAAGGACGCTGTCTAGGAGATGGCCTGGCGGAGGTGTCTCAGTAAGCTCGGCGTAGACGAATCTTCTCCTCACCGGATCAATATGGAGTTGCCGAGCGAGACAGCTGCTGCTCAGGCTCATCCCGACGCTCAGTCTCAGCCCAACCTTGAAGCTCAGCCCGAACTCCCTCTAAAGTAGATCCAAACAGATGAAGCCGTTACTGATCTTACCGGCCCAGGAAACGGTGCTGCTAAGCACACTATTGGAGGTGACAACCCTGATCCCAATCTTGCCACTATTGTCGAAGGGCACAGTGAAGAGGTTTGATGCCTGTGTTACCTTTCTGTTTTTTGAACTTTTGATGATCAGCCCTGTGAGGCTTTGCTCGGCTGTGTGTGGCCCTTTGATACTTTTTAAGTTTCTCGTACTTACTTTCATGCTTACTTGCTCTTCCCTGTGTGGCTTGCTTGGCCGTTTGTGGCCTCTTGGATACTTTAAGTTTTTTACCTTGGGTGGTATGGTATACTTTAAGTTTTTGACCTTGGGTGGTAGAAATATTTTAGTCCTACTTGCATTATTCATTGCAAGTCTAAGTTTACCAAGTGTCCACGTACTTGGATTTGTGCATTCATCGTTGCAAATATAAGCCTTTTCATACCTAGAAGTCTCATTGCAATATTCGATGCAAATCTAAGTTTTTTCATACTTAGAAATTTATTGCAATATTTGTTGCAAATTTTAGTTTTCTCATACTTAGAAATCTTATTGCAATATTCGTTGCAAATCTAAGTTTTTCATACTTAGAAATTTATTGCAATATTCGTTACAAATCTAAGTTTTTTCATACTTAGAAATTGAATGCAATATTCATTGCAAATCTAAGTTTTTTCATATTTAGAAATTCCAAAGGAATTTTAGATTGAGTGTCTTCATACTCAACTATACTCCATTAATGTTAGGGTATGTTCCCACCCTCTGCTCCCCAATAGGAAACAAATTTTATATGATTTTGGTTCATATTAGACACAGCCACAAGTAGAAAAAAGTAAAATGGAATTTTATTAATCATTGAGGTAGCAAAAAATAAAAATAAAATAATCTAAATAAGCTAAAGTTGGCAATTTTATTCGTAATCCCAACTAAGGAATAACGTCGTGACTATATTCGAAGTCACAAAAGCAAAGGCTAATTACTGGTAAAATTTTCTTAAGTTCTGGACATTCCATGGCCATGGTAGTGGGTCTCCATCCAGGTCGGCCAAAAGATAGGCCCAAATGCCAGCAATCCCCACAATCTTATACAGTCCTTCCCAGTTCGGCCCAAGTTTCCCATCTGAGGATATCTTGGTATTTGCCAAGACTTTCCTTAGGACTAAATCTCCAACCATGAACTCTCTTGGCTGCACTTTCTTGTTGTAACTTCTCCGCAGCTGCTCCTAGTATGTTGCCAAGGTAATAAGTGCACGCTCACTTTTTTCCTCGGCAAGGTCGAGCTGCTCAGCCAGGGCTTTATCATTGCCTCCAGACTCCACAAGAGCAGTGCGATTGGTCGGCAAGCCAATCTCTAATGGGATCACCGCCTCTGTCCCATAAGCAAGGGAGTATGGCGTCTCTCCCATAGATCGCCGAGGAGTGGTCCTGTATGCCCAGAGTACGACTGGTAGCTCGTATGGCCAATTTCCCTTCTTACTTTCCAGCCTCTTCTTGAGACTCTTAAGGATGGTCTTGTTTGAAGCTTCTGCTTGACCATTACTCTGTGGGTAAGTTGGGGTTGAATAGTAGTTTTGGATGCTATACTGAGCACAGAAAGCTTTGAACTTTTTGCCGAACTGGGATCCATTATCTGAAATGATGGAGTAAGGTACTCCAAATTGTGTAATGATCTTGCTCCAGAAAAATTTCTTTACCATGGCCTCTGTGATCTTTGTTAAGGCTTCACCCTTTATCCACTTAGTGAAGTAATCCATGCCAATGAGTAGGAATTTTCGTTTCCCTGTTGCCATGGGGAGAGGACCCACAATGTCTAATCCCCATTGCGCAAATGGCCACAGACTTGTTAAAGGAAGAAGGTCCTCTGCTGGAGCTCGGATAAGAGGTGAATACCTCTGGCATTTTTCACACTTCTTGACAAAGACCTTTGCATCTTCTTTCATGTAAGGCTACCAATACCCCTGCGATATTGCTCGGTGGGCTATGGATCTCCCGCCTGTGCGTCCTCCACATGTTCCAGCATGGATCTCGTGGAGGAACTTCCGAACCAGAGCTGGGTGTACACATAACAAATATGGACCAAGGAAGGATTTTTTATAAAGCTTATCTTCTGGAGAGAGCCAGAAACGTACTGACTTGGTTTTGATCTTGTGAGCTTCCCTCTTGTCTTCTGGCAAAGTCCCATCTCATAGGTATGCCACTATTAGGTCCATCCAGCTCGGCCCTAGCTCAGTCTCCATAACTATCTCCACTGCTCGGCCAATGCTTGGCTCACTCAAGTAGTCCACAGCCACTGTACGACGGTACTCCATTTTGACTGCTGACCCTAAGCATGCTAGTGAGTCCGCATGTGCATTCTACCCCGAGCTGATTTGCTGGATATGGACTTCTTCAAACTGGTCAAGCAGATCCTTGGCCGCCTCAGAATATGCAACCATCTTCTCGCTTTTTGCAGCGTATTCCCCTGAAAGTTGGTTAACAACTAATTGTGAATCACAAAACACTCTTAGTTTACCTACTTTGAGTTCTCTGGCACTTCTAAGTCCGGCAAGCAAGGCTTTATATTCTGCCACATTGTTGGTGGCACTAAACCCTAGCCGCAGTGCTTGTTCCAGCACCAACCCTTCTGAAGAGAATAACACCACTCCTGCTCTTGACCCTTTGTTGCAAGCTGACCCGTCAACGTACAACCTCCATTCTTCTGGATACAGCTCAGCGTTTCTCGTTGGCTACTCAAGAACAATACTTTGCTCCTTCTCGTGGAGAGTTGGTGGTGGTGGGGCTACTTTTGGAGTGAATTTTGCTATAAAATCAGCCAAAATTTGCCCTTTTATTGCCGTCCTGGGCTGATAATCATGGTCAAACTGGCTCAACTCAATGGACCACTTGGATATTCTGCCAGAGAAATCTGCCTTCCTAAGCAAAGCCCTTAGTGGATATTCAATAAACACAGTGATGGGATGCTATAAGAAATAGTGTGGCAGTTTTCTTGAAGTAATAACAAGAGCATACACCAATTTCTCCAATGGTAAGTACCGCGTTTCTGCGTCTAACAAAGTCTTGCTCATAAAATAGAGCCTGCTCTATCCCTTTTATTCGTAGGAGAACCGAGCTGACTGCGTGCTCGGATACTGCTAGATACAGTATCAATCGCTCCCCAGCTTCTAGAGTAGAGAGCAAGGGTGGTGATGACAAGTAAATTTTCAATTCCTGGAAAGCCTGCTCCTGCTCGGCTCCCCACTCACACCCTTCCCTCTTCTTCAAAAGTTGAAAGAATGGTCTGCAACGATCGGAGGATTTACTAACAAAACGGTTAAGAGTGGCTGCCATCCCTGTTAGTCTCTGGACCTCTTTCGTGGTTTTAGGGCTTTGGAGATTCTAAAGCGCTGTAATTTGATCTGGGTTGGTCTCAATTCTCCTCTTGGTCACCAGGTGTCCTAGAAATTTCCTTGAGCTGATCCCAAAAG
Source organism: Vaccinium darrowii (assembly GCA_020921065.1). Lineage (NCBI taxonomy): Eukaryota > Viridiplantae > Streptophyta > Magnoliopsida > Ericales > Ericaceae > Vaccinium > Vaccinium darrowii. The sequence continues at coordinate 16,133,544 of CM037159.1, read as the reverse complement.
CACACTTTGAGGCATTTAGCTTTAACTTGTATTCTCTTAGGATATTGAAAGTCGTCTTTAGGTTGGCAAGATGGTCAGGCTTCACCTTGCTTTTGACTACCATATCGTCTATATAGAACTCCATGGTCTTGCCAAGTTGATCCTTGAACATCTTAGTAACCAATCTCTGATAAGTCGCTCCAGCATTCCTTAGCCCAAACGGCATGACCTTGTAACAGTAGAGACCTCTTGGCGAGATGAAGGATGTTTCTCTTGGTCGGGCTCATACATAGCTACTTGATGATATCCTCAATATGCGTCAAGGAAGCTCATCCTTTCATAGCCTGACGTGGCATCTACTAGTTGATCAATCCTGGGAAGTGGAAAGCTGTCTTTGGGGCATGCTTTGTTGAGGCTAGTAAAATCCACACAGACTCTCCATTCCCCATTTTTCTTTTTTACCACAACAGTGTTAGCCAGCCAGTCCGGATAGCTCACCTCTCTTATGGCTTCCGCTTTGAGCAGCCGATCTACTTCCTCAATCACAGCATCTGCATGTTGCGATACCGACCTTCTCACTTTTTGCACAACGGGTTTGTGCTGGGGATCTACATTTAAGTGGTGGCAAATTACCTCCGGGGTCTATCCTAGGCATCTCCTACGGCGTCCAAGCGAAGACATCAATATGGTCTTTCAAGAAAGCGACCAATTCCCCTTCTTCCTGTTCGGAGAAGGTCTCGCCGACCAGGAAATATCTTTCCAGATCGTCCTCTTCAATCTGAATCTTCTTTAATCCCTCCACCATCTTCTTGGTGGGGTCTCCTTCCACGTCCTCTAGGGTAGGCTGGTCTGGTACCTCAACTGTCTAAACGAGCTCGGCCCTTGGGGATCTCTTTAAGACCATGTTCAAACACTGGTAGGCTACTTTTTTATTACCTTTTATGCATTCAATACCATCCACCCCTTGATACTTAATTTTCTGATGGTATGCATCCATGTTCTTCCTATAATCACGTTATAGGAAGATGGAAGGTCTACCACCAAAAAGTTAGTTTTAAGAACAAAGTTTGATTGGAACACTGGTAGCTTGGGAAAGCTTTACATGTAGCTTTACAAGGTGGAAAACTGGTAGCTTTACATGTTTTGTTCACATCCAAGACACTCATTGTTGGTGTATGAGTTCTTACAAGGTGGAAGCTTGGGAAAGCTATTGGCCTCAAATGAAGAAGGCACAAAGTTTGATTGGAAAAAAAGAGTGGATGTTGTTAACAGTCTTGCAGATGCTTTGTCATATATGCACCACAATTGTTCACCTCCTATCATTCATCGCGACATATCGAGCAAAAATATTTTGTTTGATTCTGAGTACGTGGCTCACATCTCTGATTTCGGGACGGCTAGATTTATGAAGCCGAACTCTTCTAATTGGACTTCATTTGCAGGAACCTTGGGATACACTGCTCCTGGTATATTTGTCACGCCCTGTTTTTTAACAAGTCAAATATCATAAATATCCACGTGACACAAGTCAAAAGTCAACAACTCTCTATTGGAAAGTCTAAGTCCAAGTTCCCTTACATACTTGATCCAAGTCAACAATTCTCGAAGGGGCACTACATCGTACCCGGATGCATGAATACCCAAAATACAAGTTTAGAGTTATTACATAAGTCCAAATTGTTAGAAGATTGAATAACCAAAAGTTACATTGTCATTTATCAAAATACAAAACTTGAGATGGAAAAATATCTTCATGCATGCATAAGCTTCACATAATGCATCACTCCACAAGCATCCGATCTCATGCTCCATGCTGTGTACCTGGGAAAGATAGGGTAAGCTCACTAGCTCGTAGGGAAAAACCATACTACAACCGCTAGGCATATAAATATGATGAGTGCACATGATGTGGTTTGCCAAGATTAGAGATGCCCAAAGGAACACAACGGAAGCTAAAACAAGGGATACGTGTCCAAGAAGTACCCACGTGTCCAAAGTGATATCAAGTGTCCAAAAAGATTTCAAGGTGTCCCAGAGTACCCATTAGTTCATTAAGTTTGTCAAAATCATCAACAAGTATCACACGTGTCCAAAACCGTGTCCAAATATCCATTGTTACCCAAAATACCATATGTACCTCAAAACATTTTCATTTCCAAGTACTCAACACCACCTAAGTTTCCATCTTTGTTTCACCAAAACTACCCAAGTTACTCACGCAAGTTTAAAACCAAGTCCACAAGTCGAGTTTCGACAAAACACCATAGATAGTCCAAAATCTCATTTCCCGTTTCTTTCATTGAAGAAAACCATCATTTTCATTAAAACTAGGGATTTAATCCCTCTGCCAGATTCCATAGGCCTCGCGTGCCTCTGCCGGGTTCCATAGGCCCTGCGTGCCTCTGCCGAGTTCTGTAGGCCTCGCGTGCCTCTGCCGGGTTCCATAGGCCCCGCGTGCCTTTATCAAATTTTTTACCAAATGATAGCATTGGTTTAAAACACCTCATTATCACAAACATTTCCTTAAAACTTTCATAACAAATCCATTTCTCCATTTCATTTCACCAAAGCATCCCCTTTTTGATAAAATGAGGTACACACACACTCACACACGCATTTAAAATCCAACAACCTTTCACGCATCATTAAGTGACATATTTAGTTATGATTTTATAATTCATGAGTCAAAACATGACCCAAATGATACCAAAGGTCAAATACGAGAAAGAATGGGCAATCGGGGGTCAAACGGACATCAAAGGGTGGCCAAAAATCACCCAGAAAACAGAGGCAGCAACATAGAAACAGGGGCAACAGCTGCCTTGTCCAGAAAATGGCAGATTTTCACCTCTAAGGTGTGGAATTTCAACCCAAAACACAAATGGGATAGTTTAAGCTCAAAGTAGAGATGTTAGACAACAAATAAACATGGAGGGAGGTCAATTCCACTCCCAATTTCATCATTCAACAATCAATTTCGCAGATCACAAAATTAAAGTGAGAAAAACTCACACAAAGAGGGAAAATATGAATTTCAAGGAAATTGAAGCAAATAACAAGATATGTTCAACATATCACAAGTATATAACTAGAGGAGGTAGTAATTGTTTCCCTACCTCATGGGTTAAGCTCCAAATGTGAAGAGAAAAGAAAACCCTAGGTTTAGAAACTCCCAAACCGAAATGTGAGCTCCCAGGGCGAATCCAAGGTGACCCGAGCTCCCCACGGCGCGTAGAACGTGAAAATGGCCTAGGTTCTTGAAGTGGTTGAGTGAGGATGGGTTAACTTGAGCTAGGGAGGTGCAACAATGGACGACAGAGAGGAGAGAGAGGGGCCGATCGGGTTGGGGAGGGAGGAGAGAGTGGAATGTTTTAATTTTTACAAATCTTCCCCCATACACTACTAATATAATTCTCTTATTACACTACACACCCAAATGTGACTTGTGTATATAATATGTGACCACAATACTTATTTTCATAAACTAAACTTAAGTAAAGACTATAATTTGGAGTCTTTACTTTAATTTATTTATGAAAATAAGGAAGTACCCCCCATTTGGAAACAATGACATTTACAGAATTTTGAAATTCTAATCACATCAAAATCTCATCCCCCCACTTTTAGTACAAAACCGAAAATGGGCATATTTTTCTCCGAAGAAAATGGGTGAAAGATGACTTTACTTTACAAAAAAATAACTTTTGATTAGAAAAATCCAAGGAACAGTTACCGGGACTTTTTACAGGCCAAAACGAAACTTCTCCAAAAAGTGATTTTTTTTTGTACAAGTCCCTACATCACACCCAACCTTTGTTTAAAAATAATAATAATTAAATTTCCTGGGTCTTTACAATATTTCTGTATTGCAATTTTCTTTTCTCCATTTTTAAGTCTTCAGTTCTCCCTTAACATGGTAATTTTAGCTTTTAACAATCAAGAATGTTGCAAAGTTTTAAACCGCTTCTGGTGTGCACTCAATGCATAAGACATTGAATTTCTCTTAGGGATAAAGGCTTGAAGTCTAAATGATAATGACCATTCATGACATTACTCATCTACTACTACTTTAAAAAAAGTGAAGAATCAAAAGTGTTTCCTACACTTTCCCTTACCAAAAATACCCCTCTTCAAATCTACAAATAACTAACCTAACCCTATTAAAAAAAAAAACAACCGTTACTTGCGGCCTTTTCAGAACACAACTCCCTCCGTTTGGGATGTATCGACACCACCACCCAAAAAACCACCGCTTGGTCTGTACCGATACCCACATCAAAATGAACCAGCAACAACACCACCGTCCCACTCTTTCTAACCGAAACCGTTATTATCCTCCTCTTGCCCCAACGTTTCCCCCGCTTCTGTCATCAAACCAAATTGCGCCAGGCAGAATTACTTGGCGTACCGTTGCCCAGTGCCCACCGCCGACCATCTCCTCCTCCTGCCCCTTCCATCTCCCACACGGTAAGAGATTCCCTATTTTCATAAATGTATGCTGCGTTCCTTTACTCCATGGATTTTGCATCAAATATTCAATGCACTTAAGGTGTTCGATGTATTGCTCCAATTGGAACCAACCAACCAATATCACCCAAAAGGGATAGATTCCGGATAGAATTTCAGTTTTCCCCTCGAATTTGAATTGGAATCACTGTCGAGATTTGAATAGGCAGTGGGCATCTCCCTTAAATGAGTTCTACGCCTAGAAAGCATCGGCTATTTTACTACATTCTCTATCTTTAGTCCAGCGTCGGCTATTTTACTACATTCTCTATCTTTAGTCCAGGATTACTACCACTCATAAAAGCCTACCGGAAAATTTATAATTAAGGCCCGCTATTTGAATTTTAGACCCACGACCAAGAGAAGCATTTGAGAGCAAGGGTGGGACCGTTTAATTTTATAGGGCAATTTGTTCAAAAGTCCTAGGCAAAGAATTTATAACCCCTTTAGTCCATCAAACAAGTTTATAACCTATCCAGTCCTAACGCTAGCAATTTTTTTTTTTTTTTACCAAAAAAAAATTTGTACCCTATGAAAGTGCCGAAAAAGTTTGTACCCTATGAAAGTGCCTAAAATTCTAGGGTACCCTACGAAAGTGCCTAAAACCCTAGGGTACCCTACAAAAGTGCCTAAAACCCTAGAGTACCCTATGAAAGTGTCTAAACCACTAAAACCCTATAATAGGAAAGTGTACCCTAAAACCTAAAACCTAAACCCTAGGGTACCCTATGAAAGTGCCTAAAATTCTAGGGTACCCTATGAAAGTGCCTAAAACACTAAAACCCTATAATAGGAAAGTGCACCCTAAAACCTAAACCCTAGGGCACCCTTTGAAAGTGCCTAAATTCTAAAAAATAAAAAATAAAAAAAATTCATGGACCTTAGACCTTGTAAAACTTTAACATGGACTAAATGCTCAATAAGTCCCCACTTCTGGACCTTAGAACAATTAACCGAATTATAATCCAGTAGTTGATCATGGACCTGTTACTATATAGTCCTTTTCACCCACCAGTAAAATGAGAAAGGAGGACAACCTGTTCTTCTTCTTCAAGTAGATCGTACCACATTACAGAACACCCAGACTGTTACAGGATGACAATATTTTCTTGCCAAGGGACCTGTATATGTAGATCTATTCCCTTCCTTGAAACCAAAGGGTTTTTTTTGGGTGGTTGCCAAAAAAGATGGGTTCACTTATGACAATAGGAGAACAAGAAACAGAAATACATCAACAGATAGGACAGCACTTCCTACAAGAGAGATACCACAAGACCAAAATAGTGCAACCTGCACCCAATTAACCCAAGCAACCCCCACATTAGAAACCTTTTGGCGGTTCGTGCGTCGCACTCTTACGGCTCCTCAATCAAAAAAATTTGATAAACCTGCAACGACCAAAACTATTCATGAATATCATTAATCATAACATGATAAAATAAATAAATTCAAACAGTCACAAAGTCCAAATAATTAACCATAAGGGTTTCAAATTAACACCTGCACAAGATATAAAGAAGATTTGAAAAACCAACAGAAAGTAACAGAACAATAAAAGAATAAATACACATCTGCTCATGATCCTTTTTTTAATCCGATCTGCTCATGATCATCCATCCTCAATTCACTTGTCCACAGATAACTGAAAAGGACGATCATTTACCATCAAGGATCCACTTCTCTGAAAATGAAGGCTATAGAGTATATGCCAACATGCTAAGAACTCAAAAATGAACCATTACACTGGAGTTAAGAAGGGATAGAACATAGAGCAGTAACGGGGTTGAGCATCTCCCTCAAAAATAGTATAATCTTAATATTGTTCTTCTGAAGTCCAATTATTGCTGCTAGAATGGCTTTTCATGTCACTGCCGCAAGGCTGTACAATGACTGAAAAAGGAAGCATCAAAGTATACTTTGTAAGAGCCAACCACAAGGGCATTCATCCTAGAGCTATAATAAACCATTGACGATACACAGCAAGCACACCACTGACAATTATAGATCCCTGGTTAAACCTCTAGAAAAAAATGTTCTATTTTCCTTTTTTTGGGCCCTTGCGCAAAACCGCTATCCATATTTCATATTCCCACAGTTTGCATTGGTTAAGATGCATAGAGTTGTCCAAACTATGCATCATTTCCATCATCCCAATACCAAAGATAGCAGCTAGATTTTTGAGGGGTGAAAGGAGAAGGATTTTGAAGGTTTAATACTCTTGCTTTATGGTCCAAGCATCCAGTATATTATTACTTGTATTTTCAGCATCTGGTGTTAAAGGTTCAATTTCTTAGACCGATTTCTTAAATTCTTTTACAGGTACAATTCCGGTTTAATTTTGCCCAAGAAGATAGCAGCAAAAGAGAACATAATCTTTGAGGACAACATTGCCATTTTGAAGAAAATGAGCAGAAGAGAAGGTCTGCATTGGTTAATCATTACCAACTGTTTCTTACCTTTATTTATATGCATCAAGTCTTAATGGACTCCATTTTTTCAGATATTAATTCCCAACAGCGAGCCCGTGAAAGGAATAGATATGCTAGATTTACCCCTGAACAAAGACAACACAAGATACAAAGTGTCCTGCTCAATAGGAAAAGGAAGCGCAATGGCTCAAACACTGTTGTTAATCGCAATGTTGGATGCCTTTCAGATGGTGCAATAGAACAGCCTTTTTCAAGTTGGTCTTTGCACGACGACAGACAATCAGTGGTTACTGGTATGTAAATAAATAACTAATTTTATTATCATTTAGGCGTAATGAATTGATATCAGTCTTTAATTTCTATTGTATATGTTATCAATAGGCCAACCATCATTCCAACCTCACCTCTCCCAATTACATGAGCTACGAGTAGTACCTCCTTGTAGTTTTTGCCATGCTAAAAAGTTTCAGTATGAATCTCAAAGCTTTTGTTGCTACAATGGACAAGTAGTTCTTGCAAATGAAGATGTTCCAGAAGCACTTCGCACTTTGTTCACTTCTCAAAGTGAAGAGGGTTTGGAATTCCGCAGACATATTAGAGCATACAATAGCATGTTTGCATTCACATCATTCGGTGTGAAGAGAGACAAAGAACTTGCTACATCAAGGCAAGGAGTTTACACATTTTGCACACAAGGACAAGTTTACCATAATTTGCCCTCTTTGATTCCATCAAGAGACAGTCCTTGCTACTTTCAGCTATACTTCTATGACACAGACAATGAACTTCAGAACAGATTAAGCGTACTAGGGAAAGCACCGCTTGACAAGTGTGTTGTTAAGAAATTGATGGAAGTTCTCTCTGAGAATCCCTATAGTCAAGTTCTTCGAAAATTACAACAGGATCAATTGGATTCTTATCAGATTCGTATTAGAAGTGACGTGAAATTGGATCAAAGCGTTTACAACTCTCCTTCAGCTGATCAGGTCGCAGCAATTTGGATAAAGGGAAATAACCCCAGTGTCGTGCATGAGCGCGATATTATAGTTCATTCAACTTCTGGTCAAAGACACAGAGTGAGACACTATTTTGAGTGTTATGATTCATTGCAGTACCCATTACTATTTCCAAGAGGAGAGGTTGGTTGGCATCAAGACTACGATGAGCCGTTTCCAGTAGCTAATGATGGTGCTTATTTGGAAACGGCTCATCGTACACAAGTCTTTACATCATCTAATGACATCTTTAGACAAGAACGACCAAGTGAGTAGTCTTGTTATTAATTACTTAAATTTACAAGATTCCCAAATTGCTATTTTGTTTTTTATTATTGAATTTGGTTGAGAAAATCAATGGAATCTCTCTTATTCTACAGCTGTCAAAGATGGTGGCAGATATCGTGTTTCATGTGGACAGTACTATTGTTATAAGCTTCAAATCCGAGATGATGACCAGTCAATCTTACTTCTATCTGACCGCCTCTTTCAGCAATATGTTGTTGATATGAATATTTAGCTTGAGAACACAAGGTTGGACTACTATCGACTCAAACAATCACAGATAAGAGCAGAATTATATCAAGGCATCGTGGATAGTGTATTGGGTGGTGAAAGCCGGGGTAGCATGGTGGGGAAAAAGATTGTGCTACCTACATCATTTGTAGGAGGCCTGAGAGATGCGTAGGCGGTACCTAGATGCTATCTCCTTAGTTCAGCGATTTGGAAAGCCAGATCTTTTTATCACAATGACTTGTAACCCGGATTGGAAAGAGATTAAGGATGCCTTGAGAGAAGCGCAGCTTGCACAAGATAGACCTGATCTAACTGCACGTGTTTTCCGAGCAAAGTAAAGGACCTAAAGGATCAACTTTTTAAGAAGCATATTTTTGGGAAAGTAGCTGCACATGTCCATGTTATTGAGTTCCAAAAAAGAGGCCTGCCCCATGCACTTATGCTGATTATTTTAAAGTCAGAGTTCAAAATTACAAGTCCAGATCACTTTGACAAATTTGTTTGCGCTGAAGTTCCAGATCCTGACAAGTTCCCTGACTTGTATGAAAAGGTAGCAAAACATATGATGCATGGACCTTGTGGGAACTTGAACAGAGAAAACCCGTGCATGCGTGATGGAAAATGCAAGAACCGTTACCCCCATCCATTTTGTGAAAAGACGATGCAAAGGAAAGATTCTTATCCAGTATATCGAAGAAGCAAAGAAAAATTCAAAGTACATGCGCGAAAAGCTATTCTGGATAATTCATGGGTGGTACCTTACAACCCTTATCTTCTTAGTAGATATAATTGTCACATTAATGTTGAGATATGTTCAGGGGTGAAAGCAGTTAAATACCTTTACAAGTACATATACGAAGGTCATGACAAGGTCACTGTTCACGCACATTAGTAATAATGTGGGGGATGTTACTGTTGATGAAATACAACAATACCAAGATGCTCGATGGGTATCAGCCCAAGAAGCTATATGGAGGATATTTGAGTTTGAGTTGAATGAGATGTACCCAGCAGTTATAAATTTGCAACTACATCTTCCAAACAAACAATTTGTCTCTTATTGGGCAAATCAAGACCTGGGGGATATTATTCACTCAGATATAGCTTCAAAAACAATGCTTACTGAATTCTTCAACTTCTGTTTAAGAGATAAGGTGGGAAAAAAATATCTTTATAGAGATTTTCCAGAGTATTTTGTATGGAATAAGGATGGAAAGTGTTGGGAAGAAAGAAAAACAAGAGACGTAATTGGTCGTATCAATGGAGCAAATCCTTCAGAAGGAGAAAGATATTATTTGAGACTTCTGCTTAACCATGTTAGAAGCCCTACATCTTTTGCTGATTTATTGGCGTATAACGGTGTGCAATGCTCATCGTTCAAAGAAGCTGCTGAAACAAGGGGACTTCTACAATCTGATGACTGGATAATAGAAAGCTTAATGGAGGCTGCCTCATTCAAAATGCCATTAACTTTACGTCAGCTTTTTGCTACTATTTTAGTATATTGTGAACCTGCTGACGTACGAAAGTTATGGGATCTGCACTTTGAAGACATGTCCGAAGATTTCACCAGAAATGAATCCATTAGTAGTGAGGTCCGATTGCTGAAAACACTTAGAAGTGTCGATTACTTTTTGGAGGGTATGGGAAGGACTATAAAGGATTATGACTTACCAGCCATGATGTCAGATATGTGTGAAATTGAAGTTACAGGGTTCAGGGAAGTTCTTGATGAACTACAGATTCAAACTCCTTCAGAAGATATTTCAGCCTTAAAATCACTAAACCTGGAGCAAGCAAGTGCTTATAATACCATACTTGAACATGTGAACTCTAATGTGAATGGCATTTTTTTCATTGATGGCCCTGGTGGAACTGGAGAGACCTATTTATATCGTGCCCTACTGGCTACAATTAGATCAAAAGGACATATAGCTATTGCTACAGCAACCTCAGGAGTAGCCGCTTCAATCATGCCTGGTGGTCAAACTTCTCATTCTAGATTTAAAATACCAATAGATGGAAATGAATCAAGTGTATGCAATATACCTAAGCAAAGTGGCACTGCAGAATTATTGCAAATGGCTAAGTTAATAATATGGGATGAGGCACCGGTGGCAAAGCGATGGGCTATTGAAGCATTGGATAGGAGTCTAAGAGATATTATGAGCAGCGATGTACTCTTTGGAGGACGAGTTATTGTATTTGGAGGAGATTTCCGACAAGTTCTTCCTGTCGTGCCCCATGGTACAAGAGTTGAAACAGTAAATGCAAGTTTAGTGATGTCATACCTTTGGCCTAAAATGCAGAAACTCAAGCTATCGAAAAACATGAGGGCTCAACATGACTCAGCATTCAACAACTTCCTTTTACGGGTTGGAAATGGGGATGAACCAACTGTATATGAGGATTTGATAGAAATTCCTGAGGAAATGGTTAGTTGCTATGAAGATACCAATCATTGTGAAGAACACTTGATAAAAACCATATTCCCCTCACTACAAGAAAATGCACATTCGGCGGAGTACATAACTAATCTTGCTATCCTTGCTACAAGAAATGAATCTGTTGACATGCTTAACCAAAAGTGTATTGCCACCTTTCCAGGAAAAGAATGGAAATATACCAGCTATGATGAGGCGATGGATGATACACATAACTATTATCCTGAGGAGTTCCTAAACACATTGACTCCAAATGGCCTTCCCCCACATGAGTTGGTGTTGAAATTAAATAGCCCAATAATGTTACTGAGGAATCTTAATCTATCTAATGGGCTGTGTAATGGGACTCGAATGGTTTGCAAAGGGTTTGAGCCTAATATTATTCATGCAGAAATTACTTCAGGGCAGCATGCACGGCAACAGGTTCTACTCCCAAGAATACCCCTTCTACCAGCTGAAAATGATTCCTTCCCTTTTCAATTTAAGCGTACACAGTTTCCAATTCGTTTATGTTTTGCAATGACGATAAACAAGGCACAAGGGCAAACAATACCTTATGTTGGGGTGTATTTACCCCGACACGTGTTTTCTCATGGCCAGTTATATGTTGCATTATCCCGCGGAATTTCAATGTCATCAACAAAAGTACTTATTAAAACAGAACTGCAAAGAAGAAAGGAAAGATCTTATACAAAAAATATAGTCTACAGAGAGGTTTTGACTTTATGATGGTAAAGTGAAAATTTTACTGGTTTTGCATTATGAGCTGTAATTATATTTGAATGTTGTTGCTAATCCTATATCAAATGACATTCTTTTGCAGTCCATAGTTGAGATATTAGAGCAATACTAACCAAGGAAGAATTCTTACTTGGAAGCCATTTTCGGTTGATATTTGGTTGATTAATGTAAGTTTGCTAAGTTGCTAAAGTTTTATATATTCTAGATTATGTCAGATTGTTAGTTAAATCCCAGTATTCATTTTCAAAAGATTCATGTTCGTTAGAGTTTTTAGCATTGTCTTTCTTTTTTTACTGCACACTAATCATCTGACAATTAGACAATCTGCAATTAGTCCAACTGCTAAAATTGGGTTCTAGATTGCTCTAGGTGAATTTTGGTGCTCCAATCCCTTTAACATTATATGTACATACGGTCCGGCTGCAACATGGAGCTACACTGTTCACTGCCAGCAGTTTTCTGTAGAACATAATCATTTTGCCTTCTCGACATAAAAGATTTGCAATTTTCTGTGTTTGTTAGTTGTTTGCCAACCAAAGATGATGGATCTGCAGAATCTCTATTGTTCTCTTATAGAAGAGAGAGATGGATGTGTTTGAATGGTTTCCCGTTCAGTTAAGACACATGCTAATGTTAAGTGTATTTGAGTTTAGAGATAGATTTGTGTATTAATCTTTACCTCAAATTGTGGAATTGAATCAACAGAAAACTGTAACAGACCGTCCCTCAATGACGCATCTAGAATTTCAAGCAACTATCTATTTATTGGAACTTTTGTAGGACTGGATTAAAGAAACACGGGAAGGGTACAAGCAATTAGACTTAGCCAGCCAGTGTATGCACAGCTAAAAGATTTAAGAGTTTGGTTTTTTCCTTTTCTCTTATTTCCCTTAATCCGTGTCTTTTGATATATGTTCTACTTACCAACACATTTTATTTCTTTGTTAATCTGGTACTATTTTAACAGGTATAAGATTTACATTGAAGGATCCGCATGGTCAGTGAGTGAAAAATACATTCTTGCCTGTAATTCTGTTAATTTACAGGTGAAGCCACATTACTATGATTCTTGACAAAAGTTTGATGCCGGTGCACCACTATTGGCCCATAAAAGAGGACGACAAGTGCAGACCTATTTAGTTTGCAGTTGAATGGGGCAACAGCCACAAGCAAAAGGTATTTCCCTTGTTTCTTCATTTCTTTTCATGATCAATGAGTAAAATTACCCCATAGCTGCAGTTTAGTGTCACAGGTCTCATCTTGGTGAGTTGAAGTTTTGGTGAGAAGTTAAGTCATTAGCTATTGTTGTAGTTACGTTAGTTTTTCATACATCTAATTATGCTTGGCTTATTGTAGTCCGTACTTCGTAGTTTAATGCTAAATATCCAGAAAGCTTCATGTAATATATCAAATTTAAGTATTTGGGTCCGAAAAAATCAGGGGTTTCCATATGTTAGTTTTACACTCTTACTGCTCACGGTTTTCATTACCAATGTACATTGAACTTCAATCAGAAAAATAAATTTATTTATTTATTGGCTTTTTCTATCTCGGAAAGGAAATCCCTAATTCTGTCCTTGCAGGCATAAGATATTGGGAAGGCAGCAACTTCATTCAACAGGATTTGAAGATGGATCATCTGTATGAGTACATGTTTCATCTCTTGAGCGACTACGCCTAGCCCATGAGATACAAGCCCACTAAACCTCGAAAGCCAATCGAAGTCTGTTCGGAGACATTGGTTTGTCCTGCGATAGGAATACAGAAGTTTATGATGGAATTGATAGTGAAGTGTCCAACAGACGTGAGCCTATGCAATATGCCTCCTCCATATGATGTTGTTCTGTTTCATACACTTCTCAGAAGAAAAGCAAATTAGTTGGCCAAGTAAAGTTGTGTTAATTTTATTTTAGAGGATCTCTAAAGGTTACATATTTAGTTACTTTTGATGCCAAAACTAATTACCTGAGATTTAGAAAAAGGTTTGCTTGGAAAATCAGTATGATTGGAGCCATGGAACTTTGAAGTCAGTTCTTGCCTTTGGGCTATGATAATGCACTCACTAAATATTCAGTTATGTTTGACACTGCTTTTTTTTTTTTTTTTTGAGATCGGCTATGTTCGACACTGTTATTGTATAAAAAATTACACGTGTTTGACCCGGTTATAGAGGAGAGATTGACTATGCGGGAGGGCATGTGTTGACAATGTAAATAATAAAGTTGCCACGCTCTTAAACCACGTGCAACGCACGTGCAAATCAACTAGTAATTGATAAGTCATTAATTAATAATCATTATGTATCATACTCTCTCATAATTTAGTGTGACTTATTATCCGCTCCGAAATCATGTACCTCGTTTAAGATATTTTTAGGGATGTTTTGGCAAATAATCTGAGCCAGATTAATTTTTTGTCTGTATTCGATTTTTTTTGCATTTGTTAGTGCATCAATTTTTTATGAATTATTGATTTGTCTGGACAAGAGGAATCTAAAAAGTAAAAACCATTTGGATAATTTGTGTCTTTGTTTACAAGAATTTTAGTTTGGCTACCAATTTTTTTTACTTTTTAGAGTCCTCTCATCAAGACAAACCAATAATCCAGAAAAAATCGATGCAAAACTCCAAAATGCAAAAAATAATTTGAATAAGGACAAAAACTAATGTGGCTCAGATTATTTTGCCGAAACAACGCTTAGTCTAGTCTGATTTAATGTCAGACAATTTTTGGCCTTTCTGACTAGCAAAAAGCAAAAATTCCTCCTTCATGAGTTAAGTACTTTCCTAGATTACACAGAACTGGGTATACTTTGCGACATAGCCAATTCTTGAAATGTAGTGCGAGGCCGTGAGCATGCTTCTCCCCTTCCTTCCATGAAACCCTGTTCTTAGTTGATTATTTTCTTCTCATCATTTTTTGGGGGCAGAACTTGCATATACAATGGAAGTGAATGAGAAATGCGACGTTTATAGTTTTGGGGTGCTAACACTGGAAGTGATTATGGGGCAGCATCTGGGCGATCTCATCTCGTCCCTATCATTATCTTCTTCTTTCTCGTCGTCCTTGTCATCATCAACTGGGCATGTGATTCTATTAAAGGATGTGTTGGACCAACGTCTCCCGCCTCCTCCAAATCATGTGGCAGGACAAGTTGTGGTTGCTGCAAAAGTTGCATTTGCATGTTTGAATGCTAGACCGCTCTCTCGACCAACCATGGAACAAGTTGCAAGGAAGTTATCAAAGCCAAAGCCATCATTGCCAAACCAGTTTGACCTAATCACATTAGGGGAACTCCTTGATACCAACTCCTTCACTTGTTGAGTTTACTTGGACTTCAGCTCTTTTGGGTTTTATTTAACCCCCAATTTATTACTGCCATTGTTCAATTTCACCCTTATTTTGTCTGCTTTCTGCACTTTTTTGTGCTGTGTGTAAAATAGACTTTCATCCCAAAAATAAATGTCATGGAGAATAGAAGAAATCCAACTTCTATGTGCATCAAGTATCTACTATTACATTGAAATATTAGACGTGTCTTTTGGGGTGTAGATTCAAATGAATAAAATAAAAGGTGATAAATTTTTTCAACCCTATACAATAGACCGACATACCAAAAAACTACAGTGTCAGAGTTCGAACTGGAGAAGTCTCTTAATTAGCATCATTGTAACCTCAAAATACCCTTCCATCTCCTATTTTACCTTCACCCAAAGAATAATTCAATTTCTCAATATGTTGAGCCTTACATGATGTATGCCACAACCAAGTAGAGGGTCAAAGCCTTCCAAGAGGCTCCAATTGAGTCACTCAGAGATAATAAAGGTTTGTGGTTAAAAAAATGATAATAGTAATTTTTCTTGTATGGTTTAAATTCTCATTCCTATTGTGTGGTCCATGATGAGGAAATTAAGTGAGAGTGGGGCCAAGCCAATGGGTTTTCGGTGAAGTATGTAGCTGGCATAAGGGCTGTATTATTTTGGGAGTTGATAAGGGGCAGAGATATGAAGCATGTGAATTGTCCAAGCCAATAAAGGAAAAGCTGTGATTGATTTCAGTGGAATTAAAAGAGATAGAATGGGTTGATTGTACTGACCAAGTCAGTATGAGATGGATGGCCAAGCCATTTGTTTATTCGGTGCATTTGTTAGGGTGGAGAATTAGGTGTGCTTTTGTGTGGCTGGAATTTACCTTGTTTATGTACAAATGTCACTACAAGAAATTTCACAATTCCCGACTAAATTCTAGTCGGCTAAGGTGGCCATTTTAGTCGGCAAAATATTTTCCGGACTAGTTTTTTGGTTGGAAATTTTAGTCGGGTAATGCTTGTCGGCAAATGTCGTCGCCAACTAAAAAATATTTAGTCAGCCAAGGTGTATACATTGGCGACAACGGGTCCCGACCCAAAATTTAGTTGGTAATATGATTCTAGTCGGAAAATGCTAAATTCTAGTCGGGAATGTGTTGGAATTTGCCTACTAAATTCTAGTCGGGCATGTGTTGCAATTTGCCTACTAAATTCTAGTCGGGGAATGTATTCACTATCACCAACTAAATTTTTGGTTGCCAATTTTCTACATCACCAACTAAATTATTGGCCGCCAATTTTAAATATTGAAATCCCATAATTGGCTACAATTTTTTTTTCCCATTTTGATTTCCTGCCAATTTGTAATGAAAACTAAAAAAATAAATTCTACGAAATAAATCCAAACTTTCATACATAAAGGTCCACCAAATAACTTGTATCCAAATTCCAAAAGAAAAAAATAACAAGTCTAATCATAACAAGGGGAAAATCCAAAACCCTACACCGCAAAATACTAAAGTAATTCAACTTCAACAAACGGATAACCAAAAACATCGAAGCACATCTACAACCAAAATCCAGCTTTGATCTTCATAGTCAATAACCCAAAAGTAGAACGGCGGCATACTCCATGAAATCTTCGATCTGGAAAAAAAAAAAAAAAAAAAAAAACAATCCATCATTAGTAGCAGCTGAGCGTGAGGCGATGAAAGTGAAATAGGCAATAGTGGTAGCACACGAAGAAAACAATAAAACCTCTAAGAATACAACAATTGAACCACAATAAAGGAAGCACGTGAATTGTCCAAGCCACTAAAGGAAAAGCTGTGATTGATTTCAGTGGAATTAAACGAGCTAGAATGGGTTGAATGTACTGACCAAGTCAGTATGAGATGGATGGCCAAGCCATTTGTTTATTCGGTGCATTCATTAGGGTGGAGAATTAGGTGTGCTTTTGTGTGGCTGGAATTTACCTTGTTTATGTACAAATGTATACGTCTATGTAGTGTCGGAAATTGAAAGAGAAAAAGAGAGAGTGAGGGCAGGAGACGTGGGGAGTAGGGATGGGCATGGGGACGGATCGGGGCCGGAGACTACTATCTCCACCCCCAATTCCCAAACGCCTTACTCATATCCATCCCCTATCCAATCTCCAACGGGGATTTATTTTTATTCTCCATCCCCGCTCTAAATGGGGAACGGGGATCCCCACGGGGATTTCGGGGATCCAATCATTTTTCCTAGAGTAACAAGTAAATAGTTATAGAAGCCCAATTACAAATCATTGTCCCTAAAATCCAATCACTGGGCAACTCCTGGGCGTGTAAAACTTCATGTGTTTGTAGAACAACATAAAGAGTGCAGAAAAGTAGAAATTATGAAGATTTCTTATGTATATTCATGATATTAATTAAAATTGATTAAATGCAACATGGGTTGTCTAGTGGATAGTATACATAATTGTTTCAAAGGAAAAGAGGCTACAAGTCTACAACTCACTGTTGATATGCCCAGGAAACAGAATATGATAACAACAAATGATAAGTATTCAAAGAACAACACTGACTACCTTCAAGTAGTCTCTGAACCAACAAAAATAGTCCCAGATCACCCAAAACAAGTGTCATAATTAAACTTGAACTAAATTTCAACAAGATAGCAACAACAAAGGTAGCATTAGGTAACTGCATAACGGAAATTCCTAAATGACGCCTGCACTTCACCCCAAGAATAACTCCACGCACTCGCATTTCTATTTATCTATGATACAAAAAAGAAGTCAAATCAGCACGATAAAGACCCCAAAGTTTCATAATTCATGAATAGACCCCTATATTTCGGGGATTCGGGGACGGGGCAGATCGGGGACGGGGCGGAGCGGGGCGGGGACGGAGCGGGGAACCGATTCGGAGCGGATTCGGGGCGGGGACATGCCTATCTCCACCCCCTATCCAATCCCCAAACATTTTCAAAAAAAATCCTCATATCCTATCCAATCTCCAAACAGATCTCCATATTGCCGATCCGTCGATCCGTTTGGATCGGAGATCGGATCGGATTCGGACGGGGCGGATGAAATGGCCAACCCTAGTGGGGAGCCCTCCAAGGGGTCTCCCCCACCGTGTAATGTTGTGTGTGTGTGCAAGAGAGTGCATGTGTGAGATATGTCAGTAAGAGTATTTGTATTTTGGTAAAATTTGTTTGGAATAAGATTAAGTTTGTGTCTGAAATTCTCTTCTTTTACCCACCAACAAACATTAGAGACTCAGAATCCTGATCACCAAATTCATATGGAGTGATTCGTATTATCAACATGTAGCAAACTGACAAAAAAAAAAAAAAAAAAACCCACAAATCATTGTCTGAAGCCAAATTGAGAAGGTCGAATGTCAAATACTGGTAAAAAGCAAACAAAGGAAAGCAATACGGACACTACAGAAACATACACTACTAAAAAAGAGGTTTTTTGAGTCCGCAAGGTGCGGTCGCAATTGCTCATTATGCCATCGCAAAAGCTATTTGCGACCGCAAAAAGGAGACGCGATTGGTTGGGTGTCAAAAGCTATTTGCGACCGCAGCATGCGGTCGCAACGTATTAGCAACCGCAAATTCATCTTTTAGCGTCCTTATTTTTGCAAACGCAAAAGATGTAACTTTTTGCCACTGTGCAAAGTGCAGTCACAAATATTCTATATTTTGTGACTGCACACAGTGCGGTCGCTAACATTCTATATTTTGCGACTGTATCGTGCGGTCGCTAGTAAACTATATTAGCCAATTTAAAAATGCAACCATTTATATTATTCCAATTTCTCTAAACAATTTATTTTCACCAATGCACATCCACAAGACAATGAAAAAATTACTAGCTTCTTCTCATTCATTAAAAACAAAATAGTATACTCTCCATTTCTAATATTACTTCATAAGATGAGTCTCATAAGTTATCAACATTCCTTCGAAACAAAAAAGAAGTTATCAACATAACTCGATTACTCAAGAATCTCCATTAGAAATATTACTAATGATTTGCAAATACACTCTGACTTCTGAACACGATACTCCTATCTTGGAATTAGTAAGATGTCTTCAATGTCAATCTTTCAAGCCAGCCTCTCATAACTACATGAATACAAGAACCAAACCTATCAGATAGAGAGAGAAAATAAGTTGCAAAAACCCTTACTAAAAATTGGTAATTAGTACTCTAGTTTAACTCACATTTCAGAGATGAAAAAATGCAGTAGAGTACCTGTTTTAAGGGGTGCCAGATGCATACAAAACCCTAAGGCATGTAATCGTTGATTCTTTAAACTTGCATAATTAGTACCCCACACTGCGTTCAATGTGTGCCTGTCAAAAAAGGTGTACATAAAAAAGCAAAGGGAGACAAAAACCAAATACCTTCCTAACATACTCTCTTTTCACCTCCTCCCATGGTACTTTGCCTTTGCGAGAGAAAATAGAAGCCTTCCAAAGAGCGCCTCTAGCAAACATCACAGATGTGGCACCTTGTAAAAAACGGATGATCACTTAATTTTTGCCTACTACAATAATAACCAAGAGCCTATTGAAGAACAAATAATTGTATCCCAACCATCATGATACTCTAAGAATCCTTTGAAAATTGTCATTAAGGTCGCTACCAGATTCTAACTTATTACCTAATGAGAATTTTCATGCCATGTATTTTGCGTGTTCCTCGCAAAATTTAGAGCAAGCCTGCTAGATCGAAAACCCACATCGGGCGATTTAGGCAAAAGTTAAGGCAAATCAATCAAATGAGCTCGCTAGACCGAAAACCCGAAAGGGCGGTACTAGGCAAAACTTAGAGCGCAAAAGGAGAGTGTCAATACTCGAGTGAACCCTAGCCAAATTTGTATTTTCGAACTACGTTTTGACCTGATTCCTGTAAAAGGGATACGCAGGCATCCTCACCTTGAAGACCGGTCACCATCTTTCAAAATGTCTCTTTGAGTTGATTTTAGCCATCGTGCATAAAGCATAATGCAACTCTCATAGTTCATCTTTATTCAAATAAATTTCTTGAATTACATGGCTGAGCATGAAACTTTCAAAACACAGAACAAACAGCAAAGCGTGACCTCACACAAAGCATCTCGTGGGTCTAACCAATTTGTTTCGGGCACATTAAGATTGAGTTCAAAAGTCAACTTTGACTTCCCTATTCTCTTGTTTCCATGTCTCTTATCAACCATCTAACATAACGCTCTGAAAGATTGACACTCGGATACTGCTCTCTTGGAATGGTCACATGCTCCCTCCAAGTGTTCTGATAAGCTCTAAAGGAGGCAAAGTTGTGGTTCGGCATGGCAAAGTTCTCTGGCGGCGGTATTGTCTGACGAACGCCAAGCTGACGGAGAATGCGGTTTGGAATGTAGAAAGTCCAGTGAGACAGCCCGGCTAAAATTACCCGCTGACGTCCCATATTTCTCACAATCGTAGCAGGATTGTCAAGACAAGCCAGACGCCAAGCAATTACCTCTTCCGTAAGCCGGGAAAGTACTCCGAACCAACCATGCACATCATCAAAGACTTCCAGAAAGTCCCTTTGAACAAATCCTTGTGTTTCATGAATCCAACTCCATGGCACGGGTTCCAACAAATTGGCCTTATCACATAGCCATATCTATATCAGAAAGAAAACAAGTAAGAAGCCATAGACAACCCAAACCTGAGTGTTGAGGTAAAACGAGAACGTGAGAAAAACCGAAAAAAGGAGAACTGAGTGAGAAACCTACTTGTAGGAGCAAAACACTACCTTCGAAAACATTGGCATCCCCAGCGTGAACTCTGTCTAAACCCATCAAAGTCTTAGCCAAAACCATTGGAGCCACATCTTTGCGTTCTTCAATTTGCATGGCAACGCCAACCAGTGATGAACTCGCCTGCCCGTCAGACCAGACAAACAAGAAAGCAGCAAGCAAGCAAAGACACAGCGCAAAACCTTCCGGGCGAAATTGTGCTATGATGCGCGAAATCTTGATAGTACCTCCTTGGAGCATGGATTTTGCTCCTTTATTACTTATCTTGAGCTTGGCAGACAACACATCGGCAAAGTTTACCCCATACAGAGGTATGACCGGTGTGTCCAGATTAAACCCGCCGAGGTATGCATGAAATTCCTCTACAGTAGGGCATAACTCGTGAAAACCAAAACGGAACACATGTACCTTCGAATCCCAGAATCGAACCGCAACATGCAAGAGCTCAGGACGTATTGTTACGTCCCGGATACGACGCAGCGAAGTCATTCGGTGCCCCTGAAAGTTAAGCCATCCAATACCGTCAAGATCATCAAGCCAAGGTCGAACCAAAGTTGAGAAACTCATGGTTGAATGAAGGATATAGGGAGAGCAAGATATTTTGAGTTTTCAGAACACAAAGGAGCTGTGAAAGAGGCCATTTATGGTATGCATGGATGAGAGGATTTTTGGATTAGCCGCCTCGTAAAACGTGCCAACATAAAAGAGTGTGAAAAATCATCTCAAAAGTTTGAAAGGACCTCAGGAGGAGCAAGGCCGAGTAATCTTTCAGACCACAGAACCCTCAGACGATAACAGGAAAGTAAGCAGAAGTCTAGGGGTCTGCAACAAAACTCAAAATTTTGGCATTTTCAGAAGTGAGCCGTGCTCACTCATTTAAGCCGTACGGCTTATTTTAGTTAGTCGTGCGTCTAACTTTGTGATTTTCATGCACAAATTTTGGCTCAAGCCTCCAGAAGTTGTTTCGGGCACATTTTTGGAACTTTTCCTGATCATACAAGTTGTAATGAGTATTTTAAAGCTGTAGGAAAAATCGGTTTGAATTTTGGACCACGTTTGCATAGGCGGGTACTCCGAAAGCTCAGATACACCGAAACCGATGGGCTGAAATGTGTCGCATCGTTTTTATGGCATCAACGGCTCCAGCAAGCCATGCCAAACATTCACGGAGGTATTATGGAGTTATTTGGTGAATTTTAAGGAAAAGTTCGAGGTCCCGGGAGGCCCAAGCCCAATATCGCCCGACATCACCCGAACGAGGGGCGTCGGCGGGACAAAACGTGTCCGAGTGTCAATTTCTCTGTTCTATTCATTCGTGCAAGTCACGACATGCATTTGTGACTTGTTGGAAGTGTCATTTGGTAATTATCATGTAAATTCGAAATTTCAGGCGCAATGGGTCACATTATGCCTACAACGCTCAAGTTTTCTTGTAAAGTTTCGAGTTTATTGAGTCAGTTTGTATATACATGTTTCATCATTCCCATTTCAATCCAAAGTTACATATTTTTGTTCCCCCATTGGCGTATATTGCATATTGTCAATATTCAGTCATTCACAAGGCAATCATGTGCAAAACTTGGCTTTTCTTTCAAAATGCGCCAGTGTGAATCATTCAAAGCATAACAAATATGTGCAATCTATATAAAAACTACATGGAATCCATGTCATGAGCATAAATGTACATCTATCCAGGGCAAACTGGCCCAACATCAAAAGCTACCACGGCTCGCAGGCCGTATCCATGAAAAAGAGAAAAATGGGGCAAACAGGCGCCCAAATCAAAACTGAGCACGCAGGCTCATCCTAAAAACCGCTACGTCGCCTCTTCGTATGTTGGCGCCCGCCCAGTGTAAAAAATGGGTCCTCCTCAGGTGTGTCCTCACTGCTGCTACCACCACCACTGCTACTCTCTGCGTCTCCCTCCCGGGGTAGCCACTGCTGCCCATGAGCTGAACTCCCAGGGACACTCTCTCTCTCAATAGAAGAGCGCAGCACTCTGCCAAACGCCGGGATTACCAACAGAAATGTAGGCGAGCCTCCACCAACGTTCTTCATCAAAGGCCTCCTGCGAGGCTGTATAGAGGGAAGTATATCCTGCACCGGGAAGGGAAGTTCATTAATGAAACAGTCAAAACATTTAAATTTCAAGAACAAAGCACGATGGATACCTGATCTGTCTCACTAATGGGAAAAGCTCTACGGGTACGCCGGGACCGACTATGCCCACCTGACTCACTGCCGCCAGTCCTGCGGTCACTACTAGTACCGCGACCGCTACCAACCCCGCTGCTACCTCCAGCACTCCTGCCCCTGCGGTCACCTGCTGCTCTACCTCCTGCCTCACAACCCCTGCGGCCACCTCCTGCACCACGACCACCACCAGCACCTGGGCCACCTCTCCGGCTAGCTCTGCTGCCACCTCTGCCACCAGCTCCGTCATCCCCATCATCATCATCCCCACCAGCATGGGGCACAATGCCCGGATCCACTCTCGGATGTACCTCTGGAGTCCCGCCAATTGTGAGACTACGAACCAGGGCTTCCAAGTCTCGCACCAGCTGAACAGCAGATGCAGCCCAGTCCACCGGTAACATGAATAAATGCTTGAATGAAACATGAAGTTTAATTATTTCTTGTTCTCAAATTTCAGGTTACCTCTGTCGCTGTAAGAGTAGCTGGTGGAGTGACCTCGGGAACCACCACATACCCCATACTCCCATTCGGTAGGATCACATCAATCTCTCTTCTGAGCACAGGCAATATCGAACCCTCCACAGGTGCAGGGGCAGCTAGACGGTTCTCCATATCCTGATTATAAGCCAGATTACTCACCACATAACTGCCATAGTCCACGGAGGGGCTGGAAACCAACTCTGTGTCCAGTTCTGTAAACGCCTCCACCTCAGCTAAGGTATACTCCTGTGTCCTCTAAACAAACAGCGGAAGAGGACCCGACACTCTGAAATGATCTATGCCCATGGACTGGAGTGTCACCCTCTCACCCAAATACCACTGCCACCCATATGGAGACTCCAACAGCACGCGCCCTCGCGTCACCGCCCTGCTCTGAGTCAAGTAGGGAGCACTCAGCCTGTCCCACACACTCCAGTTCACCTGCAAGGAGTAATGGGTTACTTTCAAGAAATCAACATTGGAATTGAAATATCCTGGAAGGAATTCAGAAAGTTTGGCGTCATACCGTCTCACCCCTGGACTGATCAAAGAAAACACGAAAGAACCTCAGTTGCCCCTTTTTCCCACCTTTCCCAATATATTCATTGGCCCACTTCACCGCCCGCGAAAGCACTCGTTTGTTCACATGAGAATTCTCTGGGGCCAGCACTCCAAACACTTCATAAGCCCATACCTGCATTTTTCAAAGGAATTCATCAGTACAGGAATAAAGGCGACAATGCATGGAGTATTTGAAGCGAAAGGAATGACATGACATACCTCCATGATCCTCCAGTAACCCCCGAGAGTGGTCGCTGCTCTGTGAACCACCGAACCCAGAAAACAGTAAAGGGTGCCCGAAGCAGCGCCACCCCAGTCAAACCGGCCGGCCGTCCTCAAATCTGCCAAAGCAGGTAACCAACTCAGGTGCACCGAATTCTGCCTATTCGGAAATAGCGCAGTACCAAACGAGAACAACAAATAGGCTCTCGCCATCTGTGCAGCCTCAACTGGAGACCCCGGCTCATGATCCCATATCACCGGCAAGTGATCACATCTCACCATCGCCTCATCTCCAACCTCTCTTCCTAGAAAGTGGCGCACCAGCGCTCGGTCCAAATATAAACCTGAGTCGAAAGTTATTGGCTCACCGCCAACTCTCAACCCGGTAGTCGTTGCGAAGTCCAAAGGGGTATTCGTCATCTCCCCGAACCGAAAGTGAAAGCTATTGGTGGTGTCCCACCAATGCTCCGTCAAAGCCCTCAGCAACTTTCGGTCCATCCGAGTAGGCAACAAAGTCCTGATGAAAATAGTAAAGCCTGCTGCATCCACCAACTCCCTCACACTCGAGGGCAACCTCCTGTACTGTGCCAAGCAATCAGATGGCCCGCCATATCCCAGAAGAGAACGATCTACCTGTTTCAAAAACATAGCACAAGTTCATTCAGTAAAGCAACAAAGGATATGCAATAGTGAAAGCAGTTCAAAAGAGAAATGTGAATGAAAGGTACGTACCAGAGGTCTGTTTGAAATATGTGTCGCTGGATCACGCAAGATCAGTGACTCAGGGTAAAGCGGCAACTGTGGCTCGTACACCTCGCAACTATGGTCATAAGTCTCCAGGACAAAGGGCGGTCTGCTCCTCAAAACCAACTGAACCTCCTCAACTATGGTCACCCGGACCACCTCCTCTGTCTGTACCTCTGCTTGCCCAGGCTCAACTGTCGGTGGATCCTCACCCACCAGAACCTCTCCCAAGTGAGGGAACTGCTGCAAGTTCCGAGCCAAGGTCTCGTCAATGACCCCCTCCAAGGTGTCTCCTAAGGTAGCTCCCGGAGCTCGTGAAGAACCAACCCGTGAAGGAAACAAGATCGGGTTAGAAGACTCCTCAGTGTCAGCACTCTCCTCCGAAACCCTACTTGTACCAAGTACCCGAGTCAAACTCTTGAACACGCGAGCAACAGGTACAATAGGGACCACCCCCTCAGCCTGTGCTCTTTCAGTCTATACTCTATCCATCCCTGCTCCCACAGTCTGTGCTCCCTCGGCACATGCCCCCTCAGCCTGCCCTCCCTCACCACTAACATCTCCACCAAGAAACATCTTATCACCCATCTCCTCATCACTACTACCCCCCATCTCTTCGAGATCCTCCATAAATACATCACCAGGCCGCCTAATGGTGATCGGGATTCTAACAGAGGTGTCATACCACTAACCTGGTACCCTCTCACTAAAACAGCATTGGCAACGTCAGGAAAAATCACATCATCACCACCTACACCCTCCTCAGTAACCTTCGGGTCAATCAGAACATCCACACCACCAACATTCATTTCAATCTCAGGCAGAGGAACATTTATATCAAGATCAACATGCATGGAACTACTGGAAACAATAATATCACTTACCGGAATATCGGTACCCTCCATGGCTGCCTGGAGATCACCCACTGCACTGTGCTATTCTGCCGCCGCTCCAAAAATGTCACCACCGCCCCCCGTAGCCTCAATCGGCGTCAAAATGCCCTCCATTGCCTTTGTCGGCCCAAACCCACCAACTGGCACTGACCCACCATGATCTGGTGGAGGAGCAACCCCACCATCACCCGTACGGTCATCCGCAAGAGCCGCATAGGACATCCCCTCACTGGACCCGGCCGCACGATGCTCACCATCACCCCTTTCGGCCTCCGACCGATCGACCTCTCTCGAAACTGATGAGCCAACCATGGCGGCTTGGGCCGCCGCCTCTTCTGCCACGGGAACCGACACCGGCTTGTCAACGCTGGAGATAGCAGGTAGGTTCGAATCCTCACCGGAATCGGCCATAGCCAACCAAAGAACTTTGAGATCTAGGACGAGATTTGGGAAAAAGGGGGGTAATCGGACGAAGAAGGAGTGGAAGGCTACTCTCTCGAAGATCTCTCAAATAACTATCCTCTGGAATTTTTGAATAAAGTGAGGGAAAACCGAGAGGCCCGACGTTGTTCATTCGCGCAAAACCGCTCGGAGCAGTCGCACGGTTCAACAGATCCCACCGCACGGCTTTATGATCTCCACCGCACGGCTATTCCTTGCCGTCTCCGCCGCACGGTCCACCAATCTCAGCCGCACGGTTCACTAATATCCACCGCTCGGCGTCCCAGGCCCTTAAGTTTTGTCATTTCAAGCCCTCAATGGCACCTTTCTGATTTCCAAAAAATTACTTTCAAGCCCTCAATGGCACCTTTCCAATTTTCAAAAATTACTTTCAAGCCCTCAATGGCACCTTTCCAATTTCCAAAAAATTACTTTCAAGCCCTCAATGGCACCTTTCCAATTTTCAAAAATTACTTTCAAGCCCTCAATGGCACCTTTCCAATTTTCAAAAATTACTTTCAAGCCCTCTATGGCACCCGTTCAAATTTTCAAGAAATCATTTTTAGCCCTCTATGGCACCCGTTCAAATTTTCAAAAAAAAAAAAAAAAAATCCGTTTGTAAGTCCTCTACGACACTTTTCAGATTTCAGAAATTATTTTAAGTCCTCTATGGCACTGATTTTCAAAAGTCATTTTTTTTCAGCCCTCTATGGCGTCGATCAAAATTTTCTGAAGGCATTAAATCTTGCTCCTCAGCATCAATTTTCAGAGCCCCCTGTGGCAATTAAAATATTTTCCAAGACATTTGTCATATAAGTCTCTCCGAGGCATTTGATATTTTTCTAGCCCCGAACTACGATTGGTCTGATCCCTACAAACAGGGTACGTAGGAAGCTCCGTGCTCGACCATATTTTTGATTATCTGTTTTTTTGCACTGGGATGATCAAAATTGGGACGTCTATATGTTTGACGCAACTTACATCACAGAATGATGATTAAGTCTCGTCAAAGACGGGCAACCGTAGACACTCCAATTTTAATCCCTGTGTATCCCCAATGATGAAAGAAATACTCAAAAGTACCTTGAACAACCATTCTGGACTTCAGAATTTTTGGACAAAAATATGCTAGCCGTACAGCTTACTATGCTAGCTGTACGGTTCACCTTCTCAAAACTTAGCCGTGCGGTTCACCCAGTATAGCCGCACGGTCAACCATTCTAACCGTACGGTTACGTGTCAGAAAATATTCATAAATCTGTTAGCAGAAGCATCTCATCATTTTGGAGAGATTTTGCAAGATTTTATTCCTTTCTTTCACCTATAAATAAGTTCTCCATCCTCTCCATTGGGAGGACCAACAGTAACTCTACCATTCCGACGACACGCCAGAAAATTTTTCGATCACTTTGCCCGTTCAAAATCCCATCGAAGCATCCGCAAAAACCTCGAAGCTATTCCATTTTGTTCATTCAAAAATCCTCAGTGGCCCTCCAATATGCATCAAATCCATTCCCGAAGAGTTCATGCCCAAGAATTTCTGAGGTTCCTAAAGCTGTTCAAAGTTTTCGCAAAGGTAAAACCATATTTCGCAAAGCCGGGTTCAAAACTTCGGCTCTTTGAGGGGATCCTCCCGGGTCGAGGATGACTCTAATAGTCATTCCTAAACTCGGGTGATCAAATTTTTCATAAAAATCAGTTTTCACAAACAAAAATAAGTCTCTGTTCGAGAAAACAAATTTTTGAAAAATCTTTCAAAATGTTAACCGTGCGGCTAACCTAGGAAAACCGTACGGTCAGCTTGGGTGAGCCGTGCGGCTAACTTGGACAGCATAAAGAATTCTCCTATTTTCCTCTGATCGTACTCTGTTATTATTATTAAGTCCTTTTGTTTAATTTTATTTCCGTTATGGTTTTATTGTTATTTCTTATCATTTATCTGTTTATTCGTCAAAGTTTTCAATAAAATATTTTCCAAAATCCCACAAAAATTTAGTAGAGACCGGGAATTCCCCGGGCGAGCGGGGTGCTTTTCATTAAAACCTTCCCCGCTCGTAACCTGGCTTCCGAATCCAAGAATCTTTTCGTAGACCAAATTCTTTTCCAAAAACGGCACGAGAGTCATCATTTATTTTTCAAAACGGTTTCTCGGGTACCAAAATCATTTTCCAAATAAATCCCGGGTGGCGACTCACATTTTTCTTTTTCACTTTCCAAACACGAGAGGCACAGCTGCGTGGCGCCGTCCACAGGTATGAAAAGGGTGTCAAAGGATATAGGCTCTGGGATCTTGAGGCACGGAAAAGGGTGATCAACAGGGACGTTGTGTTTGATGAGGCATTTATGTTGAATCAGAATGATGAGACAGAATCTGGGGGTCCGAGGGAGAAATCCGTAGTCGAGGTGGAGCTTGAGGAACCTGGTTCATTAGTGATACAGGTGATGTTGATCACGACCCACAGTAGCAGCAAGAGGAGCCTTACACAGTCACGAAAGGAAGGGAAAAACGGGTTCACAGACCTCCAGTTCGGTATGGTTTTGAGGACATGGTTAGCTTCGCTTTGGTGGCTGGCAATGGAGATCCATTGTCTTACAAGGATGCTATAAGCAGTACTGACAACGACAAATGGCTTATAGCAATGTCAGAAGAGATGGAATCGCTCTACAAGAATAAAACTTGGGAATTGGTGAAATTACCTAAGGGGAAGATGACCATTGGGTGCAAGTGGGTGTATCGAAAAAAGGAAGCGTTGTTAGAGAAAGAGGGTGAAAAGTACAAGGCTCGGTTAGTTGCTAAAGGTTATTCACAGAAGGAAGGAGTGGACTATAATGAGATTTTTTCACCTATTGTGAAGCACACTTCTATCCGTGTAATTCTGGCAATGGTCGCGATGCATGGCATGGAGTTAGAGCAGCTTGATGTTAAAACTGCTTTCCTCCATGGAGACTTAGACTAGCAGATTTACATGCAACAACCCGAAGGCTTCAAGGAACCTAGTAAGGAGGAATATGTATGTTTGTTGAAGAAGTCATTGTATGGCTTGAAGCAATCTCCCAGGCAGTGGTACAAGTGCTTTGATTTGTTCATGATGTCGCATGGGTACACGCGATGTGAGTATGACTGTTGCATATACTACCGTGTCCTTTTAGATGGTTCTTATATTCTACTTGCTTTATATGTTGATGACATGCTGGTAGTAGCAAAAAACAAGCAGGAAATTGGAAAGTTGAAGTCGATGTTGAACAGTGAATTTGACATGAAAGATCTTGGAGCTGCCAAGAAGATTCTTGGGATTGAAATTCATCGTGACAGAAGGGCTGGTCAATTGAGGTTGTCTCAAAGTGGCTATTTACAGAAGGTGTTGCAGAGGTTCAACATTCAAGATTCCAAGTCCGTAAGTACCCCACTTGCGGCGCACTTCAAACTTTATGCCAAGATGAGTCCTAGTTCAGAGGATGAGGTAAAGCACATGGAGGAGGTGCCCTATGCGAATACAGTTGGGTGTCTCATGTATCTGATGGTGTGTACAAGACCAGACATATCACATGCAGTCAATGTGGTCAGCAGGTATATGGCGAACCTGGGAAAGGAGCATTGGAATGCAGTTAAATGGGTTTTCAGATATCTCGCGGGCACTCGTGATCTAGGGATAGTGTTTGATCAAAAAGAGGCTTCAGAAGACGTGGTGGGCTATGTAGATTCAGATTATGCTGGGAATCTCGACTCTCGTAAGTCGATGACAGGGTATGCATTTATGTTTTCCGGAGGTCCCATTTGTTGGAAGTCTACTCTTCAGGATACACTGGCTTTATTGACTGCAGAGGCAGAGTACATGGCAATGACTGAGATAGCAAAAGAAGCAGTTTGGCTTAAAGGGTTGGTTAGTGAACTTGGTTTCATGCAGGACAATGTGTTGCTGCATTGTGACAGTCAGAGTGCAATTCACTTGGCGAAGAATCAGGTATACAATGCAAGGACAAAACATATTGATGTGAGGTATCACAGGATTCGAGAGTGGTTAGCATCAGGTGACTTAACCTTGTCTAAGGTTCACATTGATGAGAATGGGTCTGATATGTTAACGAAGCCGGTTCCGAGGGAGAAGTTCGAGCGTTTCTTGGACTTGCTCCATGTTCTCCGTTGTTGATTGAGGACTTGAGGGTGGAGCACTCATACCCGTAAAGGGAGTGCAGTTGGGGTTACATCAAGCTTTTCTTCAGGATGGTTCAGTTTGAAGCCAAGGTGGAGATTTGTTGAGTGTGGCCTCAAAATTGGTGTTTGGAACATCTCTGGACCGGACCAAGACTCTGGAGGTCCGGACCAAACTTCGGGAGACCAAAATTGGGCTTTCTGCATCGGTAGTCCAGACGGGAGTTTTCTTGGTCCGGACCACGGGGTCATGGTCTGAACGGGGGATTTCTTGGTCCGGACCACCACTCCAGAAACATTTGTTTGGGTCTCAGGAACCTGGTCCGGACGGGTGGAACCTTGGTCCGAACCATGGCGACGTACATCACCTTATTTAGGTGCGTTTTAATCAGTTTTAGGGTAAGAGAAGCTTGTTTTGGAGAAAAGAGAGACTGAGAGAAACATTGAGAGGAGATTGGAGATTGTAATCCGTATTGATTATAGTGGATTGATTCGTCCCTTTCTCCTGTGGATTAGCTACACAACCTGTGTAGTGAACCACATAAATCTCTTGTGTTCTTGTGTGCTTGTTTTTCTTGCTTTCTTAGCGTTCTTCGTCTTTATTGTTTTTGTTTCTAGATTGATTGTGCTTGCTAGAATCGTTGTGACTTCCGCAGTATCGCACAACAGTTTTGAATGGCATGAGTAACATAAACTTGACTTGGGTAATAGTAATTTTCTTCAGCTACAAGCCGAGCTAAGAGGTATGTTGATGCAGAGGAAGGTACCCCGGTTTTGAGTTGGTGACATGGTTCAATAGTTAGGGTTGCCAAAAGAATCATTGTGCTTGTTCGTGCATTTTTTATTTTTGTGCTTGTTTTCTTGGTGCTTGTTTTATTTCACTAAATTCCGATCCCAAATAAATATGCGGTGCATTGAGGAGAGGAAAAATCGTAACTAAATGCCACCCTTGGGACTTTCAATAATGTTCCACGGATTAGTGAGACAGTATTCAATTCTTTTGCTTTCAACATTAAGGAAGAGAAATACAATTGTTACCATTTCTTCATGGTTATGATGTAGACCTGGTGGCTCTGCAAGCCAAGCTAATAAAACTAACTTGACTGACGGGAATTTCTTATTGGCTAGCTAAAAGCTAAATTATAGTACTAAAGGAGTGTGTTTAACTTTTTTTCCTTGGTAAAAGGAATTTATTAATGGTTGAAATATGAAATAGGATTACAAGGATTCAAAGGACTACTCAAAAAGAGAAAGCATGCCATCCCAACTGTACGAACCCAGTTTGGCACCCCAATCCCCGACAATCATATTCCTAGACCATAAAAATTTGCAACAATTTCCAACAATTTTTAAAATATTGAAAATAATAAATCTTGGATAGACTCGGAAAACTTATGCATAAATGAAGGTATCTCTCAATTTTAATCAGTCACGCAGTGAAAACACATCAAAGTCAATCAGAAGAGCATAGTACTTGTCTTTGAACTAGCAAACTCAATTTTTTTTTTTTCCGGTGAGTGGCATGCATTATCCATTAGCTATCTTGCCCTCATGCACGTAACACTATTGGCTTGTGCATCTCTCCCTAAAAAATATAGGCCATTTGCGTTTGAAAGGAAGCTGATTTTGGGGCTCCTTTTTTTTTATGCAAGCACTCCAAAATTTAATCAAGTTACAAAACTATTCTTTTCAAACTATAAAAATTACTGGAGGCACTCCAACCTCAAATTATCTCCTCATTTACTAAGACACTCCAAACAGAAAAATTTCCCAAAACCAAAAGGAAATCTGGAATCCAATGCATCTATGCCAGATTTTTTTTTATCAGCAACAAGATTTTATTAAACTCGACAAAGGGTATATTGAGAAAAGGCACATACAAAGCACAAAGCAATGAATAGGCCGGGAAAGAAAAAATTCAGCGAAATGCTGAAAGAAAAAAGAAAAAAGAAAAAATGACAGAAGCAAAATACAACCAAATTCGAAAGCCAAAAGCTAGCAGAGGGGTGCATTGGAGAGTAACAATAAATTTCGGCATAAAAATGATCAACAGCCCAAAATTGCTGCAAATATGTGGGCGTTTCTTGATTGCACCATTTACTCAAAACCCCTCTATGAAAATTACCAGCCACGGCTTGGCCTAAATTACCACCATAGCTAATTGACACCGGAGTTTAACAGGAGAATTTGCCGATTAAGACTATGAACCAAACTATAACCATTTGGTGAGTTGGGCTTGGGAGATACCAGAAGGCTTGAAATTGGGTTGGAGGCAGACGAGAAGAGTAAAGTTTTTTTTTGGAGTGCCTGAAGTAAATTATGAAACTTTCAAAAGGGTAATTTTGGAAAACCACTGTAACTTGGAGTGCTTGCATCAAAAAATGGAACTCGAATATCAATTTCCATTTGAAACGACCTCCTTTCTAATAAATCGAATGCCTTCTCAACACTCCAACAACATTTCCCCGTCTGAAAATTTGTCCGGCAAACCAGCTGATTATGATTTCTTAAGCTATCCAATTTAATTAAGATCCCTATAATTGTCATAAAATGGATTTTCAGTCTGCCCCTTGCGTCTTTCTTGGTTAAAGCCCCCCATCATGGTTATGTCACTCTCCTTAATGTGTCGTGGCTGATGTGTCAAAGACTTTTCAATGTGTTCACACAGCCACTGAAATAGTATCTCTGAGCCTATAAATGTACATGAAAAAGGAACTTCAATTTCATTCCATCCAATTTCATCCACTCAACTGAAGAGAGAAATGGGTTCAAAATCAATTATTTTTCTTGGTCTTCTTCTGACCACTGTTCTTCTCATTACCTCAGAAGTGATAGCCAGCGATTTGGTGGTTCATAAGACTTCCACTTCTAGTGAGTTTATCTAAACTGATTTAGTTGATTTTTTTTACCTTGTTGGTTAAGACATGGATTTGCCTTTGTTTCACATCTATCATACTTCCACTTGGTTTTCGGCCATAATTGGAAAGAGAATGAGAGACAAGGGGCATGAACACTTTGACCCAATTGGTTCATACTGATTGGTCTAGGCCATTTAAACCTCTGACCAATCAATGCATGCCACCTCACTTGCCTTCTCATCATTGAGTTTCAATTTTCAACCCAATCTTTTGCTCCAATGAGTTTATATAATTTTTTCCACTCTTTTACAGCTGAGCAGACTATTGGGGTACGAGACTATGACGACTGCGGTAGTGAATGTGGCTACGGCTACCACGGAGACGACCCTGGACACGGATAGTGCTTTGGCTACCCACCCCATCAATGTCCATGCGGCGGCGGTAATTGCGGAGGGAATTCGACTTTGTAGGGTCTATTAATTTATGACATCCATGCACGGTGTTTTACTAGTATATAATATATGTATGAATAATGGAGGATATCCGATTACGTCCTTCACATTGATAGCCACGAAGAAGTACTTCTGTGATGGCGTGATATATGTGTATTTATCTATATTTGGTTCCAAATTTGTGTTAAATGACATACCTTTGATGGTATGTTCTGAAGCGCAAGGAGCTGTTTGAACGTTTCCTCTATTAACGATGCAGCTGAAGAATAATTAGCGCATGTAAGGGTTATGGATATATAAGTTTGTTTATTTCTAAGGTTTAAAATTCACTTATTAACAGTTCATGAGACTTTCTTACTGTATGTGCAACTGTGAAACAACTATAGATGAGGTTGTACGGTTTAGTCTAAAGTACATGCAAGCTGGTACACTTGCATTATAAAAAACAAATTTTGTTTTTTTAAAAAGGCAAAAGATAATATATTGATCTATGGAATGAATTACAAATATTAACGGGATGAAGGGAAGACGGCATTACATCGTAAAGAAACATCCCAGCTAGGTTGGCACCTAACCTCACGCCAATCATGTGCCTCCAGTCCAAGGGAAATAACCCAGTTGACCAGAAGTCAACAGAGAAAATACCTAGACAATGTTTCAAGTGAAGTACAAATTGAATATAACTAAAATCCTCCTCATTTAGTAGTATGAATCAGTAGCAAGAGTCATGGCTTTCGAATAGCTGAAAGGAGTGAGAGATCAATAGTCCCCAATGGCAACATCAATCAGCATCACCACCATTATCACGGTATCAAATCCAGAATTCAGAATAAACAGCATCAACAAGCACAATTGAAACCAGTACCACCAAAGAATCTCAGCAACATCAAGTAAACATTCAAAGTGCATCCCAAATTGTGAATAATTTTAGCACCAGAGAATGAGAGGGCCCCAACTATTACTAATCCAAAGTGTAATCTTGAAGTTGAACAAGTCCCACACCTGAATTGCCATGGCCGATAGTGTGGGGAGTGCATAATTCATAATTTAAGTAACAACAGTAGCATCATACTCCAAACAGTAGCATCTGCTGATAGAAGGAATCAGCTAGTAGCAACAATGGTTCCAATAAATAGCCACATGATTCCAATAATCATCCAAATGACAAGAACAAAATCACCGCAAAGAGTCTGCATGGTCTCAGCAATATCAGTAATGGATTGATAGAAGACTTCAAAAACATCAAAGAGACTCAACAAACAGCGAAGGACAGATACCATAGGCAGACACCAGAAGAGGAAAAACCCAAAGCCCAGGAAAAAAAAACAACAACCAGACTGCACAAGAGACCCTCCCCAAAATTGCACAACCCCAAAAACAAACCCAAACAAAACCAGACCCAACCCCAAAAAAACATAACACTGCACATCCCAAAAACAAGCCCAAAACAAACCCAGACCCAACCCCCAAAAAAGAAAGCAAAAAGAGAAGAGCAGACCACTCCACCCAAAAGGAGCATAGACTCAACCCCCCAAAACAGCCCCCCACCAGGATGAAACCATAGCATTATAAAAAATAATGATATTGAGGAAATATTATAACCTTCTGCAATATGAGTATAATTAACGTTAGAAGTATGCACTAGTTAACCCCTTATGCTTGCTCATTAGGATTGTTTTTCATTTAGCTTGGTGAGAGGGAAGGAAGTCAGTGCCTCAGTGGTGGCACTTAGATTTTTCACGACCCGCCCCTTAAATGACTTAAATTTTACCTGTTAAACGGTCCTACATGTAATTAATGTGTTGATATTGAAATTTCGTCGAAAACATATAAACACATATCAAATTTATTCCACTATTTTTTTGTACTTCGGAAAATGATCACTCGATAGTTTCGCTGTTGATTCACAACATATGAATACAACTTGAAAGATTTTCATTTGAATTTTGGTGAAATAAAATCGTAGTGAATTCAATTAATATCATACAAGAGACTGTCATGTTGAAAGATTTTCATTCGAATTTTGGTGCATGAAAAATCTGCTTGTTACATTCTTGTAATTATGTCTTTTTATCTCAACAAAACAACAAGTAATTAATGAATGCAATATCCATCTCTTGCCTCAGTTTATCTTTACTCTTTGAGGTGGGGAAAGTAATGCCATTACCATATTTAATGAAAAAGTTTATGATGAAATGTAAGTATTTTCTAAATAGCACCAACTTACCGCTTCCAGCATTAACGTGATTCCCACGCGTCTAACTCTGGCCGCGCGTGTGGCTTCTCCTGTGGTCCATCCGCGACCGGGTAGGATGTGTTAGGATCGTCTTCTCCAGGGGAACACATATCTATTCTTAGTCTTCGGTGTAAAGGAGTCATTATGATGCAGGTTCGAAAGGAGATTAATCGTGTCTGAAGGCTTTTCTTTGTCAGGTATTCCGATCTTTATCTGGTGTTCCGACCATTGGGAAGCATTTGTGTGGGTCGATTTGGCTTGAGAAGACTCAGATTTTGAGTTTCAGACCTCCCACTTGCACAGAGAGAGAGAGAGCAGCCACCGCCCACAAGGACAAGAGAAGAATACCTGGTGCCTGGTGGTATTTGGGTGGGTGAATGACTACCGCGTGGGTATTAAAAAATTAGAAACTTGGAGAAGATGAACTGAATTTATTTTTGTCTTAATCAAGTTTCGTACAATTAACAAATATGGTATCACGTCCGGTACAATATTAAGAACCCTGCTTGGAACATTTATTTGTTAATTTCAAGTCCATTTTATGATATTTATTGTCTGTTTATAGTTTATACAAAAAAATTCGAGATATATATATAGGTAGTATCGCTCAATTCAAAATGGTACCCAGTATATTAGTAGCTTACGATACTTTGTTTAGTCCAGGAAAGATTAATATCCTAGGTCAGGGCATTTTTTTTGAGACAAGAATTATTTGTGCTCGGTGAAATATTCCGGAAGCAATTTACCAATAGATGAGGTAGTTGGTTAAACAAATGCTACGTACATCTCCAATTTGTTGAAGTTCTAATATTTGTCCCATAAAGAAAAATCTATTGTTTGTTTGGATCGTAAGGAGAGTGAGGAGAGGAAATTTATTGAAGTGTTTCATAGCCCTACTTACACTCATTTCTTATCTTTCTATGGTCATATTTGGCTCTCTCCCTATATTCATCCCCATCGTCGTTATCAGTGCACCACAGGTAGGTTGAACAGATGTCTGGCGTAATTACGTGAGCGAAACGCACCTTCAATTTGTGTAGGCAAATCCATAACATCTATAAATTCCACCCCGAATCTTAAATCCAAGCACAACCTTCAAGTTGTATTTCTCATCCATCAAGATTCAGAACTCTCCCGTTACGTGAATTCTGGGTAATGCTACGGTGTGCACCATGCCTTTTGGCATATGGTGTGCACCTCATATGGAGACTCACAAAGTCTCGTATACATCCACAAAATCTCATATTTGGTGTCACAAAATCTCATATTTGGTGTCAGAAAATCTCATATTAGAAGACCAAAACACAATAAATAAGACCACAAAATCTCATATGGATGTGAGAAAGTTTTGGAATAAAAAAATCAAAAAAAATGGCAACCGGTTGGTCACCGGACCCACCGCTTGAAAAAAAAAATCCATATGAGATTTTGTGACTTTCAAAATGAGTGTTTGTGAAAGAAAATATGAGATTTTTGTGGTCCACTACCGTCCAAAAAAATTTATATGAGATTTTGTGGCTGAGTATATGAGATTTCGTCCTTATATGAGAATGTGTGGGTAAGTATATGAGACATGTCACTATCAATACACAACAATATTTTTGGACTGTAGTGGTCCACAAAAATCTCATATTTTCTTTCACAAACACTCATTTTGAAAGTCACAAAATCTCATATATTCCTCCACAAGTTCTCCACAAAAATCTCATATGACTCAATGTAGGCGAAAATATGTATTTTTGTGGCACCTTATATGAGACATGTCACATCAATATATATACACACAATATGTATCACATTTTCACTACAGTCCAAAACTATCATATGAGATTTTGTGGGACGTTTTATGAGGTTAACTTTTGCAAATATGAGATTTTGTGGCTCATTCGAATTTTTGTGGTACTTTTTATGAGTATTTGTTGCTTCATATATGAGATTTTTGAAACCCAAAATGTTATATGAGAAATCACGCAAGGTTTTATGATTTTTTTTGGTTCTCCATATGAGATAAAAATGACCGGTATAGGGGGTCACTTTTTGCATATGTGGCGCAATCTCGTCCGTCGATCTGGTCAAAGGTGCACATGGTGTGCCCTTTCATATTTTCAGCCACAAAATCGCATATGTGACCCACAAAAACTCATATTTGTTGTTACAAAATCTCATTTTTGGCCCAAAAATGGGGTGCACAGTGTAGCATCTCTCGTGAATTCTAGATTCCACTCTTGCCTCAATTTCTAGTTACTTCTGAGCAGGGAACAAAATCCCACATCTATATTCAAGGAAAACTTTTATGCAAAGTGCAAGTCTATAATCGCAACCAATTTACACCTTCCGGCATTAGTCTTGTATGTTTCTCGTTACGCCAATGATGGAAATTCTTGAAAGGCTGTTCAGCTTGCAACATATATCAAGTGAAGCTGACCACGCACTTCCATAAACTAATGTCCGACATTCTTTTTTGGGTGTAAAATTCTATGATTAAAATTGCCAAGGAACTCGAAATCCACTACAGAAGTTTACCTTTGTTAGTGTTAGAGGTCACAAAAAATTCCTTCTGATATTTTTTCCGCTTTTTTTGAAAGTTATGTGGAGTGTGGTAATGACATCGTGGAATTCAAAATACAGCCTGTTGATATTAAATTACACAAACAACCCAACTTCCACATCAGTTGGAATCATGTCGGCGTCTTGAATTCATGTCAAAAAACATGCTTATAGAATCACTACTGAATCAGTAATTAATTAAGATGATTGGTAGTGGATTTTCTTGATATTACTGATGTGATAACTAAAGAAGAGAGGAATGTGTCTGCAAATAATTATACAATTACGTTTGCACTTTTTTGCGGTCGTAATTAATTACACAATTGTGTCTGCACTTTTTTGTGGTAGCAATTAATGCATATAATCACAAAAAAAAACAAAAAAAACAAGATGCCACTCAGAGACCCACTCTCTTTTGGTAAAAAGGCGCTGAAATTCTCCCGCTGCAAATTCCCAGTACGAAATTCCAAATCTATTCACTTCTCCCGCTGCAAACCCTCTCTCTCTCTCTCTCATGTTGTCTCTCTTCCATCGGTGACCTCTGCGGCTCTGCCTTGGATCTATTGAAGGTTAAGGTTTCGAATTTTTATTTTTCTTTGTAGTTTTTTTCCATTCACATGCTCTAAGAGACGCAAATTGTTCGTCTTCGGTTTTTTATTTGGCATATATGGATTTGAGAGATTTGTCAAAGAATTTGAAGCGACGCACAATGTTTGTGGCTCACCCATTGATTATCCCGAAAGCTATCTGTATTCTTTGATTTCACTTGGATTTTTGGTAATCTAGCTTGTTATTGTGTCTATTATTCTTCACGTACAATTTTTTTTTTTTTGGCTCGGCTTCTTTACCTATAAATTGCATTTTATAAGTGTATCGAGTGTGTGAATTTGATGCCCAACTACGTCTTTGTACAGGGTGCCGATTCTGTGACCAGAAATCGGTGACAAAATGGGAGGTCAACTAATTGTGATGGAGAAAACAGCGATGAAGGTCGAGTTGTTGAACAATGCTAGAATGAGGAACTTTGAACTGGTTACAACAGCATACAAAAAGTGGGAGAATTAGATGATCTTTCTCAATAAGATTTAGTTCATGGTTCTTGGGAGGTTAACGGGGAAAAGGTTGAGATTCATAGATCGTCAACAGATATAATCCCTTAGTAGAGTCTATCTTCACCCTGCTGTCTGCACAGGAGGCACTTGAAAGGGGTTGGCAAATCTTTATTCCTCCACTATCTGCTTTAATATATACTGTTTGTTTTTGTGTCTTGTATGCAGAAATCATACTACTACCATGCTTTGCAAGTTAATACTTTCTTGGAAATATGGATTTCTTTTCCTTGCATTTATTTTAAACTTTCTTGAGAGTAAAATATCAGCTGCGAAGATCACATAACTGTCAGTTTCGTTCCTGAAACTACGAAAGCTTGGAGAATTGTTACAGCTATTTTCTAAATATGGGAGCATGGAGAGTATATGTATTGTCACGCAGTGCACCTGAATATATTTCATCTATGATCATGACAGTTTCCAGTAGAATTCGATAGCTGTATGTGCTTGTTATGTAGTCTTCGTTTAGTGAGAAAGTAAATGGATGTTAGTGCTTTAGCTCTTGTCTTCTCTTTGGTTTTTTACTAAGTGCCATCTATGCGCTGCTGCAGAAGTTCAAAACTTAAGGGAGATTAGAGAAAGTTCGCTTTACAACAATTCGACCCTGGGGAGTAATTTACCTTCAAAATTTGCTTCTATTGCTCAAAATATTGACAAGGCAAGCTCAACTGACCCGTTGCACGCTGGAGAGATTATACAAAATTTCTCTCATTCCCCTGGAAAACAGGTCA
Source organism: Vaccinium darrowii (assembly GCA_020921065.1). Taxonomy (NCBI): domain Eukaryota; kingdom Viridiplantae; phylum Streptophyta; class Magnoliopsida; order Ericales; family Ericaceae; genus Vaccinium; species Vaccinium darrowii. Next base: position 16,093,218 of record CM037159.1, on the reverse strand, counting down.
CAAGGTTAAAGCAGAATGTGGATCTTTTCGGAAGGAAGATTGAACAGGCAACTGCTTCGCTCAAAGCAAAAGACGCCAAGGTTATTGGATTTGAATATGCCCAAAAGAGTAATGAGTCGCCAAAGGAAGAAATGGGGAGCACCATCAAGTTGCAGTAGGAAAAATATCGAGAGATGGAGGCTGAGTTGGAGGGTTCTTTCAAGCAAAAAATTGAAGTTGAGGTCAAGTATCTGGCAATTTCAAGAACAATCCCGAAGGTGAGAGTTGCTGCAGCGGATCAAGCTGCTGTTGAGTTTGGACACCCAAAACTATACACTTATATTGAATATTCTTACTCTTATTCAATACAAAATTACACAAGTACATTCACTATTATACAAGACATACGACACCTCACTCTCACACTAGAGTTTGTGTCAATACTGAATCAACTCACTCAAGCACACTTGCTTGGTGCTCAACACACACTTGGTGTCTCTCACCAACACTTGGTGTTTCACTCCAACACCCACAGTTGGTGTTCCTTACACACACATACACAAATGAGCTCCCATTCCTATTTATAGGGAGTAATGGAACTATCTAGAATAGGAATATCCTAGAATAATTCTACAAGCTTCTAGACAAACCTAAATACTTCTATCATAGTCCAGAAGATTCCAGAGTAACCCGGAAGACTCCATCACCTTCCATAAGTTTCCGGAAGGTTCTAGAATAACCCGGAGCATTCTAATAGGATCCGGAACCTTCTACTAGAGTCCAGAATATTCTGGAACATTAATTGTGGAATATTCTAGTAAAATCTAGAACATTCCAGAAGCATCCGGAGATTTTTGGAGAGTCGGTGATGACTCTCAACAGCTGCAATGGGACAACCTCGGATATTTAATGAGCTTAGGGATGCCGAAAAAATGTCTGAAAAGGTAAAGACACAAGCTGAGAAGTTGAAAACCTGTTATGCATACATGTATCTTTGTAGTCTGTAGTATATTGTATTTCATTTGTTTTTGTTTTAAATGTTTCAGCCATGACTTGGACAATAAATTGCTTGAGAAAAGGACACTGCAAGCAGTGTCCGAACTTGAAGCTCTTGTTCTCACAGGTAGATTTATAAACCTTCTGGAACAGTAAAGTATGGGGCAGATTACCAAATATACGTATGGGGCTGCTTTGGTAATCAGTAAAAGAAGAAACAATTATACGCAATCTATTGTACACGAAAGCAAGCAAGAATATACAATTGTTATTAGTGCATTTTTGTCGATAGTCTTCTTTGCGATGCAGGGGATGGGTGATTTTCTAAATGAAATGGCTGTCATGATGAGCAAAACAAGTCTAATGTAAGCCTTTTATCCTTTGTTATATTTTCCCCTATTGACTTGGGCTATTCACTGGATTCATGTGCATGAAAAAGTGAAACAATAGGATGACTAAGATTCTTTGCATCCATAAGTGGCTGGAAGCCTGAAATGATCAAATTTCTGATTGTCACCCATTATTTGGAATTCGTATGTAGCTTTCACTACTACAAGTCTAATGGAAGTCGTTCTGTCTTATATTAGCGTCATTGATCTTTTTGGGTGCACAAAGGAGAGATGAGGATTCACGGGAGTTTGGTTGAGCTTAGAACAGATTGTCATTGCTTTATCTGGTGGTTCTCTCATTGGCTTGATGGGGTACCAATATATACTTTCCTTTTCCCATGTTTATTTGTTCTTTTTTCTTTTATGTGGTACTATGAATTTGGATAAAGATTAAGGCAAGGAACACGTAAAATACATGGTATGAAAATTCTCATTAGGTAATAAGTTAGAATCTGGTAGTGAGCTTAATGACAATTTTCAAAGGATTCTTAGAGTATCATGATGGTTGGGATACAATTATTTGTTCTTCAATAGGCTCTTGGGTATTATTGTAGTCGGCAAAAATTAAGTGATCATCCGTTTTTTACAAGGTGCCACATTTGTGATGTTTGCTAGAGGCGCTCTTTGGAAGGCTTCTATTTTCTCTCCCAAAGGCAAAGTACCATGGGAGGAGGTGAAAAGAGAGTATGTTAGGAAGGTATTTGGTTTTTGTCTCCCTTTGCTTTTTTATGTACACCTTTTTTTGACAGGCACACATTGAAAGTGTGGGGTACTAATTATGCAAGTTCAAAGAATCAACGGTTGCATGCCTTAGGGTTTTGCATGCATCTGGCACACCTTAAAACAGGTACTCTACTACATTTTTTCATCTCTGAAATGTGAGTTAAACTAGAGTACTAATTACCAATTTTTAGTAAGGGTTTTTGCAACTTATTTTCTCTCTCTATTGGATAGGTTTGTTCTTGTATTCATGTAGTTATGAGAGGCTGGCTTGAAAAGATTGACATTGAAGACAACTTACTAATTCCAAGATAGGAGTATCGTGTTCAGAAGTCAGAGTGTATTTGCAAGTCATTAGTAATATTTCTAATGGAGATTCTGGAGTAGTCGAGTTATGTTGATAACTTCTTTTTTGTTTTGAAGGAATGTTGATAACTTATGAGACTCAACTTATGAAGTAATATTAGAAATGGAGAGTATACTATTTTGTTTTTAATGAATGAGAAGAAGCTAGTAATTTTTTCATCGTCTTGTGGAGGTGCATTGGTGAAAATAAATTGTTTAGAGAAATTGGAATAATATAAATGGCTGCATTTTTAAATTGGCTGATATAGTTTACTAGCGACCGCACAATACAGTCACAAAATATAGAATGTTAGCGACCGCACTGTGTGCAGTCGCAAAATATAGAATATTTGTGACTGCACTTTGCACAGTGGCAAAAAGTTACATCTTTTGCGTTTGCAAAAATAAGGACGCTAAAAGATGAATTTGCGGTTGCTAATATGTTGCGACCGCATGCTGCGGTCGCAAATAGCTTTTGACACCCAACCAATCACGTCTCCTTTTTGCGGTCGCAAATAGCTTTTGCGACGGCATAATGAGCAATTGCGACCGCACCTTGCGGACGCAAAAAGCCTCTTTCTGTAGTGTCCGTATTGCTTTTCTTTGTTTGCTTTTTACCAGTATTTGACATTCGGCCTTCTCAATCTGGCTTCAGACAATGATTTGTGGGTTTTTTTTTTTTTTTTGTCAGTTTGCTACATGTTGATAATACGAATCACTCCATATGAATTTGGTGATCAGGATTCTGAGTCTCTAATGTTTGTTGGTGGGTAAAAGAAGAGAAATTCAGACACAAACTTAATCTTATTCCAAACAAATTTTACGAAAATACAAATACTCTTACTGACATATCTCACACATGCACTCTCTTGCACACACACAACAACATTACACAGTGGGGGGGAGACCCCTTGGAGGGCGCTCCCCACGTCTCCTGCCCTCACTCTCTCTTTTTCTCTTTCAATTTCCCACACTTACACACTACATAGACGTATACATTTGTACATAAACAAGGTAAATTCCAGCCACACAAAAGCACACCTAATTCTCCACCCTAATGAATGCACCGAATAAACAAATGGCTTGGCCATCCATCTCATACTGACTTGGTCAGTACATTCAACCCATTCTATCTCTTTTAATTCCACTGAAATCAATCACAGATTTTCCTTTATTGGCTTGGACAATTCACATGCTTCATATCTCAGCCCCTTATCAACTCCCAAAATAATACAGCCCTTATGCCAGCTACATACTTCACCGAAAACCCATTCGCTTGGCCCCACTCTCACTTAATTTCCTCATCATGGACCACACAATAGGAATGAGAATTCAAACCATACAAGAAAATTACTATTATCATTTGTTTAACCACAAACCTTTATTATCTCTGAGTGACTCAATTGGAGCCTCTTGGAAGGCTTTGACCCTCTACTTGGTTGTGGCATACATCATGTAAGGCTCAACATATTGAGAAATTGAATTATCCTTTGGGTGAAGGTAAAATAGGATATGGAAGGGTATTTTGAGGTTACAGTGATGCTAATTAAGAGACTTCTCCAGTTCGAACTCCGACACTGTAGATTTTTGGTATCACCCGTTATTTTATTCATTTGAATCTGCACCCCAAAAGACATGTCTAATATTTCAATGTAATAGTAGATACTTGATGCACATAGAAGTTGGATTTCTTCTCTTCTCCATGACATTTATTTTTGGGATGAAAGTCTATTTTACACACAGCACAAAAAAGTGCAGAAAGCTGACAAAATAAGGGTGAAATTGAACAATGCCAGTAATAAATTGGGGGTTAAATAAAACCCAAAAGAGCTGAAGTCCAAGTAAACTCAATAAGTGAAGGAGTGGGTATCAAGGAGTTCCCCTAATGTGATTAGGTCAAACTGATTTGGCAATGATGGCTTTGGCTTTGATAACTTCCTTGCAACTTGTTCCATGGTTGGTCGAGAGAGCGGTCTAGCATTCAAACATGCAAATGCAACTTTTGCAGCAACCACAACTTGTCCTGCCACATGATTTGGAGGAGGCGGGAGACGTTGGTCCAACACATCCTTTAATAGAATCACATGCCGAGTTGATGATGACAATGACGACGATGAAGAAGAAGATAATGATAGGGATGAGATGAGATCACCCGGATGCTGCCCCAAAATCACTTCCAGTGTTAGCACTCAAAAACTATAAACGTCGCATTTCTCTTTCACTTCCATTGTATATGCAAGTTCTGCCCCAAAAAAATGACGAGAAGAAAATAATCAACTAAGAACAGGGTTTCATGGAAGGAAGGGGAGAAGCATGCTCACGGCCTCACGCTACATTCCAGGAATTGGCTATGTCGCAAAGTATACCCAGTTTTGTGTAATCTAGGAAAGTACTTAACTCATGAAGGAGGAATTTTTGCTTTTTGCTAGTCAGAAAGGCCAAAAATTGTCTAACATTAAATTAGACTAGACTGAGGGTTGTTTCGGCAAAATAATCTGAGCCACATTAGTTTTTGTCCTTATTCAAATTATTTTTTGCATTTTGGAGTTTTGCATCGATTTTTTCTGGATTATTGGTTTGTCTTGATGAGAGGACTCTAAAAGGTAAAAAAAATTGGTAGCCAAACTAAAATTCTTGTAAACAAAGACACAAATTATCCAAATGGTTTTTACTTTTTAATTAGATTCCTCTTGTCGAGACAAATCAATAATTCATAAAAAATTGACGCACTAACAAATGCGAAAAAAATCGAATACGGACAAAAAATTAATCTGGCTCAGATTATTTGCCAAAACATCCCTAAAAATATCTTAAAAGAGGTACATGATTTCAGAGCGGATAATAAGTCACACTAAATTATGACAGAGTATGATACATAATGATTATGAATTAATGACTTATCAATTATGAGTAATGTCATGAATGGTCATTATCATTTAGACTTCAAGCCTTTATCCCTAAGAGAAATTCAATGTCTTATGCATTGAGTGCACACCAAAAGCGGTTTAAAACTTTGCAACATTCTTGATTGTTAAAAGCTAAAATTATCATGTTAAGGGAGAACTAAAGACTTAAAAATGGAGAAAAGAAAATTGCAATAAAGAAATATACCAGGAGCAGTGTATCCCAAGGTTCCTGCAAATGAAGTCCAATTCGAAGAGTTCGGCTTCATAAATCTAGCCGTCCCGAAATCAGAGATGTGAGCCACGTACTCAGAATCAAACAAAATATTTTTGCTCGATATGTCGCGATGAATGATAGGAGGTGAACAATTGTGGTGCATATATGACAGAGCATTTGCAAGACTGTTAACAACATCCACTCTTTTTTTCCAATCAAATTTTGTGCCTTCTTCATTTGAGGCCAATAGCTTTCCCAAGCTTCCACCTTGTAAGAACTCGTACACCAACAATGAGTGTCTTGGATGTGAACAAAACCCGTAAAGCTTTACAATGTGGCGGTGCCTTATCTCTGTTAATGTCCTGATCTCACTCGTAAAGCCTTTTTGATCAAACAACCCGCCATCAGATGAAGAGTGAAGTTTCTTCACAGCAACTACTTGATCATTTGGGAGGGCTGCTCTGTATACAGTACCACATCCTCCTTCCCCAACACAATATTTAGCACTAAAGTTTTCAGTCACATCAATGATGTTTTCATACAACATTTTCCCATCATAGCTCCATATTGCAAATTTTTTTTTACTATTTCCTTTTCTTGGCTCATTTGTTGCGCTCTTCTTTTTCTTATGACAATACAAGAAAAGCCCGATAACCATGAGGGAAAGAAGTAGAAGTCCAAAAATAGGAAGTACAATTAGTAGCACCAATTTCTTTTCCTTATGTCTAGGAACCTAATAGGCGCGTGAAATCCATGCATTTAAGCGCCTAAGTAGGGTAGAGTTAGCGCGTTGGTTGTGCATTTAATCCTCATTTTCCATTTAATGCGTGCACATGGTTGGATTTGGTGTTTGTGCTGAATTTGCAGGAAATTGAGGTGTTTTGGCACTAATCAAAGTTGTTGGAAGGGCATGCACGAGGACCGAGAGTGAGCAAGGCTGAGGAGGCTAAGTGTTGAAGTTCATTTCGCGTGGAAGTGATCGTAACTCATCGCGAATGCTACAGGAATTTGATGGAGCGCTCAAAAGTGGCACAACAGGGGTCAGAAAGTGAATAGAAGCTTGGGGAGCGCTACACCAAAAGTGGTGTAGCGCTACCGAGAGGTTTAGTGGTCAACGGTCGATGGTCAAGTCAACCAGGCCAAACGGAGTTAATCGGTCGGGAGCGCTACACTAAAACATTAGTAGCGCTACCGAGGGCTTTACTCGGCGATGGAGCGGCACCGTTTTGATCTTCGCTTGGGATATTTTCAGACTTTTGTTTTGTTTTCCATATAAATACTCTTTTTTGGAACTCGAATTAGGGTTCCACACATTGACAACTTAGGATTTATTTTTCTCGACTTTGGCTGCTGAAAGGAATTCAATTCGACATTCAAGTTTAGTTCAGATCTTCAGATTTCCGGCTGTTGGATTGGTGTTTTAGCGTTGATAATCAAGTTCGTTCCTTCTCCGCAATCAGTGGTATTGTTTTCTGCTTTTATTTCCATTCTTTGAGCATGTCTAGATCCAGGGTTCATAGTATTATTGTTACGATCTTCAGAATAATGAGTGAGTAGTCTTATAAGGTGTGGCCGCGGGGCGAAAGCGCCTCGTGGCTAGACTAATCGATGTTTTTACCTCGGGTTCGAATTAATTTAATTTTTGAGCAATTTTAGAAGACGAGAACTCTTCTAACAAACAAAACTCAGGCATCGCCGGAATTCGAATGCGCACGGAATCTGGTGACAGGTGGTGCGCATTTGTTAGGGATCCTTTTTCTTATCCTAAAATCAATAAAATAAATAATTGTGGCCCGAGTAAACATTGGTTAGGCTAGTTGCGGACGCTGGGTTCCCACGGCTATACTCTCCTTTTTAAATCCATATTAAGTTAAGTTAGTCTGGTAATTTAGTTAATTAATCTCATTAAACAAGGGGTGGCTACCTAAGAGCCAGGTCAATCTAGAATCCAGCACTTTTGAGTCAAACACCGTTCGTCGTCTCTGTGGTTCGACTCCGGTACTTCCGAATATTGTGCTACGCCGGTCGAGAGTCCTACGCTTGGGACGCGTCTTTAGTTTAAGTCACCCGGTTGGTCAATCATTTTTGGCGCCGTTGCCGGGGACGGCAGCGAGTGTTCAAAGGTGTAGAGTATTAGTTTCTTTTGTCTTTTAGTTGAGTCACCATAGGTAGAAAGAAGAAGGGTTCTTCTAAACAGGACCCTCTTTATTAACGTGACCCTACCCATCGGTTAGTTCGAAAAGAAGTGGGGTCGAGTCAGCCTGTATCTTCTAGTCCTTCATCTTCTAGTTCAGAGTCAGACTTAGCTAAGCACCAGTCAGAGTCTATTCCCATTAGTGGTGTTTATATAGAATTACCTTTTGAGTCAGTTAGTGTCAACAATCCGCTTTTCCAGCCAGAGTTAGAGTCAGTTTCGGAGTCGGAGTCAGAGTCAGATATAGGCGAGATGGCAGACCAGCAAGTAGCTACTCAGCCGTCCGTGAGGCAGCACCTTCATCCCGAGAGGACCACTCCTCCCGGACCCATTGTGTTCCCTCGAGAGACACAAGAGGCACGCAATGCCTTTACAGTTAAACCTGGTGTCCTTAACAGCCTCCCTAATTTCTATGAGCGGGAGTGCGATGACCCGTACGAGCATGTGCGGACATTCGAGGGATTGGTGCGCAACCTTGCGTCCAATACCCAATATGAGAACGCGTGCCTCAAGCTGTTTGAGGCGACATTGAAAGATGGTGCACTCATATGGTTTCGAATGCAGAAGTCTCAATCTTTCATCACCTGGGCTCAAGTGCGTGACGCCTTTTATAGGAAGTACTTTTCTGAGGCTAAGACTAAGAATTTCCGGCGTCAAATCCAAGGTTTTAGACAGGAGAGAGGTGAGTCATTTCTCAAGGCCTGGGAGCACTTCAAGAAATTAATCCTAAGGCTGCCACACCATGGCTTTGAGAGAATTCAGCTAGTCGAATTCTTTCACCTGGGTCTCAACGCAGAGACAGTCCAACACATAGAGTACTCTTGCAAAGGGGACGATTTCTTGTCCAAAACAGCGGACGAGGGTTGGGATTTCTTAGATGACCTAGCTGACAGGCAGAGGGCTTTAGAACCATCCGATTTTGAGCGATCCGGACCTTCTGGGTCCAACGTTGTCCCTGTCACCATTCGTGACCAACGACTTCAGGCTCAGGTTGAGAAGATGGCCCAGAGATTAGAGGAACTAGAGGTGAGACAGGTGTGTCCAGTTAATGAGGTAGGTGTTGAGGAAGTTTGTGTGTGGTGTGAATGTAAAGGGCACACCGCGACCGCCTACCCTGGATTTATTGCCTCCAACGGTGCGAGTCAGTTTAATCAGGAGGAGGTTAACGCAGTTAGGACTTGGGATCCTTATTCTAACACATACAATCCAGGATGGAGGGATCACCCTAATTTTGGGTGGTCGGATCCCAGACCCGTAGGTGGAGGTCAAGCTCAACCCCTTGCGCTACTTCCGCCGCAGCAGTTTCAACAGTCCCAATCATTCAGGCCCCCGCAGGGCTAGGTCATTCCATTCCACTACCAGCAACAGCCTGGCAGGGGGGCAAGTCCATCCACTCGTGGTCCGCCCCCAGATTATTCACAGGTGACTGCGCGTGACCATAAGTTAGAGGATAATGTCAATTCCCTGATGCAGTCACAGATGACATTTCAGACTGAAACGAGACAGCAAATAGGAGCCCTTACAACCCAAATGTCACAACTCACTGCAGTTATCAGACAACTGCAGTAGGAGAAGGGTAGGTTTCCAGCCCAGGGTAGTGCAGCGGGTGCCCATTATTTGGGAAATTCTTCAGGTCCCAATGTTTAGAGTCCGAATCAGGAGGAGGCTAAGTCGGTCACCATTCTCAGGAATGGGAAGGAGATCGATAAGTCCATCCCGCCAAAGCAGAAACCAGCCCCACCCTCGGAGCCGGTTGATGCACCGAGAGCAACTCCTGAGATTGTTGATGTCCCTAGGAAGGAAGTAAAGGATGATGAAGAGTCACCTGAGGTGGTAGTGCCTACAGCTGCAGCCCCCACGACTCCAACACCGCCAGCGGTGCCAGTAGCTCCATTTCCCCAAAGGCTAGCGGTGAAACCTAAGCAGAGTATGAACCTTAAGATGTTAGAACTTTTCAAGAGGGTGCAATTCCCTATCACTTTAATGGAGGCGATTGAGTGTTTTCCCAAGTGTGCGAAGGTTCTGAAGGACCTTTGCACGACAAAGCGCAAGAATCAGAACAACGTGGTTCTGACAGAGCAAGTGAGCTCCATTCTTCAGACTGAGATTCCTGCCAAGTGCAAGGTCCAGGGTGTCCCACCATCCCCATAGCCATCGCAGGTCAGACATTCGATAAGGCGTTGTTGGACTTAGGGGCGAGTGTTAATTTGCTCCCGTATTCCGCATATTTGAGGCTGGGCCTTAGTGATCTTAGAGAGACTCCCGTCACTCTACAGCTAGCGGACCGGAGTGTTAGAGTGCCTAAGGGAGTGGTGGAAGATGTGTTGATTCGGGTAGGCGAGTTCCAATTTCCTGCTGATTTCATTGTCCTAGATATTAGTCCAGGTCTCGAGGTTCTAGAGAAGACTCCCATAATTCTAGGTCGTCCTTTCTTGGCCACCTCCAATGCCGTCATGAACTGTAAAACTGGCAAGGTCTAGTTGTCAGTTGGCGAGGAGAAAATGGAGGTGAATGTCTATAGTGTTAGTACTTTGAGTGAGGATGATGAGGAGTCAGAGGAGTTGTGTTTGATCGACACGATCATTCAGGAGCACATCGATACAGTCTTGAATAAGGATCCTCTGGAGGATGCTCTTACCACCGAGGAGGTGTCATTTTTAGATTCGGCAGAGGTAGGAAATTTGTGGGATATGTTAGAGGTCGAGGATGTGTGTGAGGATTTGTGTGGGGTCACTCATGACCCAATGTTAGAGCCTCTGGGCAACCCTCCGCCCAAGGTTCTTCCGTCATCGGTTCAGCCGCCAAAACCAGAGTTAAAGCCTCTACCGGACACGCTCAAGTACGCCTTTTTGAAAGGCGATGATACTTATCCGGTTGTGATCTCCTCATCCCTTGAGGAGGATCAAGAGAGGAAGTTGCTTGACCTACTGAGAGAGCATATAGGCGCGATTGGCTGGACGGTAGCTGATTTACATGGTATAAGTCCAACGGTGTGTACACACCGCATCATTCTTGAGGATAGTGTGAAACCTTCTAGGCAATCTCAGAGACGCTTGAATCCCAACATGAAGGAGGTGGTTCGAGCTGAGGTTCTGGCCTTATTCATTTACTAGTTGATGTAATTCTACTCTTCTTTAGTTGGTTGATGTTTGGTTATATGAATTTTATGAGTTGGTTTGGTTCTCCAAATTCATAATCCGTAAATAGTGGTTTGGTTACTTGATTTACTATGAAACTAGACCAATCCGGTATGCTCAACCCTGGAAAGAATCCTTGTGTTTGCATGAGCGTGCCTTTTTATTTTTTTGTGCTTGTTTTCTTTTAATAATTTCCGATCCAACATGAATATGCCCTGCATTGAGGTGAGGAAAAATCGAAACTAAATGCCACCCTTGGGACTCCGACTCTTAATAATGTTACCACGGATTAGTGAGATGGTGTGGTCCCTCTCTCATTGTTTGTACTAGCAATGAACATGATATTTGTGGCTCCCATCACAAGGTAGACTAGTCTATGTATGAAATATACATGTATGGGTCCCATGGCCGTTGTCCGTCCTTGGATTCCTCCCGTCATTGTTATCAGCGTACCACAGTATAGGTAAGTTGCAGAAATGTCTAATGCAAAGATTTGACTTGAGTGATTTAAGGCATCGTAAACTATGTAAGCTATTACTAGTATTGTGGGCTTAAACATTTTAGGTTATGTGGTTAGGCTCTAACAAATAATTGGGCTAGTGGTCTATAAGCAACAGAACAACTTGTGTACATGAGCTTTTTGGGCTAAAAAAAGTTTAGTAGCCCGTCTGGTATAGTGAGTTTGTAGTAAAGTCCAGAACAATTACGCCTGTGCGTGTAGGCGACTCTAACCACTAGGGAAAATGCCCGCGTAAGCCCTCGTGACGTAAGTGGTCAACCTTACTAGGACGCGAGGGCATAAAATTGGAAAGTTTGTAACACCTCGTCCCGCATTGGAAGTCTACATAGGTGATTCTAGGTATACAAGGAATCATGTAAGTTACTAAGTATTAGTATTTTGGGCTTAAGCATTTGGACAATATGGTTAGGCTTCAACAAGGTACTGGGCCAAAGATTTATATGGGTGTTACAGGCCGTATCAGAGTAGTCTGTGTAAGTGATCGTGTGGGCTCAAGCTAGATAAAAGATTCGAGTGAAACTGTGGTAATTTTGGCTACTAGATAAAAGACTCTAGTAAAACCGTGGTGACTTTAGTGCTCAACCTCAAAAAGACTCGATGGTATAAAGGTGGGAGTTTGTAAAACCTCGTACCAGGTGGGAGTTTGTAACACCTCATACCACATCAGAAGTCAAAATAGGCAATCTTGAGCATATAACGAACCATGTAATACTACTCGTAATATGAGCTTAAACATTTTGGACTATATGGTTAGGCTCATACAAGTTACTGGGTCGGGCGGAGCATTGCATTTTATTTCATCACAACTCGATCCACATTGCATGAATTCTTGATTCCTCTATTGCCTCAGTTTATCTTTACTCTTTGAGCTGGGGAAAGTAATCCCACGACCATATTTAATGAAAAAGTTTTTCAGGAAGTGCAAGTCTGTTCTAAATTGCGACCAACTTACCGCTTCCAACATTAATCTTCTACTGTATTGCTCATTATGCAAAGAAATGGAGCATTTTGAAAGGCTGTTCAGCTTGCAACATTGGTAGTTTGATACGCGGGTAAATGCCTAATAACAGTGTTTGGAACAACATGGAAAGTTGTATGGAAAATTAACCAAATTTTCATACAATCTAATTTTCTTCCCTTTTTTTCAAAATTATGTGGAGTGTACTAGTACAGTCGTGGTATTCAAACTACAACACGCTGAAATTAATTGACACAAACAACTCAACTGCCATATCACTGATTAAAGATGAATGGTAGTAGATTTTCTTGATATTGTTGATATAAGTACTAATTACTTACAGATTTGACTGAAACCAACCAGCTAAATTTTTTTCTAAGAGCTGCCGGGGTGCTTGCTTTCCATTTTTAATTCTTCCGCATGACATATTTTATCCAGACATTCTAATTTGTTTCTTGCAATGTGTCGGGGTGCTTGCCTATGATGTTCCTGTTAGAAATTAATCTTGCAATGTGTCGGCAATGGTTTGTTTTATGTACATGTGGGGTTAGAAGACTTGAGAGCTTCAAAGGGTCAAGTCTGGGTGGCTAGAAAGGTGTATTATAGAGTTGCAATGTGTGGTTGTGTCTGTTCTTTGTGTAGTACAAGTACGTGTGTATATTAGATTTCACACACACACACACACACAGAGAGAGAATAGTGTAGTGAAGTGTTTGTGTACGATATTTGTGTTCAATCAATTGTTCAATAACGCTGCATCTTTTAAGGCATAATGTAAAATATATAACACAACATCTTTAAGTACATCTATCATAGTGTCATCAAATAGCAGAGGAGTACTTACGTTAAGTAAAGCTTGAATAATTTTTAAGCGTTCCCCTTTTTTTTTCACAAACATTGCCTTATTCAAAAACTTGTTGCCTCAAACAAATACTACACTGCGGTTGTGAAGAACTAGAATTTTTAACAGTATTAATGCTTGAATTCCAAACCTTTCAATCACTTGTGGATATAGCCGTCGTGCACGTGCATTGCACATGACTCTACATAGGGATAAGAAACAATGCTCTAATGATGTACACAGTTATTAAGGTGGAGCGCGCGGTAAAATGGTCGATTTGTGTCGGGGAAATTTCCATAGTCGTGCTGCCTCCCAGCCGAGCCCCTTCCACTAATTCTAGCACTTGTAAATAACAACTCATCCCCACAAAATTGGTCATCTTCTTGTTTTTCCTTTTCTCTAACACCTAAAACTTCGTATTTTGCATTAAACACATGACAGATGTATCTGCTTTCCAAGTGACGAAGAAAGTTGCATTATTCCAAAAAATATCAATAACATTACAGCGAGTTTGAGCCAATAATTAGGGATATTATTCAAGTTGCCTTTACCAATTCCGAAAAATATGCAAGATAGGAATTCCAACGTAAAATCCCGATCCCAAATAGCCACGTGATATGGTTGAATTACCTTCATTATTTTAGAAAGGGCTCAATAGGATAAAAAATAGTTATGATACTTAAACGTGACACTACACTACGGGCATACACCCTTGTATTATAACACGTATGGTTGATAAAAAAATGGCACATATAAAATATATACGCATCTCTCGCACAAAACGGACACGACTAACAGTATTTGAGACACGGTATAAGATTCTAAGCTTTGGGAATTTTCTTTAGGAATCCGACTCTACAACGATGAAGCTTGTATTTAAATTAGCTTATGTTGAATTTTTGAAAATTTTCGGAGACTGAAATCCGAATTGTTCCGGACGGAAATTTGAAAAGCGCGCGCATAAATTTGCCAAGCTGTAACGTGGCTCTTATTTGTTACTAAGAAGAATGACATTTGGACAGGGGTGAGTCACCTATCACTTACATAATTTAAATATACATGCATATACAGATATACTTGGACTTTTATTTAGTTAACAAAACTAAAAGAAGAAAATTCCCAAAGCTTAGAATCTTATTCCGTCGTTTACTAGTTATTAAGCCCTAATTAAGGTATTAAAACTTAATAACTGTTGGTGGGTAGCCAATTAGAGCCACCGACGCCGGAATGAGAATCGTTTGGCTACTGTGGCTGTTGTTAGTTGGAGTGGAATTGTCTTTATTAAAAATTCACATAGAGCCTTAAGCTTTCTTTTGTAACAGACTATATAATGGTAACAATGACGAAGATGATTTCCCAACTATATAATCAACGGGATCAGTCAACTAGATAGAATCAATGGAGACGATATTGCCAGGATGCTTCGCCATAATTACTTCCAGACTTGCAGTGTTAGCACCCAAAAGCTCTGACTGTCGCACTTCCCATTCACTTTCATTGTATAAGTAAGCTCTGCGAAAATAACAAATACCCAATAGAAGAAAATAATTTAACAAAGAAAGGGTACACGCAGGGACAGAGTCAGGATTTTACCTTTTTGTGGTGACGAAAATATATAATTAAAAAATAAAAAGACAAGCTGCATTACGAGGATGAAAGATTAAAAAAAATCTAGTGGTGGCGAGTCTATATAATTTGGGGATAAAAATTTATTTTCTATATAATAATTGCATATTTTTAAAACCTTGTGGTGACAGCCGCCACCACTTGTCCTCTTTTGGCTCCATCCTTCGGTACACGGGAGTAGTTATAGTATACAACAACCATTGTACGGGAGTAGTTAGTATACAACAGCCATTGTACCATACTCTCTAAGTTGTCTCTTTCATTATAGTACAATGTGTTAATGCTCATGTCGTATCGCTCACTCAGGACTCCTGAGTCATGGGTAGGAAGAAAGCGACAATTGCACGTAGAAAAAGTGAAAGAAATGTGTATTAGAAGTGCATTCCTCTGGAGTAGTTTTTTTTTTTCCGAAAGGGCAATAGTTTCCATTTTCCAATATGACTGCTTTTACTCTTGGCATTGAACAATCAAAGTTTATTCCACTACCGATGCAAAAGTAGTGTTGCCATCAGCTGCCATGGGAGGAACTGAAAAACTCTTAACACTCACAATTTCAGTACTGTTGGTACTTTTCTTCACCTTAGTTTTCTAAACTTAGTAATTAAAGTTTTTTTTTTTTTTTTCAAATCCTTCTCCTATCTGAAGTATAGTGACCATCATTATAAAATATAAATAATCATATCAAAAATAGTAGAGACAGAAAACATCCTAGTTTGTTTTTCCTACTCTAAAACAGACGGGAATCCCCTTCTTAAAAAGGCCAGAATAGCATGCATTTAGGCAGCACAATATTTTACAGACTACTCAGTAGAAAACAAAAAGTAACAAGAACACTAGTTACTCCCGAGGCTAAAAACCAAACAGTCAAAAACTCTAGAAGTTGATATCAAGGAGTAGTCATAACTGTAACCATGTGAAAGTGATTTTGCAGAGATGGCCTTGGATTTGATATCTTCAAAGCCAACTTGTTGCACAGTTTTAATTCAATGACACCGAGAAGTTTCTCTTCCAGTTAAACGCGGCGGGAGGCATTGGTCCACCACATCCTTCAATAAAATCCCATTTCCGGTTGATGATGATGAGGATGGCAACCTAATATTCATGAAGCCCTTGTAGTCTTCCCTATCATCTTCTAATGCGAACCCAAAAGCAGACTCTTGAATTTTACAATATTGCTTTGTGTACAGAAATACTAATATCTTCCCGATGAAAAAATCAAATCAAGACGACGTTTAATTTGTTGGTCCCATCCCAAGGTAGACTAGTCTATGTATGAAATATACATTTGTGGTTCATGTTATCTGATAGCTGTCTGGTGCCAGGGCCGTTGGCACCATAGTATAGGTAAGTTGCACAAATGTCTGATGCAAAGACTTGACTTGGGATTATGGCCATAGATTTCCATGAGAAAATTGTTGTGAAATGGTAAACTTTGATTGTTGATAAGCTATATTTATTATGTGGGGTCTTATGCGTGAAAGTTCGGAGGCAGAGAGATGAGAGCTATATTTATTATGTGGGGTCTTATGTGAGGTGTCCAATTCAATAAAGAAAAGACATGGGTCATTGATTGGGGAAGTTGGGAGATGCAATATTTAGGTTTGTATGTATGGCTGTGAGTGAGTTTGAGTACTTTTGTATAAGTGTTGTGTGCATGTGAGAGTATGATGTGTGAGATGTGTCTTTGTATTTGTTAGTGAAAGTTTTAATAAAATTATCGAAAGTTTTAATAACGGTTCCTTTTGGGCTCTGGGTGGAACGCTCATTGAATTTGTGAAGGCAAATCCATAACTATCTTCAATTCTTTTCCATTAACAATCCCTCCACAAATCTTTAATCCAAGTGCAGTCTAAAACTTTTTCTTTTTCGGGTTTTTCTACAATCACAAATCCATATTGCATGAATTCTTATTTCCTCTCTTGCCTCAGTGTCTCATCCCTCTTGAGCAGGGAAAATAATTCCCATAACTAAATTCAATAAAAAAGTTTATCCAAAAGTCCAAGTATGTTTTTTAAGTGTTGCATAAACTTTGAAAGGATACCATCCCAACCGCTACTTTTCAAAATTATCCTCCACTTTTATCCATTAACTTTTCAAAATGACAAAACAATAATTGCGCAAACTTTTACCCATGAACTTTTCAAAACACACACATATCAAGAAACAGGCTAAAATAGAATACTCAGCCATTAAAAAGGGATGGTAGGAGTTTATACTATTGATACTTAATTTCGGGATATCATAGGAGTTTTGGAATTCAATAGAATACAATACAGATACGTCTAAAATATTTGTGCTTCGGAGATGTCAGGAATTTGCTAGGCATATTCGAGGTGTATAATTGAGCACTAACTTTTTCATTCCCCTCTGATTGCACGAAATCTTGGGAAAGACGTGGTCTAAAAGGAACCGTTGTTCTCGGAAGTTTAGTCCTTATAATTTTTATTGCATCAGACGCAAGTGTATGTGTAATTTTTGTCATATACCAAGCCAAGTCTTCATATTCGTCACGAATTTTCATTACCCTTTACTCATGGAAAATCAATTTTATTGGAACCCAACTTTATGTTTCTCAGAGGTCGTCTGCAAGCAAAATTATTTAGCTACATTTGGTGAATTTGATGGGTCAATTAATCAAACAGAACTTGTACATCATAGAGGATGATCTTGCTATTACGTACTGCCTCTATAAATACATCTCCATTTCACTTAAAAGCTCTTCATTCCCACACCCCCACAACTGACCTTTCATAGCTTCTTTGGACCAAACCAAGAATGACACTACTTCCTAACCTGATCGTTTCATTCCAATGCTTTTTCATCTTCTTTGTCATTCCATTCGGTCCCCCTGCTTTTTTTTCTTCTGCAACTGGAAAAGAAGTTGGAGAAGAAGGAATGCAAGCAATGGCCCTCTTGACGTGGAAATCTAGCTTTGACAACCAAAGCCAATCTATCTTCTCATCATGGGTTGTTGGAAGCGACCACTGCAATTGGATTGGTATTGGTTGCAACAAGGCTGGTGGAGTCATCACTCGTATTGATCTCAAGAGTTATGGTTTAAGAGGTACACTTCCAAATTTGAATTTCTCATCCTTCCCTCATATTCTCAGCTTTGATCTTCAAAACAATTCGCTTTATGGACCAATCCCTGAAGAAATTGGGAGGCTAAGGTCCCTCATTGATCTCAAACTCAATACGAACAGTTTCACAGGGACAATCCCAGCTTCTATAGGGAACTTGGTCAATTTAACCATTCTTCACCTTGGAAATAATAATCTCCACGGGCCAATCCCTGAAGAAATTGGGATGCTAAGGTCCCTCACTGATCTCAGACTCGGAAAGAATAGTTTCACAGGGACGATCCCGGCTTGTATAGGGAACTTGGTTGATTTAACCATTCTTGACATTGGCAATAATAATCTCTCCGGGCCAATCCCAGAAGAAATTGGGATGCTAAATTCCCTCACTGATCTTTCACTCAATACAAACAATCTCACAGGGTTAATCCCAGCTTCTATAGGGAACTTGCTCAACTTAACCACACTTTTCCTCTTCAAAAATCATCTCTCCGGGCCAATCCCTAAAGAAATTGGGATGCTAAGGTCCCTCACTGATCTCGTCCTCACTACAAACAATCTCACAGGGACAATCCCGGCCTCTATAGGGAACTTGGTCAACTTAACCACACTTTACCTTTACGAAAATCATCTCTCCGGGCCAATACCTGAAGAAATTGGGATGCTAAGGTCCCTCACTGATCTCGAAATCTGTACGAACAGTCTCATAGGGACAATCCCGGCTTCTATAGGGAACTTGGTCAACTTAATCGTTCTTGACGTTGGTGAAAATCATCTCTCCGGGCCAATCCCTGAAGAAATTGGGATGCTATGGTCCCTTACTAGACTCAACCTCAGAACGAACAGTCTCACAGGGACAATCCCAGCTTCTATAGGGAACTTGGTCAACTTAAAATATCTTCGCATTGCAGAAAATAATCTGTCTGGATCAATCCCTGAAGAAATTGGAAAGTTAAGGTCCCTCCTTGGTCTCACATTCTCCAATAATAATTTTTCAGGAGGGATACCGCCATCATTGGCCAAGGCAACTAATCTATCTAGAATTTATCTCTCTTCAAATCATCTAGTTGGAGTGATTCCAAAGGAATTCGGTAGTTTGGTTTCCTTGTTTGACCTTCAAGTGAATGATAACCGACTATCAGGTAACATTCCTCGAGAACTCGGTCGCCTTGCCAACTTAGAGACTCTCAATTTGGCATCAAACAAACTAAGTGGCTCAATCCCACGAGAGTTAGGGAATTGTTCGAAGCTATGGAACTTGACTTTGAGCAATAATAGACTTGGGAAAAATATTCCTTGGCAACTAGGTCAACTTCGTGTCCTTAAAAGTCTTGATTTGGGTGATAACTTGTTGCATGGTAAAATACCAAAGCAGATTGGATCAATGCCAAGTTTAGAAACACTAAATCTCTCCCATAATAAGCTCTTTGGTTTCTTCCCACCTTCTTTTGATAGTATGGTTACCCTTTCATCAGTTGATGTATCCTACAATCAACTAGAGGGTCCTCTTCCTCGTATAAGAGCCTTCCAAGAGGCTCCATTTGATTCACTCCGAGGTAATAAAGGTTTATGCGGTAATATTACTGGTTTGAAGGCCTGCCAACTTCGAGAGGTTCCTAGACATAAGGAAAAGAAATTGGTGCCACTAATTGTACTTCCTATTTTTGGACTTCTACTTCTTTCCCTCATGGTTATCGGGCTTTTCTTGTATTGTCATAAGAAAAAGAAGAGCGCAACAAATGAGCCAAGAAAAGGAAATAGTCAAAATTTGTTTGCAATATGGAGCTATGATGGGAAAATGTTGTATGAAAACATCATTGAAGTGACTGAAAACTTTAGTGCTAAATACTGTGTTGGGGAAGGAGGATGTGGTACTGTATATAGAGCTGCCCTCCCAAATGATCAAGTAGTTGCTGTGAAGAAACTTCACTCTTCATCTGATGGCGGGTTGTTTGATCAAAAAGGCTTTACAAGTGAGATCAGGACATTAACAGAGATAAGGCACCGCCACATTGTAAAGCTTTACGGGTTTTGTTCACATCCAAGACACTCATTGTTGGTGTACGAGTTCTTACAAGGTGGAAGCTTGGGAAAGCTATTGGCCTCAAATGAAGAAGGCACAAAGTTTGATTGGAAAAAAAGAGTGGATGTTGTTAACAGTCTTGCAGATGCTCTGTCATATATGCACCACAATTGTTCACCTCCTATCATTCATCGCGACATATCGAGCAAAAATATTTTGTTTGATTCTGAGTACGTGGCTCACATCTCTGATTTCGGGACGGCTAGATTTATGAAGCCGAACTCTTCTAATTGGACTTCATTTGCAGGAACCTTGGGATACACTGCTCCTGGTATATTTCTTTATTGCAATTTTCTTTTCTCCATTTTTAAGTCTTCAGTTCTCCCTTAACATGGTAATTTTAGCTTTTAACGATCAAGAATGTTGCAAAGTTTTAAACCGCTTTTGGTGTGCACTCAATGCATAAGACATTGAATTTCTCTTAGGGATAAAGGCTTGAAGTCTAAATGATAATGACCATTCATGACATTACTCATAATTGATAAGTCATTAATTAATAATCATTATGTATCATACTCTCTCATAATTTAGTGCGGCTTATTATCCGCTCCGAAATCATGTACCTCTTTTAAGATATTTTTAGGGATGTTTTGGCAAATAATCTGAGCCAGATTAATTTTTTGTCCGTATTCGATTTTTTTCGCATTTGTTAGTGCGTCAATTTTTTATGAATTATTGATTTGTCTCGACAAGAGAAATCTAAAAAGTAAAAACCATTTGGATAATTTGTGTCTTTGTTTACAAGAATTTTAGTTTGGCTACCAATTTTTTTTACTTTTTTGAGTCCTCTCATCAAGACAAACCAATAATCCAGAAAAAATCGATGCAAAACTCCAAAATGCAAAAAATAATTTGAATAAGGACAAAAACTAATGTGGCTCAGATTATTTTGCCGAAACAACCCTTAGTCTAGTCTGATTTAATGTTAGACAATTTTTGGCCTTTCTGACTAGCAAAAAGCAAAAATTCCTCCTTCATGAGTTAAGTACTTTCCTAGATTACACAGAACTGGGTATACTTTGCGACATAGCCAATTCCTGAAATGTAGCGCGAGGCCGTGAGCATGCTTCTCCCCTTCCTTCCATGAAACCCTGTTCTTAGTTGATTCACTTGATTATTTTCTTCTCGTCATTTTTTTGGGGCAGAACTTGCATATACAATGGAAGTGAATGAGAAATGCGACGTTTATAGTTTTGGGGTGCTAGCACTGGAAGTGATTATGGGGCAGCATCCGGGTGATCTCATCTCATCCCTATCAGTGCCTTCTTCTTCATCGTCGTCATTGTCATCATCAACTGGGCATGTGATTCTATTAAAGGATGTGTTGGACCAACGTCTCCCGCCTCCTCCAAATCATGTGGCAGGACAAGTTGTGGTTGCTGCAAAAGTTGCATTTGCATGTTTGAATGCTAGACCGCTCTCTCGACCAACCATGGAACAAGTTGCAAGGAAGTTATCAAAGCCAAAGCCATCATTGCCAAACCAGTTTGACCTAATCACATTAGGGGAACTCCTTGATACCAACTCCTTCACTTGTTGAGTTTACTTGGACTTCAGCTCTTTTGGGTTTTATTTAACCCCCAATTTATTACTGCCATTGTTCAATTTCACCCTTATTTTGTCAGCTTTCTGCACTTTTTTGTGCTGTGTGTAAAATAGACTTTCATCCCAAAAATAAATGTCATGGAGAAGAGAAGAAATCCAACTTCTATGTGCATCAAGTATCTACTATTACATTCAAATATTAGACGTGTCTTTTGGGGTGCAGATTCAAATGAATAAAATAACGGGTGATACCAAAAATCTACAATGTCGGAGTTCGAACTGGAGAAGTCTCTTAATTAGCATCACTGTAACCTCAAAATACCCTTCCATATCCTATTTTACCTTCACCCAAAGGATAATTCAATTTCTCAATATGTTGAGCCTTACATGATGTATGCCACAACCAAGTAGAGGGTCAAAGCCTTCCAAGAGGCTCCAATTGAGTCAGTCAGAGATAATAAAGGTTTGTGGTTAAACAAATGATAATAGTAATTTTCTTGTATGGTTTAAATTCTCATTCCTATTGTGTGGTCCATGATGAGGAAATTAAGTGAGAGTGGGGCCAAGCCAATGGGTTTTCGGTGAAGTATGTAGCTGGCATAAGGGCTGTATTATTTTGGGAGTTGATAAGGGGCAGAGATATGAAGCATGTGAATTGTCCAAGCCAATAAAGGAAAAGCTGTGATTGATTTTTCAGTGGAATTAAAAGAGATAGAATGGGTTGAATGTACTGACCAAGTCAGTATGAGATGGATGGTCAAGCCATTTGTTTATTCGGTGCATTCATTAGGGTGGAGAATTAGGTGTGCTTTTGTGTGGCTGGAATTTACCTTGTTTATGTACAAATGTATACGTCTATGTAGTGTGTAAGTGTGGGAAATTGAAAGAGAAAAAGAGAGAGTGAGGGCAGGAGACGTGGGGAGCCCTCCAAGGGGTCTCCCCCCCACCGTGTAATGTTGTGTGTGTGTGCAAGAGAGTGCATGTGTGAGATATGTCAGTAAGAGTATTTGTATTTTCGTAAAATTTGTTTGGAATAAGATTAAGTTTGTGTCTGAATTTCTCTTCTTTTACCCACCAACAAACATTAGAGACTCAGAATCCTGATCACCAAATTCATATGGAGTGATTCGTATTATCAACATGTAGCAAACTGACAAAAATAAAAACCCACAAATCATTGTCTGAAGCCAGATTGAGAAGGCCGAATGTCAAATACTGGTAAAAAGCAAACAAAGAAAAGCAATACGGACACTACAGAAACATAAACTACTAAAAAAGAGGCTTTTTGCATCCGCAAGGTGCGGTCGCAATTGCTCATTATGCCGTCGCAAAAGCTATTTGCGACCGCAAAAAGGAGACGCGATTGGTTGGGTGTCAAAAGCTATTTGCGACCGCAACCGCAAATTCATCACAGATATGGCACCTTGTAAAGAGCGCGCCTCTAGCAAACATCATAGATGTGGCACCTTGTAAAAAACGGATGATCACTTAATTTTTGCCCACTACAATAATAACCAAGAGCCTATTGAAGAACAAAAAATTGTATCCCAACCATCATGATACTCTAAGAATCCTTTGAAAATCGTCATTAAGGTCACTACCAGATTCTAACTTATTACCTAATGAGAATTTTCATGCCATGTATTTTACGTGTTCCTTGCCTTAATCTTTATCCAAATTCATAGTACCACATAAAAGAAAAAAGAACAAATAAACATGGGAAAAGGAAAGTATATATTGGTACCGCATCAAGCCAATGAGAGAACCACCAGATAAAGCAATGGCAATCTGTTCTAAGCTCAACCAAACTCTCGTGAATCCTCATCTCTCCTTTGTGCACCCAAAAAAGATCAATGACGCTAATATAAGACATAACGAATTCCATTAGACTTGTAGTGGTGAAAGCTACATACGAATTCCAAATAATGGGTGACAATCAGAAATTTGATCATTTAAGGCTTCCAGCCACTTATGGATGCAAAGAATCTTAGTCATCCTATTGTTTCACTTTTTCATGCACATGAATCCAGTGAATAGCCCAAGTCAAATATAACAAAGGATAAAAGGCTTACATTAGACTTGTTTTGCTCATCATGACAGCCATTTCATTTAGAAAATCACCCATCCCCTACATCGCAAAGAAGACTATCGACAAAAATGCACTAATAACAATTGTATATTCTTGCTTGCTTTCGTGTACAATAGATTGCGTATAATTGTTTCTTCTTTTACTGATTACCAAAGCAGCCCCATACGTATATTTGGTAATCAGCCCATACTTCACTGTTCCAGAAGGTTTATAAATCTACCTGTGAGAACAAGAGCTTCAAGTTCGGACACTGCTTGCAGTGTCCTTTTCTCAAGCAATTTATTGTCCAAGTCATGGCTGAAACATTTAAAACAAAAACAAATGAAATACAATATACTACAGACTACAAAGATACATGTATGCTACTAAAAATGTGATTTCTACAATGTCTACAATGTCTGCATAATAGGTTTTCAACTTCTCAGCTTGTGTCTTTACCTTTTCAGACTTTTTTTCGGCATCCCTAAGCTCATTAAATATCCGAGGTTGTCCCATTGCAGCTGTTGAGAGTCATCACCGACTCTCCAAAAATCTCCGGATGCTTCTGGAATGTTCTAGATTTTACTAGAATATTCTGGACTCTAGTAGAAGGTTCCGGATCCTATTAGAATGCTTCGGGTTATTCTAGAACCTTCCGGAAACTTATGGAAGGTGATGGAGTCTTCCGGGTTACTCTGGAATCTTCTGGACTATGATAGAAGTATATAGGTTTGTCTAGAAGCTTGTAGAATTATTCTAGGATATTCCTGTTCTAGATAGTTCCATTACTCCCTATTAATAGGAGTGGGAGCTCATTTGTGTATGTGTGTGTAAGGAACACCAACTGTGAGTGTTGGAGAGAAACACCAAGTGTTGGTCAGAGACACCAAGTGTGTGTTGAGCACCAAGTAAGTGTGCTTGAGTGAGTTGATTCAGTATTGACACAAACTCTAGTGTGAGAGTGAGCTGTCATGTGTCTTGTATAATAGTGAATGTACTTGTGTAATTTTGTATTGAATAAGAGTAAGAATATTCAATATAAGTGTATAGTTTTGGGTGTCCAAACTCAACAGCAGCTTGATCCACTGCAGCAACTCTCACCTTCGGGATTGTTCTTGAAATTGCCAGATACTTGACCTCAGCTTCAATTTTTTGCTTGAAAGAACCCTCCAACTCAGCCTCCATCTCTCGATATTTTTCCTGTTGCGACTTGATGGTGCTCCCCGTTTCTTCCTTTGGGGACTCATTACTCTTTTGGGCATATTCAAATCCAATAACCTTGGCGTCTTTTGCTTTGAGCGAAGCAGTTGCCTGTTCAATCTTCCTTTCGAAAAGATCCACATTCTGCTTTAACTTTGTGACCTGTTTTCCAGGGGAATGAGAGAAATTTTGTATAATCTCCCCAGCGTGCAACGGGCCAGTTGAGCTTGCCTCGTCAATATTTTGAGCAATAGAAGCAACCTTTGAAGGTAAATTACTCCCCAGGGCCGACCTTCATCGCTGTTTTCTCCATCGCAATTAGTTGACCTCCCATTTTGTCGCCGATCTCTAGTCACAGAATCGGCACCCTGTACAAAGACGTAGTTGGGCATCAAATTCACACACTCAATACACTTATAAAATGCAATTTATAGGTAAAGAAGCCGAGCCAAAAAAAAAAAATTATACGTGAAGAATAATAGACACAATAACAAGCTAGATTACCAAAAATGCAAGTGAAATCGAAGAATACAGATAGCTTACGGGATAATCAATGGGTGAGCCACAAACATTGTACGTCGCTTCAAATTCTTTGACAAATCTCTCAAATCCATATATGCCAAATAAAAAACCGAAGACAAACAATTTGCGTCTCTTAGAACATGCATGTGAATGGAAAAAACCTACAAAGAAAAATAAAAAATTCGAAACCTTAACCTTCAATAGATCCAAGGCAAAGCCGCAGAAGTCACCGATGGAGCTTTGGAGACATACGCAGAGTGTGGAGAGAGAGAAAGAGAGACCAGAAGAGGAGAGGAAGAATCATGTGGGAGGGAGGTGAACTAGGGCAGTCAGCGATTAAAGGAAAAAGGGGGGGGGGGGTGTTTGGCTTACACTGATTCTGTGAGGAAGAGAGAGAACGTGAGAGAGAGAGGGTTTGGTTTCCACTATTTTCGTTGGGGAGATGAAGATTGGAGCAGTGAACCCTAGTAGATTGAACATGAGAGGGAAATTTGCAGCGGGAGAAGTGAATAGATTTGGAATTTCGTAAATAGACTGGGAATTTGCAGCGGGAGAATTTCAGCACCTTTTTACCAAAAACGAGTGGGTCTCTAAGTGGCATCTCGTTTTTTTTTTTTTTTTTTTTGTGATTATATGCATTAATTGCTACCGCAAAAAAGTGCGGACCTAATTGTGTAATTAATTACGACCGAAAAAAAGTGCAAACGCAATTGTATAATTATTTGCGACTGCAAAAAATTACAGAAGCAATTGTTTGTTTTTTTGCAACTGCACTTGTTGTAGTCGCAATTACGTACTTTTTGAGACTGCGTAAAGCACGGTCCCAAAAAAAATGACGTAAAAAGCAATTTTTCTTGTAATGATAGTAGAATGGCTGGATCGAAGTATTAACATTGACAACCAAAACACCCCGGCAGCGCTCAGAAAGCTTCCCTTTCTTCTTTTTCTTTTTGTTTTTCTTTGTATGTGGAAGTTGCGTGGCTGCATTATTTCCATAGTTTGGTTTCACTCATCTCTTCTTTAGTTATCACATCAGTAATATCAAGAAAATCCACTACCAATCGTCTTAATTAATTACTGATTCAGTAGTGATTCTATAAGCATGTTTTTTGACACGAATTCAAGACGCCGACATGATTCCAACTGATGTGGAAGTTGAGTTGTTTTATGGTCTATTAAGATATAGGGTTTTGAATGGCGATTTGGTTGGTCTTCAGTTAGATCGTCTTCTACCCTAGAATTTCGTCAGCTTCCTGCTCTTGATTTCTTCTCTTGCTCTTGATCGATTTGTCGGATTTCTGCACGTTGATTGGTCTTCGTGATTTCTAGTTTGTTCTCTCCTTTGCTCTCATGAATTTGGTCACGGATTTTCCCCCTCTTGCTTCTGTGAGTGGTTCTAGTAAATCCTTGCATGGTTCTTCTTCTCTCCAGAATCGGGTTGCTTCCCCTGGGGTTGCGATTGAACCTACTCGTACTTCTGTAAACCTGATTGATTTGTTGGAGTCGGTTACGGTGGATAATAATGCTCATAAGTTGTTTTCTGATTTGGATTCACCTACTGTTAGGCAAATTAAGAGTCTAAATATGGAGATTCTTGCATTACATAAGGCGTTGGATGCTAAGTCTAAGGTCCAGGATGTTGATACGGGAGACCCTGTGTCCCCCCCAGTTTTGCCTCACGGTTCTTGGAAAGATAAGGTTGTTCCCCCTTCAGGTGCATCTCATATGAGTCTAGAATTCTTTCCGCCTTCCATGGTTGGGCAGAAAATTACGGTCATCCCTCCTGCTAGTGTGGTAGAGGTGGGGGCTACGCATTGGAAGAATTGCATTGTTGGGTATTTCGTTGATAAGACGCTTCCTTTTTTGGCTGTTAGGTCCATAGCTCTTAAGATGTGGTCCAAATTTGGCCTACAGGATGTGATGTCTAATGGTAAAGGTTTTCTGTTTTTCAAGTTTGATGCTGCTGGTGCTTATAGACAGATTCTAGAGAATGGGCCTTGGCACTTTGGGGGTCAGCTACTGGTTTTGCAGCAGTGGTATCCTCTGATGGAATTGGCAAAAGTAGGTCTGACCAAGGTCTCCTTGTGGGTTCAAATATATAATGTGCCTTTGGAATGTTGGACTGCTCTGGGCCTTAGCTACATTGCTAGTGCAGTTGGTAGACCCCTCTATGCCGATGAGATGACATAATCTAATAAGAGGATTAGTTTTGCTAGAGTTTGTGTCGAAGTATGTACTGACTCTCCACTCCTTGAGGTGATTGAATTACAATTTCCTAATGGCATGTCTGTTGACTTACCAGTAAAGTATGCCTGGAGGCCAGTCTTGTGCCCAAAATGTCAAGTCTTTGGTCATGGTAACTGTTCTAATTCTGAGCCTGCTGGTCCTAAACAGGTGAATAAAATCTGGGTTGCAAAGGCTGGTAAAGACCCTATTCTTGCTGATGAGCCTTTTGGCGTTGCTGAGGGCACTATTGCAAGTTCTATACAACAGTTGGATAAGTCACTTGGCGTTACTGAGGTCACTAATGCAAGTTCTATACAGCAGTTTGATGGTTCTGGGAGCAGTTCTAATGTTGTGCCAGGTGGTTCTGCTGCTGTTCTTGCAAATGATGGTGTTGCTACTGAGCTAAGTGCTGCTAATGCTGTTCATAGTGGCACTGGTGGTTTTGACAATAGCTCTCCTTCTCTAATAAATCCTGATTTGGACAATCATGTTAGCCCTAGCAAGATTGGCTCTGGGAATCGTTTTGCCATCCTTAATGACGTTGCTACTCTTGATGTTCATAGTCCAGTGCCTAAAGTTTTGCAGGATTTTCCTCAGTCAGATTTGGGCAAAATGCAGTGCAGAATTTTTGAGGTTACCAAATATGTGTCTCCTAAGGCTGACCCAGTTCTTCCTATTAACAGCATTGGGTTTGATCTTGGCTTGAATAAGTCTGGTGGTAAGGCAGGTGGTTATATACCTCCCGAGAGTAAAAGGGTGCGGAAGCCCAAGAGGAAATGATTAAGTCTGGTGCTTGGAATATAAGGGGTTTGAATGGTCCCATGAAACAAAATCAGGTGAGGAAGTGGATTTATGAAAATCGTTTGTCCTTTGTTGGCTTGGTTGAGACTTGTGAACACCCCACGGGAACGCGATGATGTCCACGAAAAAACGTTTTGATTTCTAAAAAATATTTGATCGGTTGAATGGAGTCGCCACCCGGATTTGAGGACTTTACCCGAGAAACCATTTGAAAAATGACCCTTTTGCCCTTGGAACGGAAAAATACTTTACCGGTCTTTAAAATGAGATTTCTCGGGTTCGGGAGCTAGGTTACGCGAGAGGAAGGAATTCAAAGCACCCCACGCGCCCGGCATATTTACCGGTCTCTACTAAATGTTTAGAAAATCTTGAAAATGTTACTTAAATGGACTTTTAAATTCAAATTCATGTGAGCGCATAATAAACACATCGAAATATATTGATGAAACTTGAATGCATGTTTATGCAAAATGTTATGAATGGATAATTTATGCACAAAAGATACAGAAATTACACTAAAACATCCCCAAAATGCCCTAAAATACCTAAGAAACTGATCATAAGATGTGGACCTGGAGGGAGTCCAGGCGCCTGGAAAAGGTGAGTCCAGGCGCCTGGATTGAGTACAGGCGCCTGGAAGGGGTCAATCCAGGCGCCTGGATGCCATCCAGACAGAATCCTTAAACCCTCATTTTCTTGCAAAACCCAGCAAAATCAATGTTCTAATTGACTCTCATGCATTCTGGACAATGTTTAACCACACAGCAACAGGTTTAAACTTGAATATAAATCAAATACCATGAAATGGTGCTAAAATGCAACAAAAATACATTGATTATGCTCATTTTTGACATTCATGAGAGATATGCTTAAGTATCATATGAAATCCTAAATAGACACCTTAGAAACTAAATGATCAGAACTCAAGAATGACACACAAGCTTATTTAACCTACTCTTTCTTATGAGATCCTCTTTAAAAGCATGATTCCAAAATCAAAATACTCAAAATGAACATCTAAATGGAGATCAGAACTTGAAATATACTGAAATATGGATCAAGGTATATAAATGATGTACCAAAATGATCAAAATATGAAAGAAAACAGAAAATGTGACAATGTAAAAGGGGGGGTCCAGGCGCCTGCATGGGATGAATCCAGGCGCCTGGACTCAATGCAGGCGCCTGGAAGGTGATGATCCAGGCACCTGGATTGAGTTCTGATGCACAATCTGATTTTCTCTTTTGATGATTTTCAGACCTCTCTCAAACCCTCTACTGGCATAAATGACCAAAGAGAGCTTGATTGAGTCCCCCTCAGGACCTATTTGAACATCTTGGTAGAAAAGCTACCTTTTTGGTTTGATCAAGAACTTGAAAATGGGTTTTTGGAGTGAGTTTTGGAAGAATGTAGCTACTGACTCTTAGCTTTACAGAGCTAAAAGGGTAGTCTATGGATGCTTTGAAGTGATTTGGTTGATGGAAGTGAGTAGATGATGGATTAATGAAGTAGAGAGATGATTTTGGAGTTGAAATGGGTTAGTTTTGAGAGGTGATTAATGGAGCTGAAACTTCTGGAGTGGTTTTGGCAGAGTAACAGCAAGAATGAGAGTGTGGTTTTTCAGCCCCTGAAAATGAAAGAGAAGAGTTGGTTTTATAGGCAAACAAGGGTCCATAAAGGGCCACTTGGACCTTTAGAAAGGGCAAGGGGTCACCTAGGGGGCAAAGTGTAGGTGCAATGATCTCCCCCATACTTCCTTCCCACTAACTCTGCAGAAAAATCCCCCAAGATCTCGTTCCCGCCCACTAACAACTTAAAACACACTCAACCTGGACTGATATCCAGGCGCCTGGATTGTGCATTTCCAGGCGCCTGAACTGAATCCAGGCGCCTGGACCATGTAATCCAGGCGCCTGAACCCCTTCCAGGCGCCTGGATTTGACCAATCCAGGTGCCTGAAGGCCAATCCAGGTGGATGCATTTCAAGGTTTTTGGGACATTCCGGAGTTCTAAGGGATGTTTTGATGATTTGATGGAAGGTTATTGGTGGGGTTTTTCAAGTTCCTGATCAAGCCTTGTGTGTCCTTGTTAGGCATTTTCTTCATCGGGGAAGTTTCGGAATTCTGTAGGTCCGGATTGGGGTGTCTATAGTTGCCCCTCTTTGACGTGACTTGACATCATTGATTTGATGTAAGTATCGTCAAAGACAAAGACGTCCCCAATCCACTGCCTTAGAATTTCCAAAAACACAAACAAAAATATTAAACAGATTAAATCAAAATGGTTTTTAAAATAATCCTCAGAAAATGATTTAAATGGATTTAATTAAAAACCCTCAGAAAATGATTTAAATGGATTTAATTAAAAAAACCTCAGAAAATGATTTAAATGGATTTAATTAAAAACCCTCAGAAAATGATTTAAATGGATTTAACTAAAAACCCTCAGAAAATGATTTAAATGGATTTAATTAAAAAACCCTCAGAAAATGATTTAAATGGATTTAATTAAAAACCCTCAGAAAATGATTTAAATGGATTTAATTAAAAACCCTCAGAAAATGATTTAAATGGATTTAATTAAAAACCCTCAGAAAATGATTTAAATGGATTTAATTAAAAACCCTCAGAAAATGATTTAAAAATCTTATTGAAATAATTTAATGAAATACATTACCTCATTATCACAAATGATGATCTGTTTGGTTGCACGACACACATATGCCAATCATGATTTGAGCTAAAATCTCTCTGGAAATGTTCCAAAAAGTCTAAGGAATCCCCAAGAGTTCCAAACAATTTCAATCGGATAGCATTGCACTGCACCTGGATCAGTTTGGAAGCCGCCCAGATCAAACCAATCCAGGCGCCTGGAATCACTTCAGGCGCCTGAACTCACTCAATCCAGGCGCCTGGAATCACTTCAGGCGCCTGGACTTCCTTAAAACGTGAACAGTCACAACCGTTCGGGTGTCACATAATCATTCCAGGTTCACACTTTTTCGGTTATTCTTCTTTCTTCTCCGACCAAACTCGATCATCTCTCTCTCTTTTTTCAACTCTCTCGGTCTCAAACTCGCGATTTGTGTACCAAACTTCACAAAAATTCGATTTCCCATCATCCACACTTAGATCCACTCGGTTTTGCTTGATTTTGGCTCATGGATCATACTCCCATGGCGGATCCGAGTTCTCACGATCCTTCTATGGGTCTCTCCGGTGCCGGCGGCATGGAAGAGAGGGCAGAGGTGGTCCCACCAGCGGTGGAGACCACCGTGAGTGGTGCGGCGACGACAGAGGAAGCCGTGGGTGGAACCCACGGCCCTGGGGAGGCCACGGCAGGGGTGGAGGAGGCCCAGCCGGCCACCACGGCTGCCGGTGGCGCGAGGGAAGGGGCGGCGGACCCCGTGCCAGCACAAAACCCCGCTGAAATCGCAGATCCGGATCGGGTAAGTCCTGACAGAACTGTTCCAAGTATTTCTGGCGATTTACACACTGTTGATGATGTTCCTGCTAGTAGTAGTTCATTGCATGTTGTTGATATTGCTGGTTTGGCGGCTGCGAGTGGTTCGGGAGGTGTTGGAGATGTCGGTGGTATTGGTGGTAGTGGTTTGATGAGTGGTGGTGTTGGAGAGAGTAGTTTGGTGGGCGGAGATGGTGGTTTGAGTGGTTTGGTGGGCGGAGATGCTGCCGGTAGAGACACAGGTACTGCAGGGTGTGGTGGTGGTGTTGGTAGAGGTGTTGAGAGTGCAGGTGGGCGGATTCTGAGTTTGGGTGGTGTTGAGGACTTCGTGATTGAGGATTTGGGTATAGGGGAGAGTGTTGGTGAGGCTGTTGGTGGGGGTATGGGTGATGGTCTGGGTCCCCGCGATCCTATCGAACACTCTGGAGTGGGGACAAGTAGGACAGATAAGGGAAAGGGGATTGCTATGGAGACAGCGGACGTTCCTCCAGTGACTGAGGAGACTGTTTCTGAGGTGTTGAGGGAGGTTGAGGCCGAGGAGAGAGAGAGAGAGAGAGAGAGGCCCGAGAGTGTCCGTGGTGGAGGTGGCCCGACGGGCTTTGCTGGGGAGGCCAGTCTTTCATGCTGACACTTATGACGCACCACTGCACCACATTATCCCTTCGGCGATAGACAGATATACCTCACTGCAAGAGAGATATGACGGAGAGGAGATCCTGCTGGACCCTGGGAGGCACCTTTCTCGTGACTGCTTGGAGGTATAAACTTGGTTTTTCACACTTTCATTTGTCGAATTCATTACAGATTATGCATTGTGGATTTATGAACTTCATGAACTCATGTACTGATGAAATGTATCTCTGTCTGAACAGGTGAACATGTGTCTGAGGGTGAATGGCTCATCCGGGAGGACACTGTCTTTATTTGTGGACCTTCACCACGACGTGAGAGAGTTGGTGGCGCTTACAGGCTTCGAGCCATTTATAGAGACACAGACGAAGACGATGCGTGACCATGCTGTGGTGACCGCTCTGGCAGAGAGATGGAGGGATTCCACAAATACCCTTCACCTACAGTTTGGCGAGGCGACGATGACACCTTTAGACTTCTCAGCGATTACAGGCCTGCGAGTTGGTGGAGAGCCTTTGCCCTTCGATGCAGGGATTGCCCAGAGTGACGATGCACTGCGGTACTACTTGGGCTGGAAGCCCAATCACGGGGCTGACTCTGCTGGTTACGGTCAGTTCGCTGACCATTGTCTTGGGAGGCCCACGTCTCGACTTGCTGCGGAGCAGAAGGCCCGGTGTTACTTGCTTTACATGTTCGGCACGACCCTGTTCGCGAACCGACGTCACCACGTGCACCTGGGTTATCTAGCAGCGCTGAGAGACTTCGACCGGGTTGCCAGATATGACTGGGGAGGCTGGGCTCTGGCCTCATGCTATGCTTTTATGGGATCCGTTTCTCGAGGCGTGGCGTCGAGTATAGGAGGGCTATGGTCAGCTTGGGAGGTAAACCAATCAACTTCACTTTTCAATGTCATGCTTTATTGAATTTCTGTTTGCTTGCACATTGTACATTTACTGACTATTCCAACATTGTTTTGTAGATGTGGGCCTACGAGGTGCTGAGACTGTCGTCCCCGGAGTCCTCCTACCGGGACCCACGCGTGATCCCTCGAGCTCTTCGCTGGGGTCAAGGATTCAGAGGAAAGAGCGCTGTGCGTGGCCAGCTTGACTTCTTTCGGGGAGAGCTCGACCGCCTTACTTATGCAGGGGTATGTACTGACTTAAAAACCTGTTTCAACGTTTGTTGTTCACTTGTTGCATATTATCTCATGAAACTCTGGTTTCCTGTTCAGGTACACTGGCAGGCGTGGGACGGTATTCAGGACGAGTACCTCGCACCGAGTAGAGAGCTGACACGGGGGAGAGTGTTGCTGGAGTGCGCGTACGGCTGGCAGTGGTATCTTGGAGACAGGGTACTGCGCCAGTCGATACGTGCCCCAGCACAGGCGGTGCCAGGACCTCTTCCGCCACTGGTTCTGAGGACTGAGAGCTATACATTGGCAGAGATAGAGCGGTACACTATTCTAGACACGGCCTTGGACCAGTACCTCCGACCGACAGAGGACTATGACGAGTACAGGCGTCGGTACCTTGCTGGCCCACTTGACGTGGCGGGGTTCATAGAGAGAGCCAGAGCTGCACGAGAGGCTGCCGCGTTGGAGGCTGCTGAGGCTTTGGCTGCTGAGCAGGCAGAGAGGGCTAGAGCCGAGGGACAGTCTGGTGGTGATGCTGGAGTGAGAGAGGGGGCTGGCCCCTCTGTTGTGAGAGAGAGGGGGGGGATCTTCTACTGGAGGTGAGAGAGAGAGGGTGAGGGAGAGAGAGAGAGTGAGTGAGGACGTGCCGATGGAGGACGTCCCTTTCGAGAGAGTTGGTGTTCAGGAGGAGAGGAGAGAGGAGGTGGTGCCTGGAGGTAGTGGACTGGTGCCTGTCCTCAGAGAGAGGTGGGGTGGTGCTGTTGCAGGAGAGCCTGAGCCTTCTGAGAGGTCAGCCTACGAGGCTATGAGGTTGTGGCAGGTCTCTGTACAGACACCTGAGGGAGAGAGGGGGTATGTTGATATCCCTCGACCAGCTGCTAACCTTCCGCTCCCTACTGGCCCTGTATGCCAAGTTTCATCGTTCCATTCAGCTTTTTATCGACGTTGAAACTCTTTTGTTAAAACTGTTGCTTCCTGTTGTAGTTTTCCCAGGACACCGCGCGCTTTTACTACGAGCAGACTCACAGTCTGCGGACCCTTGTTCGTCAGCTGGTGGCCGGGGCAGACGTGGTACTTCGGCGACCGGGCGACCTACCCCCTCCAGTCGTTCCCAGTCCTCCTCTTTCCAGGACTATCCCGGTATCCCTTTTTGCTTTCTTGGACTTGATTCTGACACATGTTTGACTGCAGAATACTGATGTGCTCTGTGTTTTGTCTTTGCTTGCAGGTGCCTCGGAGGTGAGAGAGAGGTGGCGTTGCCGGTGCCTGGCTCGACGACTATCCGCTTGTTCCGCTCGAAGGAAGTAGGCTATGTCGCGATGAGAGAGACCGAGGAGGAGGACGGCAGCGGGAGATCAGTTCGCCAGAGAGTCGGTGAGCCCTCTACTTCAGTTGAGGTACCGGGTACAGAGACCGTTGCTGATGAGCCTCTCCCGCAGGAGCCTGTCCCAGAGGACACAGTGGAGAGCGAGGACGAGGGCGAGGATGACGAGGAGATAGGTGACCCGTAGTTAGTACTTAGGTGATCTTAGGATATTATGAGTTTTGCTTTTGCTTCATGATCATCTTTTTTTTTCTTTTACCATTTCGGGCCTGCGCGCCTGGGTAGTCCTTTAGATTGGGCCTGCGCGCCTGTTTTGCTTGTTTGGGCGTGTGTTTGCCCCAGTATTCATGGATTATGACTTGATATTTGACTTGCATTGACCGGCGTTTGACTTTTTATGGATGCCATGTTTTGATACATGATTTGCACTTTACATGTTGCTCATGCGTTCTATCATAACAAAACACCGGCTGTAAAACTCACAAATAACAAGAAACAGATTCCCATAAACTGTAACGGGCGAGTATAAACAAGTAGCATAGAAAGGGATGGTTATTGACACAAGTGTTCGCGAATTTGCTCGATACACATTTAATGAACAAATATCGACATAAATGACTCCAATATACAATGGATATGACAACGAATGTTATTGACACCTTCACACGACTCAAAAATGTATATACAACTCATTTAGATGAATCAAATGACACAAATGACCCTAGGATGGAATTTGGTGTCCATAGGGCTTGTTTGAAAAGACGATCCTTCAATGCCACACATTCTTCTCCGAGAACAAACATCCACCGCTTCCGCAACGTCATATTTGACTAAATCAACCATTTGAACTCAGTAAAGTCCACTTGCAACCTTTAATTAAGATTTTGAGACGTTAAACCGAGCTTGTCTTGTGGAAAACTTGGTCTAAACGTCTCACCTTCCGGATCTTCCGTGAATAAAACTTCCCCGCAAGTCATAAATGTCCATTAGAACATGTTGGAATCAATGAAACTTGCCAAAACTGCATGAAAATAAGTTCGGGGATCAAAAGCTGGTTGCTGTCAACTGGTTTCCAGGCGCCTGCATTAGGCTGGTCCAGGCGCCTGGATTGGGTGCAGGCGCCTGGAAGGTGATGATCCAGGCGCCTAGATTAGGTCTGGGCGCCTGGAAAGGGCAAGTCCAGGCGCCTGGACTTGCTTCCTGGCAGAGTTTTTGTTCTTCCCAAGGCTCTTTCTTGCCCATTGCATGGCGTTTTTCTGCCCCAAACTGCATGTAAACTGTTCAAATTTCCTTCCCAAGCCTCTCATACACTTTTCCAAAGTTTTCTTCTCTATTTTCCAATAAATGCCACCTTTTTCCAAGATTTTCTTATGATTTCCCATGTAAATTTCTTGAAAATGAACTTTGAATTCATTGAAATTTGAATTTTTCTTCACCCATCCTTTCATGCAAAATTGTCACTATTCACCATGCTCCCACTATAAATACTATGGCTTGCCAAGCATTTCCTCCACACCCATTTTCACTATCCCACTCTTTATACTTTCTGTGAACACCCCGCGGAGTAATGTCCACGAAAATGATTGCGGTTTGAAAAATGGTTTTGATTGGTTGAATGGAGTCGCCACCCGAATTTGAGGATCGTACCCGAGAAACCTTTTTGAAAAATGACTCTTTTGCCCTTGGAATAGAAAATGTTTTACTGGCCACACAAAAATGAGATTTCTCGGGTCCGGGAGCTAGGTTACGAGAGGGGAAGGAATTTAAAGCACCCCTCTCGCCCGGTGTAACCACCGGTCTTTATTCAATGCTCAAGGGATTTTGAAAATATCGTTTGAATGGACTTTGATCACGAAACTATACAAGTGCATGTAAATGCATCGAATGACGTGCGTGGATACATGTTCCATGTGTTATGTATGCATGATGGTACGCTGACATACAATGTATTAAACAACTCAGAATGAGACTAATTAACATTGGAAACCCCCAAAACAAATCCACAGACAACCCACGATTGCACCTGGATTGCATTTCTCACACCCGTATTGAACAAGTCCAGGCACCCGGATTAGGTGTGGGTGCACCGGGATAAGGTGTGGGTGCACCTGGATTGGGTGTGGGCACCTGGATTAGATGTGGGTGCACCTGGATTGGGTGTGGGCACCTGGACTAGGTGTGGGTGCACCTGGAATGGGTGTGGGCACCTGAATTAGATGTGGGTGCACCTGGATTGGGTGTGGGCACCTGGACTAAGTGTGGGTGCACCTGGATTGGGTGTGGGCGCCTGGATTAGGTGGATCCAGGCGCCTGGACCCAATGTGGGTGCATGTGATGAGATCATTTTTGCTGCATTTTTAACCCTCCCAAAGCCTCAACTTGGTATTGTGAACCAAGAAAGGATGGGTGGTTCCCCCTCAGGGCCCTAGTTGAGCATTTTTGGTAGAAAGACTACCTTGAGAAGCTTGATTGATGAACTTTTGAGGCTAGTTTAAGTAGTGTTTGGTGATTGAGTGGGCTGGGATGTAGTTTCTAGAGCATTGAGGGACTGATTATAGGTATTGAAGTTGGGGGTTTGTTTGAGAGGGATGAAAAAGTGTTGATTTGAAGTGGAAAAGAGTAGGTTTGTGAATGGAAGTGGGTGAAACTAAGAGAGATCAGTTTGGGGATAGAGATTCTGGTGTCATTTCAGCAGCATAACAACAAGAGAGTGAGTGGGATTGAGCCCCTTCAAATGAGAGAGGAAGGGGGGATATATATAGGCATAAAGGGGTCAAAAAGGGTCATTAGGATAGCTTAGGGGTCAATCAAGGGGTTCACTTATGACACTCTATTTTCCCTCCACTATTTTTCTGCAGAAAATCCCCAAAGAATCCCCTAAGACGCTCCTCCCCACTAACTTGACCTTGGGGGCCAAGTATCTGGAGAGAGTCCAGGCGCCTGCATTAAGGCAATCCAGGCGCCTGGATTGATTCCGGGCGCCTGGAATAGGTGAATCCAGGCGCCTGGATGGCGAGACAGCACAAAATTCCAAACTTTGCGGGGCCATTCTGGGTGCTACCGAACTCCGTTTTGTGCATGGTTTGAAGCGTTGGAAAGCTTGAAAGGTCTACTTTCTAACCCAAGTGGTTTGAACCCAAGATGATTTGTACATCAAAATATGTGACCATTTTACCCTCAGAACGTTGGAAAAATGAATCGTTTCGGTAAAACAGGCATATCTCCCTCATTTCAAAATGGATTGGGACATGTTATATATCAAAAAAGAGGGTTTTGAATGTACTAGAAGGTGATGCAAGGTTGGGTTTCTTTTGAGGTGGTTTTGGAGGAGTTTCCAAGTTCACAATCAAGCTCTGCATGCTCTATCGGGCATTTTCATCATCGGGGATGCTTGATAAGTTTCTCGGGTCAAAATCGGGGTGTCTACAGTTGCCCCTCTTGGATGGAACTCCATATCATTGCTTGATATGAGTTACATCTAAGATAGAGACATCCCGATTCATTCCCTGAGCCTTTCTCAAGCTGCAAACGAAAACATTAAAATCATGGTCGTGCCACTTAGGCTGCCTACGTACCTCATTGTAGGGATCAGACCAGTGTAGTTCTTCGAGGCAAATGAATAGATTGACGACTCACTTGACAATGAATGATGAATGATGTACACAATAGATAATTGATGATGGATGGGTGATTGTTTGAATGATTGATGAGTAATGATTGATTGAATGATTATTGGATGCGCGGGTTAGGCGGCTTTTGAATGTTTGGGGTGCGCGGGTTAGGCGGCTTTTGAATGATTGGGGTGCACGGGTTAGGTGGCTTTTGAATGATTGGGGTGCGCGGGTTAGGCGGCTTTTGAATGATTGGGTTAGGCGGCTTTTGAATGATTGGGGTGCGCGGGTTAGGCGGCTTTTGAATGTTTGGGGTGCGCGGGTTAGGCGGCTTTTGAATTATTGGGGTGCGCGGGTTAGGCGGCTTTTGAATGTTTGGGGTGCGCGCGGGTTAGGCGGCTTTTGAATGTTTGGGGTGCGCGGGTTAGGCGGCTTTTGAATGTTTGGGGTGCGCGGGTTAGGCGGCTTTTGAATGATTGGGGTGCGCGGGTTAGGCGGCTTTTGAATGTTTGGGGTGCGCGGGTTAGGCGGCTTTTGAATGTTTGGGGTGCGCGGGTTAGGCGGCTTTTGAATGATTGGGGTGCGCGGGTTAGGCGGCTTTTGAATGTTTGATTGCACCAGCTTGGTGGCTAAAATGATTGAATGCGCCATCTTGAATGACACTATTGAAAATGTGACCATTTCTGGTCTTGAAGTTAATTTTGAGATTCATTTTGAAGACTACCATATCTGGTCTTGAATTTAATTGAAAAAGTTGTCCCTCGGGATGATTGATTTAAAAGTATGTCCCTCAGGACAGTTGATTTAAAAGTTGTCCCTCAGGACGATTGATTTAAAAGTTGTCCCTCA
The DNA here is from genome assembly GCA_020921065.1 of Vaccinium darrowii. Classification (NCBI taxonomy): domain Eukaryota; kingdom Viridiplantae; phylum Streptophyta; class Magnoliopsida; order Ericales; family Ericaceae; genus Vaccinium; species Vaccinium darrowii. The sequence goes on along the minus strand of CM037159.1, from coordinate 16,053,862 downwards.
GGACGATTGATTTAAAAGTTGTCCCTCAGGACGATTGCATGTGACTCGTGCATCGACACTCGACGACAACAACGACAACATTCCTTCTTTAAAAAGTAGGAGGCTCAATGGGGTGGCTCTTTTGCTTTACTGTCTTTCCCTTTTTGGCCAAGGTTTGGGTTTGAGCTTGGCAGGACTTGGGTTTTGGATTGGTTTTAGACTTTTAGGCTCCCATGCCCCAGTCCTGGATTTGGGTGTATGCTTCCCCCAGAAATGGCATTAGGCTGACATGCCCCAATTTCGGATTGACGCGCCTTCACAGATGATGAACCTCAAGTCTGATTTTCTTTCTCGCCTCTACTGATACCAATTGACCATATACCCAAAACACGGGTTCTTTGATGCATTGGAATTGTTTCCACGAGTCAAGGATTGACAAGACTAAGGCGACATGATTGGCCGCTAGACAAAGAGGTGGATTTTTACAAGGCCGAGAAATTTGATCGGCCTTTTGACTAGAAGGTGGACATCGAATAAGATTGATAAGGCCAATGGATTTGATTGGCCTTTTTGACAAGGGGATGGACTTCGATAAGATTGATAAGGCCAAGGAATTTGATTGGCCTTTTAGACAAGAAGGGCGGACTTTGACAGACAAGGCTTGAGGAATTTGACCTGACAGATAGGAGCGAGAACGTGTTGACTTGAAAGATATGGAAGACTATGTTGACTCGAAGTTCTGAAAGATGGCAAACATGCCTCACTATTAATGTCGAAATTGTCATGATAAAATTGAATTTTTATTTTGTGATTGTTTCACTCCATCAAGTGATGTTCATTCAAATCTACTATTTTATCAAAACACATGATTTCTTATCATGAACCCATACCCCAGATTGCTGATGATGCTTCATTGATTTTTCTTTAAAATGCCCCAGTTTAGAGGGCTGCTGATGAAGATCCGTTGATATGCCCCAGTTTGGATTTTTGCACTGCATGATGCCAGCGTTTGCACAATGTTTTGACTTTTGATTTTCAAGGGAGATTAGACTGTTCCCTTTTGACTTGAATTCTCACTATCAAGTTGCACTTTTCAATCTGAAAGGACTTTTATCTAGGTTATGACGGGGCCAAGGTTATGGGCTTGACAAAGGAAGGGAAGAAGGCTCAAAAATTTCTTTTTCATTGGGTTATCATAGCTAGCAGCTATCTTAGACTTTTTTGTGCCACTTTTTGCTTCTGATAGGTGCTTTCATGTGCCTCTTCTTGCTTTAAATGAGCACTTCCTTTCATTTGATTTTTCCGTTTTAAAATTTCTTCAGTGCTCTTCATCTTGTTGCACCCATGTTTTTGACAAGCCTATAAGTTTGGCGCTTTCATTCTTGTGATACTTTGAATCCTTACGCGCTCATATCCTTGACACTTTCATTATGCTGGCTGTCATGTGTTTGACACTTTCATATTTCTTGTTTCACCCCAGTGTGGGGGATAGCTGCCTAGCTGGGTTCTTTTTCCAAGAAATTGATTCAGGCTCAAAGGGGATGACAATGGATATTTATGTGGGGAATAAAAGCAAAGGATGCCTTTCTTCATTTTGAATTGTGCAACTTGATGGGGAGAACTCATGCTAGCTCTAACTTTTGCCTAGATCTCATTTTGAAGTTCGATCTAGCGAGCTTTTTGCCTTAACTTTTGCCTAGGCCGCCCTTGCGGGTTTTCGACCTAGCAGTCTTTCTTGTGTCAAAGCATCGCCTCTTGATGACATCGGGGAATGGTCCACTGGAAATCCTCCTTCTGCGGGGCAAGGGTTCAATCAAAATTCATCTCGTGTCTCAAAGTGATTATCATGTTTCTCAAATGATGGTGTAAAACAATTCCAAGTTGAGAGATTATTGCAAAAATCCAAGTTTATGATTGACAATTTCGACACAACAGCATGACATTTATTTTTGATGGTTGCGACCGAACCACTAAGGGTTGCCTACGTATCCCTTTGCAAGGAATCAGGTCGTGCGTAGTTCGGGACTACAAAATTGACTCTATTTTTTGTCTTTTTCATTTTTTGACAATAACAACAAGACATTACAGACTCGAAGATGAAAACACATAGACGAGGAAAGCAAAAACATAAATAGACTCGAAATAGAAACTGACTCGATCAGAAGTGAAAACTTGAGTTGACACTTGAAAACTTCCAAGACTCGTGGAAGATTGAATTATTGCATGGCCGTCGATGGTTCATTGATTCGGCGAGGTATTCAGTTTCGCCAGTGGAGCAGAGATGGACCCGTTGTCAATGAGATCTTGAATCTTGTGGCGGAGGCGATGACACTCATCGGTAGCATGACCAGGCATTTGATGGAAGGCACAGAAGGCGTTTGGATTGTGGTAGGCTGGGAGCTTTTGAGGCAGAGGAGTTGGAGAGAGTGGTTTGAGAAGACCGGCTTCGTGGAGTTCTTTATACACCAAGGATAGGGGTGTGGTGAACTGTGAGAGGGTTCTTTGTGGTTTTTTGGAGTGGTTGGTTTGGACTGTGATTTTGTTGATGGGCGCTGCTCGGTTGGAGTTGTGTTTTGTGAAGCTGGATGAGGTGTTTGCATGTAAGGTGTTGTTATCCCCGGAGTTGTTGTTCTTGGTTTTAAGAGTGGGGCCATCTTTTTCAAGAATGCTGTCCCGTATTGCTTCCTCAATTGACAGGCCTGTCTCAAAGTAGGTCTCAAAGTTATGTGCCTGGGCCATCACCATGTACTGAGCCAAGTCAGGTTGTAGATTCTTGGTTATGATCCTCATTTGGTCTTTATCACTGGGACGATCAGTCATTTGCGCTGCCTTCGCCCTCCGTCTCTTCACAAAGTCCGCGAAGGACTCCTCTTCCGTCATCTTGATACTTTCAAGCTCACGAGTAGTGACCTTGAGCTGCACATTGTACTCATACTGCTTTATGAAAGCAGCCGCCATTTCTTCCCAAGTTTGCCTCCTTGAGATGTCAAGAGACAAGAGCCATTGAAGTGCGGGCCCTGTGAGAGTTTCATGGAACATTTGGGCCATAGTGGGCTCATCAACATCTTGCAATGAAAGGGAGCTCACGTATGCCTGAATTTGTCCCCTTGGATCTCCGGTCCCATCGAATTTCTCAAAGTTCACATGTTTGAAATTTTTAGGGAGTTTGGCACCCGGGAAAAGGCAGAGTTTGTCCATGTCGAACCCGGTGATGGCCCGCTGCTCGTTCTTAGCTACTGACTCTTCAAGCTTAGCAATCTTGGCTAGCATCTCGGCCAATTGAGGGTTTTCAGCAAATTGCTCTTGGCGGTCATCATTAGGGATCTCATGATTTCGGGCCCCACCGTCGGGTATTTGCTGCTGAGGCGGAGGCAACCGGCTTTGGATATTTACCATAATCGCCATGAGTTGGGCGATTCGGGTGTCATTCCGGGCCCTCTCATCTTGCATTTCCTTCCTCAGTTGCTCTATCTCATTCGGGGGATCTTGTTCCTGATTTGCCGACATACTTGTTTCAGACACTGGTGATAAGGGTCGAGATAATCTTTATCGGGTAAGGTTTTCTTCTTTGCAGGCTCAATGGTTCAGGACTGACAGTAAAGCAAAAAGTCAAACTCAAATTGTGCCCCTGGTTTTATTGAAGGAAACATCGTGCATGCATCGTTGTCATGTCGTCCTAAGATCTAGACTACCGGTCTCGGTCTCACTTAAGACATTGCATGGATGTGCGAAACAACAACCACGGGTAAGTCGTGACAGGCAGGTTAAATTCCAATCGTCGTGGAATCAGAGCCAATCTCCTTATAGACCATCCGAGACAGAGCAATAAGGTTGTTGAAATCCAGATACAAATGCACTCAAGGCTAGCCCGAGACACGGGGAGCCGTTCGAGCACGGCAAACACTGAAGGTATCTCAAACTCCATGGATTTAAAGTCTCCTAGACTGCATGTACAACCTAGGGTTAGTCTACCGGATCCAAATCTCACTTAAGACCATTGCACAGAAGATTTTCCAACACCCCGGGTAAACCATTACTCGGTAGGTACGGCGCTACAACCTAAAGCCTAAACGTTGACGCCGTAGCACTTTTCCTGGTCATCCGAGACAAAGCAATTTGGATGTTGCAATCCAGATACAAATGATCTCAAGGCTAGTTTGAATCACGGGTGGCCGTTCGGGCACGACCAACACCGGAGGTATCTCAAACTCCATGGATTTAAAGTCTCCTAGACTGAGTACGACTGTTTTGGAAGGTTGCCCCAATCCTCAAGTTTTCTTTTAAGTAACATGTCCTTGATATTGGATAATCGGATTTGGGAAATCATGATTCACACGAATTCCGGCAATGATCTAGAATCAGATGCCTAAGGGTGATTGGCCCTCCTCGGGCCAAGGTCCCTTAAACTCGTTTAGATCATTGTTAGGAAACTGGTGATCCAAATTTTCCCACGTCCGATCGTCCTAAAGGTCAACTCGTAAGAACAACGCGCATATGGGATGCATGACTCATCATCGGGCCGAAGCAACCTTCTACTAACTGCCGGGAACCTAACTTATACTATATCAACAACATAACAAGAATATGTACGGATGCAAGTGTATGCATGTATGCAGTATGGCATGCTTTGAAAGACGGTAACACATAGCACGAAACAGGATGGAGCACATAATCCTAACACTTGGGTTGGTTAACTAACGTGGGGTTCTATGGTTAACTATATGCAAAGGCCGGTTTTGGTTTGAGAGGGTACCCCGGACTCAAAGCCAAAGTTGTCTCCCACCGCCAAGGATCCCGCAAGGCGATGGTAATAACAACAATTGTGACTTATCACGGTCGGGGGGTGCTGGCCATTTCGGGATTCCCCGTCACCGGCAAGCCGGGCGGGATTGCCGAAACACGCCAGCGGAGCTAGTAACCATGCACGTGCAATGCAAAAAGTCCATAAAAACAAAATTTTTCAAAATCCCTTCAACATTTTTCAAGTTTAGCTCTCGATGATTAATACACATTTTAATAAAATCACACATAAGTGTAATAATACTAAAATATATATTAATCATACTCCCCAGCGAAGTCGCCAGCTTGTGAACACCCCGCGGAGTAATGTCCACGAAAATGATTGCGGTTTGAAAAATGGTTTTGATTGGTTGAATGGAGTCGCCACCCGGATTTGAGGATCGTACCCGAGAAACCTTTTTGAAAAATGACTCTTTTGCCCTTGGAATAGAAAATGTTTTACTGGCCTCACAAAAATGAGATTTCTCGGGTCCGGGAGCTAGGTTACGAGAGGGGAAAGAATTTAAAGCACCCCTCTCGCCCGGTGTAACCACCGGTCTTTATTCAATGCTCAAGGGATTTTGAAAATATCGTTTGAACGGACTTTGATCACGAAACTATACAAGTGCATGTAAATGCATCGAATGACGTGCGTGGATACATGTTCCATGTGTTATGTATGCATGATGATACGATGACATACAATGTATTAAACAACTCAGAATGAGACTAATTAACATTGGAAACCCCCAAAACAAATCCACAGACAACCCACGATTGCACCCGGATTGCATTTCTCACACCCGTATTGAACAAGTCCAGGCACCCGGATTAGGTGTGGGTGCACCTGGATAAGGTGTGGGTGCACCTGGATTGGGTGTGGGCACCTGGATTAGATGTGGGTGCACCTGGATTGGGTGTGGGCACCTGGACTAGGTGTGGGTGCACCTGGATTGGGTGTGGGCACCTGAATTAGATGTGGGTGCACCTGGATTGGGTGTGGGCGCCTGGATTAGGTGGATCCAGGCGCCTGGACCCAATGTGGGTGCATGTGATGAGATCATTTTTGCTGCATTTTTAACCCTCCCAAAGCCTCAACTTGGTATTGTGAACCAAGAAAGGATGGGTGGTTCCCCCTCAGGGCCCTAGTTGAGCATTTTTGGTAGAAAGACTACCTTGAGAAGCTTGATTGATGAACTTTTGAGGCTAGTTTGAGTAGTGTTTGGTGATTGAGTGGGCTGGGATGTAGTTTCTAGAGCATTGAGGGACTGATTATAGGTATTGAAGTTGGGGGTTTGTTTGAGCGGGATGAAAAAGTGTTGATTTGATGTGGAAAAGAGTAGGTTTGTGAATGGAAGTGGGTGAAACTAAGAGAGATCAGTTTGGGGATGGAGATTCTGGTGTCATTTCAGCAGCATAACAACAAGAGAGTGAGTGGGATTGAGCCCCTTCAAATGAGAGAGGAAGGGGGGATATATATAGGCATAAAGGGGTCAAAAAGGGTCATTAGGATAGCTTAGGGGTCAATCAAGGGGTTCACTTATGACACTCTATTTTCCCTCCACTATTTTTCTGCAGAAAATCCCCAAAGAATCCCCCAAGACGCTCCTCCCCACTAACTTGACCTTGGGGGCCAAGTATCTGGAGAGAGTCCAGGCGCCTGCATTAAGGCAATCCAGGCGCCTGGATTGATTCCGGGCGCCTAGAATAGGTGAATCCAGGCGCCTGGATGGCGAGACAGCACAAAATTCCAAACTTTGCGGGGCCATTCTGGGTGCTACCGAACTCCGTTTTGTGCATGGTTTGAAGCGTTGGAAAGCTTGAAAGGTCTACTTTCTAACCCAAGTGGTTTGAACCCAAGATGATTTGTACATCAAAATATGTGACCATTTTACCCTCAGAACGTCGGAAAAATGAATCGTTTCGGTAAAACAGGCATATCTCCCTCATTTCAAAATGGATTGGGACATGTTATATATCAAAAAAGAGGGTTTTGAATGTACTAGAAGGTGATGCAAGGTTGGGTTTCTTTTGAGGTGGTTTTGGAGGAGTTTCCAAGTTCACAATCAAGCTCTGCATGCTCTATCGGGCATTTTCATCATCGGGGATGCTTGATAAGTTTCTCGGGTCAAAATCGGGGTGCCTACACTTTCATTCTCCACCTCTTTCTTTTGCAACTCCACATCATGGCCATGCTTGCGTCCGCCGTGCTTCAACCATGGATTGCAAGCTTCGAAAACATTGATTGGTTCAATTTTCGAAGCCACCATCTTAACTCCTTACGACATATCCACTCCATTCCCATTCGTCCCGAGCTTTTACATGCCGCCGCCCAATTTTGGGATCCCGAGTTCCATGTGTTCCGTTTCGGCCTCCAAGAGCTTTGCCCCACTATCGAGGAGTTCCATGCATACCTTGAAACTCGTCCCGAGACCGAACCAGTGATCCCTCCAATCCGTGCTAACTTGGTCAAGATCCTCAAGGAAAAACTCGGTGTGAGTGATGGTCTTGCGAGACATTTGATCCATGGAGGTTCGCTCGACATTCTTCGTCTCTTTGCAGATTTCAGTCCTCGCGGCAACCCGTTGGACTACACAGTTCAGAATCCCCGCATGTTTGCCTTGTGCATGTGCCTCCTTGCCACCTATCTGTTGGTTCCAAATGATGGCAATCCTGATCCCTCAATCATTTCAGTTGCTGCACAGATTGAGCAACGAAGGGATGTTGTTCCCATGGTTTTAGCAGAAACTCTCATGGGCTTGGATGCAGTGAAATCAGGAAGAACAGACGTCTTCGCCGGGAGCCCCCTTTTGCTTCAGGTTTGCACTCTGGTTTTTGGTATTTGGATTTGGTTTTGGATTTTGGCTTTTGTATTTTTGGACTCAGTTTTGGGATTTATGGTTTTTGGCTTTGGCTTGGCAGATGTGGCTGTGTGACAAAATGAAGTTGGTTGCGGACCCGGCAAATGACTAGGTTTATCAGGCTAGGGGTTGGAGAAGCAGAGGTTTTGTGGAAATTTGTCACAATGTGGAGGAATGGTTGGATTTCTTTATGGCGGTGGAAGAAGAACATGTCGTTTGGAGGTGTCATTGGCTGCCTTTGCCCGACATGACAGCCGCACATATGGGACATTCATGGGTGATTTTGGCTGGGCTGACAGGCTTTACTTTCTACTTTCCTCAGCGCATCCTTCGCCAGTTTGGGATTCGTCAAGACGTGCAGTTCCCATATCCTGCTGATTTCTACCTTCCTGAATTCAAACATTCAGTAATCGAGGCTTACCACCGTGACTGGGGAGGCAGAGTAACTTGGGTTCGAGACCAGTATCCGAGCATTCACCTGCGAGGACGGTACCGCCAATGGCTTAGAGGAGAATTGGAAGCAAGATTTGGTAGCAACGTGGACTGACTCTCTCGACTCAACTAAGCTGTTCCCCAAAATAAATGGTGTATCCATGTAGGGCCTTTTTTTTTTTTTTTTTTTTATGCTCAGCTTATGTAATCGAAGGAGTGATTTGAATAAGATTGAACGATGAAGGGTTTCCCCCTCTTGGTTCATTTTGATTCCATATGCTTTCTCCTTTGGACATTGCGAGAACGGGGACCAACTTATTAGATTTTGACTGAACCCCAAGCTAGGGTTGCCTACGTATCCTTTTTCAAGGAATCAGGTCATGACGTAGTTCAGGCTAAGGTTCACTCGGGTATTAACACTCTCTTTTTGTGCTCTAAATTTTGCCTAGACCGCCTTTTCAGGTTTTCGGTTCAGCGAGCCTTTTTTGAATATTTTGCCTTAAATTTTGCCTAGACCGCCCAGTGTGGGTTTTCAGCCTAGCAGGCTTGCTCTGAATTTTGCTTGGGTCGGCTCGCCCTTGCGATTTTCCGCCCAACGAGCATCTCTCATGGGTAATATCTCTTGAGTTGGTCCAGGTTGACAAGATTGCTGAACTCGTTACCATCCAAATCAATGATCACCGCTGCCCCACCGTCGAGAATAGTCTTGATGATGTACGGTCCCGCCCATTTCGGCCTGAATTTCCCTCGCGGATCGAATATCGGTGCCCGGATTTCTTTCACTACCATATCTCCTTCGGTCAGATCCCTGGATTTTACCTTTTTGTTGAATGCGCGAGCAATCCTTCTCTGATATCCCTGAATGTGATACAATGCCCGTAATCTCCTTTCATCAAACAACATTAGCTCCGCGAACCTGTCGCTCAACCAGTCAGCCTCATCGATTTCATTTTCTATCATCACCCTCAAAGATGGCACTTCAAGCTCAATGGGAAGTACTGCCTCCATACCATAGACCAGAGAATAGGGTGTTGCCCCTGTCGGAGTTCGGATAGAGGTGCGGTATCCCCACAATGCTAACGGCAACTTCTCATGCCAATCCCTAGATGATTCAATGGTTTTCTCCAAAATATTCTTGATTGATTTGTTTGCTGCGTCCACGGCTCCGTTGGTTTGTGGCCTGTACACCGTTGACTTGTGAACCTGAACATTGAACTCTTCAAGTACCTCTGCTGCTCTTCCTTTGAAATGCACACCATTGTCTGACACGAAGGCATTGGGGACCCCATAACGGTAAATGATATTTTGTTTAATGAAATGAGCCACTTGTACCGCAGTCAATGTAGCATAAGAAGCCGACTCTACCCATTTGGTGAAATAATCGATCGCCACCAATATAAACTTGTGTCCATTCGACGCTGGCGGCGTGATTTTCCCGATCACATCTATTCCCCACACTGAGAAAGGCCAAGGTGTTGCCATCGTATGAAGTTCGGATGGCGGAACATGCATGAGGTTAGCATGGACCTGGCACTTATGACATTTTCGCACATATTGAACACAATCCGTTTCCATAGTCAACCAGAAATATCCCTGTCTTAAAATCTTCTTTGCCATCATCAATCCACTCATGTGGGGACCACAGATTCCTTCATGGATTTCTTCCATTACCCTCTTCGTGTCATCACCACAGATGCACAGCTTGTGCATGCCACAGTATGATCTTTTGTACAACCTTCCACCACAGATGATGTATTGTGACGCCAACCTTTGCAATGCTATCCGATCTTTCTTATTTGCTCCTTCCGGATATTCTCCCTTCTCAACCAGATTCCAAATATCGTGGTACCAAGGCAGACCATCATCAATTTCTCCAACATTCATCACATATTCATAAGCTGGTTGATTTCTTTGTTCAATCATGATCGGCCTCATTCTTACTCCTATAGGCAATTCTACCATGGATGCTAGAGTAGCGAGTGCATCGGCAAACTGATTCTTCATTCTTAGGATATGTGTGAAGGTGACTTGCTCAAATTGATGGATTAAGTCGTCGAGATCCTTATGGTATGGCTTCAGCTTTTCTTCCCGCACCTTCCAATCACCATTAGCTTGAGAAACTACCAAATTTGAATCTCCTACCACCTCCAATTTTTTTACCCCGATTTCAAGGGCAGCTTCCATTCCAACAATACACGCCTCATACTCTGCCTGGTTATTGGTAACTTCAAAGTTTAACTTGAAAGAAAGGGGAATATGCGGCCCTTCAGGCGAAACCAACAGTATACCAATTCCAAATCCTCTTTGATTTGCAGCTCCATCGAAGTATAGCTTCCAAACGTCCTCTGATACCGTCATGACATGTTCGTCGGGAAATTGAAACTCCGTATCTTCCGGCCCCTCAATCGGGTGATCTGCGAGGAATTCTGCAACAGCCCTACCTTTCACTGATTTTCGCGTTACGTATTTGAGTTCGAATTCAGCCAACAGGAGCAACCATCTTGCCAGTTTTCCGGTGAGTGCTGGTTTCTCAAACAGATATTTGAGAGGGTCCATTCGAGAAATCAATACTACCGAATAAGCTAACATGTAGTGCCTTAACTTTTTGGAGGCCCACACAAGAGCCCAACAGGTTTTCTCCAAAGGCGTGTATCTTTCTTCAGCTCCGACCATCTTCTTGCTTAAGTAATAAACAACCTTTTCTATCCCAGCTTCTCCTTCTTGTGCCAACATGCAACCCATTGCAGACTGTGTTACTGATAAATACAGAATCAGAGGCTTCCCGGGCGTCGGTGGCATCAATACCGGGGGATTTTGAAGGTACTGCCGGATTGACTCAAATGCTTTTTGGCACTTATCATCCCACTTGAATGGTATTCCTTTCTTCAATAGATGAAACATCGGCTCGCAAGTCGATGTTAACTTTGCGATGAATCTGCTGATGAACTGGATTTTCCCAAGAAAGCTCCGTACCTCCTTTTCTGTCCGAGGTGGCTCCATATCAAGGATGGCTTTGATTTTTGATGGATCAACCTCGATTCCCCTGGTGGTGATCATGAACCCCAACATCTTCCCGACAGTGACTCCAAACGTGCACTTTTGCGGATTGAGGCGCATCCGGTACTTTCGAATCCTTTCAAAGAATTTACGCAATGCCGGGAGATGCCCTTCTCTCTCTTTTGCTTTTACAATCATATCGTCCACGTACACCTCGACCTCTTTATGCATCATGTCGTGCAACAGTGTCGTTGCAGCTCGCTGGTAAGTTGAACCGGCATTTTTCAATCCGAAGGGCATGACCCGATAACAGAATGCCCCCCACTCAGTGGTGAAAGTCGTCTTCTCTCGATCCTCCGGTGCCATCAGAATCTGATTATACCCCGAAAAGCCATCCATGAATGACAACAACGCATGTCCCGCCGTGTTGTCCACCAGTACATCGATGTGAGGTAAGGGAAAATCGTCCTTTGGACTGGCTTTGTTCAAATCTCTGAAATCTACACAAACCCTGATTCTTCCATCCTTCTTGGGCACCGGCACGATATTTGCAACCCACTGTGGATATTCGGTTACCATCAGAAAACCGGCGTTGAATTGTTTGCTAACTTCTTCCTTGACCTTTTCAACCCAGTCTGGTCTGATTTTTCTCAATTTCTGTTTTACTGGCTTTGCATCGGGGTACAAGGGAATTCGGTGTTGCACAATTTCAGGATCGATTCCGGGCATATCTGCGTGGGACCAAGCGAAAACATCTTCAAATTCTTTGAGTAAATCAGTGAGTAATTCTTGTTCCTCTGAAGATAGCCCGGATCCGATTTGAACCATGCGAGGATTTTCCTCATCTCTCAATTTAATTGAAATCACTTCTTCTTTTATTGGCTGAGCATGCCTTTCATTTTCCCTTTCGATTAGAGACTTAAGCTCTTTGGGTATTTCTCCCTCGAGCTCAGCCTCATCATCATCGGGGTCGACACAATTTATTTCGGGAACAGCAAAGTAAGCGAAATCACGATCCATTTCATTCATGAAACCCTCAGGGGTGCAGTACATAGCAGTGGACTCGAACTCGAAAGAAAAGTGATAACATGGAGTGGTATGAGGCACGATCTCCGACTCAATGACAGATACAGACTCGGAATTAGACTCAGACTTGGTGAAGGTGCCAGTGAATTTTACAACAGGTGTGAAAGTGCAATTCTTATATTCTCCTATAGCATCCACAATCAGCACACTGGGGTCTTCAAAGGCCTCCTGCCTAAGCATCATCACCGCTGGCTCTTCTTCACCCTTACCTATTAGACAGACCTCGTCAAACATTGACATCAAGATCCCACCATCCAAAGCCTCAATCCAATCCGCTTTTAGATCTTTCACCAATTTTTCGACCTTTTCGTGCTCATCTTCACTATCCCAAGCATCGTTAGCAAAGATTTCAAATCCAGGCTGCGCCTCTCCACTTATTTTATTTACAAACGGCTCAGGCTGGCCGCGATATGGCGCATTTGACCCTTCTTTAACAAAGCGGATCTGGCGATTGGTACTGCTTTCTGCCTCATTAGTTTTTCCTTTCTGCGTCTCCTTCAATGTGGGTTCATACCCTAATCCAAAACGACCTTGCTGAGAAGGGAATTCCGGAAACTGAGTCACCCCTTGGCAAGTTCGACCTAAGCCGGTGCCTGGTAAATATGACATCCTCCTCATCATCTCAAGAACGGTAGTGCTGATTGAGAAATCATCATCGATGCGAAGTGTGAATACACCACCGGATGTATCAAAAGCGAAACCCCCAAGTTGAACATCATTTTCATCATGCATAATTTCTAGTAGGGGAGCATTATCTTCATCATGAGGGCGAATGCCTGTATCCCCATAGAGAGCGACTGTCCCGCTTTCCAACCCGAGCAAAACCTTCTGATGCAAAGTGGATGGAACTGCCATAATATCGGGATGATGCATCCAAGGACGTCCCAATAACAAATTAAACGAAGCTGGGATCTCGAGCACATGAAACTCTACTGTCGATTTGAATCCTTCTGCAGCAATCTCCATTTCCACAGTCCCAAGCACATTGCGGCGGGTGTTGTCATAAGCCCGGACAGTGAGATCAGATGGTGTAAAATCCTTTGGTTTAAGCCCCAAGCATAAAGCTGTTCGGAGAGGACAGACGTTGAGCGCAGACCCATTATCTACCAATACAACTGGGATCCACTTTCCCATGCACTTCATGGTGACATGCAACGGTTTGTTGTGGTCTGTTCCCTCGAGAGGTAAGTCAGCTTCAGTGAAGGTTACAGTGTGCTTAGTGGGTTTGGTAGCAATGGTGGGTTTGGTGGCAATGGCGGCCATCATGGCTTCAGGGGTAGTGTCAGGAGCGATCTCCATACAAGACAACGCTTGAGCAAGCTTCTGTCGATGCTCGCTGGAGCTCATGAGTAATCCCCAAATGGTTAAGGCGGCTGGGGTTTTCTCAAGCTGCTTTTGGATGGGATTTTCTTCAGCGGTTGGCAGAGGTTTTGGACGAGGTACACGGCTGTTGGTTGCGGAAGTAGTATTGGATTGGTCAACTGGTGGGTTAAAAAGGGTTTGGAAATCGGTAGGGTTGGCAATTGGGTCAGTGGGGTTATTTGGTGGAGTTAAGTTATGTGGAGTTTGGTTTAAAGGAGGTTGGTTTAGGGAGTTAGGAGATGGGTTAGAGGTGTTTCCAGTGTACATCTGAGGTGGTTGGTAAAACCGTCCACTCCGAAGCAGGTGAAGAACAGAGTCAATATCATCCCCCCACAAATCAGTGTAGTCTGTGTACAGATCAACAAGATCGCCCTCCGCCTTTCTCTTCCCCTTCGCGATGCTGGTTTCTTCCAAACCTTTGGTAATCCCTTCTACTGTTGCCTCGCTCCATACATCTCCGTTTTCCATCGCAGCTTCATTGACAGCCCATACCTCGTCATTTCCAACCCACAGCGGTGATAGTGTTATTCCTTCATTTGGATTGGCCCATACATTAGCCAAAACATTCTCTTGCATTTGTTGTTCCCAAACATCGGGCAATCCGCCATTCATCATCATAATGTTGCAATTCTCGGGGATTTGTACCTGCGGTGCGGGAAGATTCTCGTCAATTATGTAATCATATGGTGTGAACTCTATCCCCTCCGTCATTCGATTTATAGCATACTCACTCATCATGGAGAAATCAGGGCGGCCCTCCCACAACGATGGCATCGGAAAGTATGTTTCATCAAAGACCATAGGGAGTGTAGACCCATCCAAAGGATCATTGGGGTCCACGAGTTGCCATTCATTGGGTGCGAGATCCCACTCATCTTCCTGTGCACCATTGAGTGCCTCATTCTCTTCTTGCCAATTCTGTCCCTGTCCTTCTTGATTTTGTACCATCGGCAATGGTTCAAAAAGATTGGGCAAACCCATCAAGCGGATCTTCAAGCATTGGATTCAAAAGTAGATTCATCATGGCTCCAAGTGGGGGTTCTTCAACAATCTGCTCATCGTGCGGCCAAACTTCTTCATTTGCCACATTATTGGCTACCATCTGTTCGTACTCGTGAGCCTCCATAGCCATTATCAAACCACCCCATTCTTGCCATATAGTGGGGTCCAAATGTGCATCAAGAAAGCACGCCTCGGATTCATCTGGTATAGGCACGATGGGCTTAGGATCTGTTTCTGGTACGATGAATTGGCTAGGGTCAAATGGATTGGAGTCTTGGTCTTTTTGAGTGGAGCTAAGGGTTATCTGGCCTATACCACCATTTCTTTTGTGAGCTGGCAAAGGGTTGGTAACAACATTGGGCTTTTCAGTGGGGTCTCGGATTTGTTTATTGTCAATGAGATCTTGAATCTCATGACGCAGCCGTTGACATCTTTCTGTAGGGTGGCCGGGCGTTTGGTGGAAAACGCAGAAGGTGTTTGGGTTATAGGATGGTGGAGGATTTTGTGGAGGTGGGATTGGTTGAAGTGGTTTAATTTTTCCTTGCTGAACGAGTCGTTCAAAGATCACAGGCAAAGGCAGGGGAAGAGGAGTGAAAACACGACGTACTTTTTGGTTTTGAAGGGTTTGAGTTGGTTGGGCTGGTTGCGATAGGATAGCATTTATGGGCTCGGTTTTATGGGACTGGTGGTTCATGGAACTGGATGAGGTGCCGGCCGCGTAACTGGGGTTTGCATACAGGGACGAAGTATTCCCGATGTAATTGCGTTTAGGCTTGGGGATTGGATCTCCTTTCTTTAGAATCCCACTTTGCAAGGCTTCTTCAATTGTCAGACCCGTCTCAAAGTAAGTCTCGAAATTGTGCGCTTGAGCCGTCACCATGTATTGAGCCAAATCTGGTTGGAGGTTCTTGGTTATGATGCGCATTTGATCTTTGTCACTGGGACGATCGGTCATTTGCGCAGCCTTTGCTCTCCATCTCTTCACAAAATCTGCGAATGATTCCTTTTCTTTCATCTTAATACTCTCAAGTTCGCGAGTAGTGACCTTGAGTTGGACATTATACTCATACTGTTTAATGAAGGCAGCTACCATTTCCTCCCAGGTTTGTCTCTTTGAAATATCAAGCGATAAAAGCCATTGGAGTGCAGGCCCTGTGAGCGTTTCATGAAACATCTGTGCCATAGCAGGCTCATCAACATCTTGCAGAGAGAGAGAGCTCACATATGCCTGAATATGTCCCCTCGGATCCCCGGTCCCATCAAACTTTTCAAAATCTACATGCTTGAACTTCTTGGGGAGCTTAGCACCTGGGTAGATGCAAAGTTTACTCATATCAAAACCGGTAATGGCTCGCTTCTCACTTTTGGCCACTGACTCTTCTAGTTTGAGTATTTTTGCTAGCATTTCAGCCAACTGAGGATTTTCAGGAGGTGGAGGCTGTTCTGGATGCTCATCATTAGGAACCTCCTGATCCCGTGCTCCACCATCGGGTATTTGTTGTTGAGGTGGGGGGAGTCGACTCTGGATGTTTATCATAATTGCCATAAGTTGGGTGATTCGAGTGTCGTTCCTGACTCTCTCATCGTGCATCTCCTTCCTCAATCGTTCAAACTCATTTGGGGGATCTTGTTCCTGCTCCGCCGCCATATTAGTTTCAGACTTTGGTGATAAGGATCGAGACAATCTCTGCCCTGGAGGTCGAGTCCAAACAGGTAAGGTCTTCTTCTTCTTTGCAGGCCCAATGGTTCAAAACTCTATCATAAAAGCAAAGTCTTTACTCAATTTATAGCCTTTGATTACCAAGTACAAACAAAAAGGGTGCCTATGATGCACGTGTCACTCCTCGCCCAAAATTAGTCCTAGTTCTAAGCCTAGGGATTAGACTACCGGTTTCGGATCTCACTTGGAATCATTTGCACAGAAGATTGTATCAACACCACGGGGAGGTCGTTTACTCGACAAATACGGCGTATCAACCTAAAGCCTAAATTGTTGACGCCGTAGTGCTTTTCTTGACCATCCGAGACAGAGCAATGAGGTGTCGCCATCCAGATACAAGCGATTCCAAGGCTAGTCCGAAACACGGGTGGCCGTTAGGGCACGACCAACACCGGAGGTATCTCAAACTCCATGGATTTAAAGTCTCCTAGACTTCATATACAACCTAGGGTTAGTCTACCGGATCCAAATCTCACTTAAGACCATTGCACAGATGATTTTTCAACACCCCAGGTAAGTCATTACTCGGCAGGTTAAATTCCAAGCTTGTTGGAATCAGAGCCAATCACTTTTCTTGACCATCTGAGACAAAGCAATTTGGATGTTGCAATCCAGATACAAATGATCTCAAGGCTAGTTTGAATCACGGGTGGCCGTTCGGGCACGACCAACACCGGAGGTATTTCAAACTCCATGGATTTAAAGTCTCCTAGACTGAACACGACTGTTTTGGAAGGTTGCCCCAATCCTCAAGTTTTCTTTTTAGTAACGTGTCTTTGATATTGGATGATCGGATTTGGGAAATCATGATTCTCATGAATTCCGGCAATGATCTAGAATCAGATGCCTAAGGGCGATTGGCCCTCCTCGGGCCAAGGTCCATTAAACCCGTTTAGATCATTGTTAGGAAACTGACGATCCAAATTTTCCCACGTCCGGTCGTCCTAAAGGCTAACTTGTAAGAACAACGCGCATATGGGATGCACGACTCATCATTGGGCCGGAGCAACCTTCTACTAACTGCCGGGAACGTAACTCATACTATAGCAACAAAATAACGAGAATATGTACGGACGCGAGTACATGCATGTATGCAGTATGGCATGCTTTGAAAACGGTAACACATAGCATGAAACAAGATGGAGCACATAATCCTAACACTTGGGTTGGTTAACTATCGTGGGGTTCTATGGTTAACTATATGCAAAGGCCGGTTTTGGTTTGAGAGGGTACCCCGGACTCAAAGCCAAAGCTGTCTCCCACCGCCAAGGATCCCGCAAGGCGATGGTAATAACGACAATTGTGACTTATCACGGTCGGGGGATGCTGGGCGTTTCGGGATTCCCCGTCACCGGCAAGCCGGGCGGGATTGCCGAAACACGCCAGCGGAGGCTAGCAACCATGCATGTGTAATGCAAAAAGTCCATAAAAACAACATTTTCAAAAATCTTTAAAACATTTTTCAAGCTTAGCTCTCGATGATTAATACACATTTTAATAAAATCACACATAAGTGTAATAATACTAAAATATATATTAACCAGTGTCCCCAGCGGAGTCGCCAGCTTGTGAACACCCCACGGGAACGCGATGATGTCCACGAAAAAACGTTTTGATTTCTAAAAAATATTTGATCGGTTGAATGGAGTCGCCACCCGGATTTGAGGACTTTACCAGAGAAACCATTTGAAAAATGACCCTTTTGCCCTTGGAACGGAAAAATACTTTACCGGTCTTTAAAATGAGATTTCTCGGGTTCGGGAGCTAGGTTACGCAAGAGGAAGGAATTCAAAGCACCCCACGCGCCCGGCATATTTACCGGTCTCTACTAAATGTTTAGAAAATCTTGAAAATGTTACTTAAATGGACTTTTAAATTCAAATTCATGTGAGAGCATAATAAACACATCGAAATATATTGATGAAACTTGAATGCATGTTTATGCAAAATGTTATGAATGGATAATTTATGCACAAAAGATACAGAAATTACACTAAAACATCCCCAAAATGCCCTAAAATACCTCAGAAACTAATCATAAGATGTGGACCTGGAGGGACTCCAGGCGCCTGGAAAAGGTGAGTCCAGGCGCCTGGATTGAGTACAGGCACCTGGAAGGGGTCAATCCAGGCGCCTGGATGCCATCCAGACAGAATCCTTAAACCCTCATTTTCTTGCAAAACCCAGCAAAATCAATGTTCTAATTGACTCTCATGCATTCTGGACAATGTTTAACCACACAGCAACAGGTTTAAACTTGAATATAACTCAAATACCATGAAATGGTGCTAAAATGCAACAAAAATACATTGATTATGCTCATTTTTGACATTCATGAGAGATATGCTTAAGTATCATATGAAATCCTAAATAGACACCTTAGAAACTAAATGATCAGAACTCAAGAATGACACACAAGCTTATTTAACCTATTCTTTCTTATGAGATCCTCTTTAAAAGCATGATTCCAAAATCAAAATACTCAAAATGAACATCTAAATGGAGATCAGAACTTGAAATATACTGAAATATGGATCAAGGTATATAAATAATGTACCAAAATGATCAAAATATGAAAGAAAACAGAAAATGTGACAATGTAAAAGGGGGGGTCCAGGCGCCTGCATGGGATGAATCCAGGCGCCTGGACTCAATGCAGGCGCCTGGAAGGTGATGATCCAGGCGCCTGGATTGAGTTCTGATGCACAATCTGATTTTCTCTTTTGATGATTTTCAGACCTCTCTCAAACCCTCTACTGGTATAAATGACCAAAGAGAGCTTGATTGAGTCCCCCTCAGGACCTATTTGAACATCTTGGTAGAAAAGCTACCTTTTTGGTTTGATCAAGAACTTGAAAATGGGTTTTTGGAGTGAGTTTTGGAAGAATGTAGCTACTGACTCTTAGCTTTACAGGGCTAAAAGGGTAGTCTATGGATGCTTTGAAGTGATTTGGTTGATGGAAGTGAGTAGATGATGGATTAATGAAGTAGAGAGATGATTTTGGAGTTGAAATGGGTTAGTTTTGAGAGGTGATTAATGGAGCTGAAACTTCTGGAGTGGTTTTGGCAGAGTAACAGCAAGAATGAGAGTGTGGTTTTTCAGCCCCTGAAAATGAAAGAGAAGAGTTGGTTTTATAGGCAAACAAGGGTCCATAAAGGGCCACTTGGACCTTTAGAAAGGGCAAGGGGTCACCTAGGGGGCAAAGTGTAGGTGCAATGATCTCCCCCATACTTCCTTCCCACTAACTCTGCAGAAAAATCCCCCAAGATCTCGTTCCCGCCCACTAACAACTTAAAACACACTCAACCTGGACTGATATCCAGGCGCCTGGATTGTACATTTCCAGGCGCCTGAACTGAATCCAGGCGCCTGGACCATGTAATCCAGGCGCCTGAACCCCTTCCAGGCGCCTGGATTTGACCAATCCAGGTGCCTGAAGGCCAATCCAGGTGGATGCATTTCAAGGTTTTTGGGACATTCCGGAGTTCTAAGGGATGTTTTGATGATTTGATGGAAGGTTATTGGTGGGGTTTTTCAAGTTCCTGATCAAGCCTTGTGTGTCCTTGTTAGGCATTTTCTTCATCGGGGAAGTTTCGGAATTCTGTAGGTCCGGATTGGGGTGTCTACAAGACTAAAGTCAGTTTGAATAATTTGGGTGCAACCATGAAACCTTGTTTGCCCTCTCATTGGAACTTTATTCATAACATTGGTCATGGTGTTGTTGCAAGGATTGTTGTGGCTAGCTTGGGATACCTCATGTTTTACAATTACTCCTGTTTTGGTGGATGCGCAATGCATCGGGCTTCTGATCGTAGATCTCTGTGGAGCAAGTTGAGAACTTTATATGGTTCCATTGGCAATGATGCTTGGTTGATGTTGGGTGATTTTAATTCTGTGCGAACCCAAGCTGAAAGGGTGGGGTCTGGTTCTTTTGATGGGCCTTTTACTCTTGATCTAGCCTCCAAAGGCTCCTGGTTTACCTGGTCCAATAGAAGAGGTGGCATGGGTTTTATCAAAAGTAGAATTGATAGGGCTCTGGTCAATTCCAAGTGGCAGGATCAATTCCTTGAATCTGAGGCTGTGTTTCAACCTCCTGGTATGTCTGATCATTGTCCTATTGTTGTGACTATTCTGCCTCAATGTAGAAGACGAATTCCTTTCAAATTTTCAGTCTTTGGATGACCCATAATAAGTTTTCTGATGTTTTGCTGGATGCTTGGTCTATGGTAGTGCATGGCAACCCTATGGATGTTTTGTCTCAGAAACTTCGAAAGCTCAAATCCTTGTTAAAAGATTTTAACAAGGAATTCTATAGTGATATTCATAAGAGGGTTGCTTTGGCTCGTGATGAGTTGAGTATTTTGCAGACCCAATGTTTAGCTCTTCCTTATGATTTTGCTCTTCATGAGTCTGAGAAAGATGCTCTCCTTAAGTACACTGAGTTAGTGGCTGCTGAGGAAGATTTTAATCATCAGAAATCTAGGGTGAAATGGTTGGCGTTGGGTGACCAGAACTCTAAGTTTTTTCATAAAAATGTTAAAAGTCATGTCGTGAGAAGCAAGATCCTTTCCATTTGTGATGAGAATGGTATTAGATTGGATGAGCCAGTAGCTGTCAAAGCAGAAATTCTGGGGTTTTACAAGAAGCTGCTGGGTGAAAAGTTTGCTCTGAAATAGGATACTGCTGGTGTTTTGAATTCCCTTATCACTTCTAAAGTTCCTGAGGATATGCGGGCTGGGCTTATCCAAGAGGTTTTTGATGATGAGATAAAAAATGCTATGTTCTCTATAGGTGGTGATAAAGCCCCTGGACCTGATGGGTTCAGTGCTAGTTTCTTTCATAAAAATTGGGCTATTGTTGGTGTTGATGTAGTGACTGCTGTTAAATACTTCTTTTCTCACAGATGCTTGCCTAGAGGATGGAATGCTACTGCATTAACCCTTGTTCCTAAGTTGAGCTGCCCTCTTACTATGAAGGACTATAGGCCCATTGCTTGCTGCAATGTGGTTTATAAGTGTATTACTAAGATCTTGGCCCTCAAATTGCAGCCCATCCTTCCATTCATTATTGATCAATCTCAAGCTGCCTTTGTTAAGGGTAGATTAATCTCGGACAATATTCTTCTTATGCAGGAGCTCGCTAGGAGTTATCACTGAGATGTCCTGCCTGCGAGGTGTGCCATCAAGATAGATCTTATGAAAGCCTTTGATTCTGTTGACTGGGATTTCATGTTTGATATTATGCACGCTATGGCTTTCCCTCCGATTTTTATTAGATGGATCAGAATATGTGGGTCATCAGCCATGTTTTCTGTTGCTATCAATGGTGAGCTAGAGGGATTCTTTAAGGGTGCCAGGGGTTTACGGCAGGGCGACCCTATCTCCCCATATCTGTTCCTTTTTGTTATGGAAGGACTTTATGCTATTCTCAAGGAAAAGATTCGTATTGGGCAGTTGTTTGGTTCTTTTACATCTTTGCAATGGAAAATGATTGTGTGCGAGCGTGCCAGAGAGAGTTTCAATCTCCTCCCTCAGATTAACTTTGGAAAAACCAAATCTAATCAGGCGATTGTGTTTTATTGGTTCAATTACCTC
Organism: Vaccinium darrowii; assembly: GCA_020921065.1. Taxonomy (NCBI): domain Eukaryota; kingdom Viridiplantae; phylum Streptophyta; class Magnoliopsida; order Ericales; family Ericaceae; genus Vaccinium; species Vaccinium darrowii. The sequence goes on along the minus strand of CM037159.1, from coordinate 16,032,049 downwards.
AACTAAGAGGATTTTCTCAACAAGTGAAGAAATGTAAACCAACAAACTTAGGAAATCGAAGAACAAAAAGAAACAAGATACTTCGATTAATAAATCAAAGGTAAACTTACTTCGAAATTGTCTCCAACTTCAGATACAAGAACTTCGAACAGGTGATTGTTACAGAAACAATCGAGATTAATCCTAACTACTTCCTAATCTACTTCCTAATCTACTTCGAACTGAGTTCGAGATCCTAAACTACTTTGAACTGAGTTCGAAATCCTAAACTACATAGCCAATGAACAAACCAAGCATCAGTTTTTTTGATAGCTGTTTGTTGAAGATTTGTCCGGGGGTTTTTTTACTCTTCAATTTCTTCTATTTATAGACGCTGCTTGCAGTTTGAACTTCCCGCTCAATAATTTTGAACTTTGGCTTGCTTCGAACTCTAACTTCGACTTCTTGGCAGTTTCTTCCTTCCTCCACGTCTGAATTTAAATTCTTCCTCCAGAAGCTTTGATTTTGAATCAGCACAGTTACTTAATCAAACTCAAATGATTATACGTTAAAGTGAATAACTGCCTTTCGATAAGTACTCCACGTGTTATAACTGCCAATATGCCTTGTTTCCAAAGTTCACACGTGGAGTTTATGCATTTAACAGTTAATATCATGGCTTCGAAATCAACCTTTACGTCATCAATGGCTGGTAACTGCCAATAACTGCTTTTATTTTTTAACACAATACGACATCGTACTCAATCAAATATATTCCTTTAATCCAGTGTGTCTTTATCAACAGGTAATTGCCAACGTTTGGCATTTTCGATTACGTGTCAATTAATTATTGGATTTGTTAATTTTATATGTAATCATACCCCCCACATTAACATCTTTGTTTAAGGAACTTGAATAAGTGTTAATGTGCCTTTTGCCGCTTCGAATTCCTGTAAACTTCCAAAGCAGAAGTTATTGGCAGTTCTCATCACTTCCAATGATGCAGTTATAATTGATCCTTATGGTCCCTGTGAGAGGTTCATGGAAAATGGGCAGTTAACACCCACGTTCTCCACTTACAAAAATTTGAATCGTTTCAAATTCAGATTTTAAGTTATAAAAGCACTCAATCACTGGTAAAATTAATCACCAATTTTCATTCTAAACTTGCTTTCATCTCCTTAAACTCAACTTAACCATGGCTGACATTTCTAATACCCAAAATGCCTTCGAACACTTGGTTCTTCAAGACCTGATCCCTGTCAATACTAGAAATGTTGTTACACCAATTGTTGGTGAAATTCGAAGAGATCGTTTTTATACAATGGCTCAAGTGAGCAACTCTGAGCCTATCAATCCATGGAATCCTCCAGTTTCCCCTACTCCTGAACCCTTTTTATGGGGTTTACCATCTGAAATAGTGGTGGTGAAAATGGATGATCCTGCCGGCTATAGAGGTTGGAGTAGATATCGTTCATTAGCTATGAGTAGATATTTATCTCCTCTCATTAGGCGTGATCCTAATATAATGGTACTTGATAGTCTCATTGCCACCTGCCTCACTCCTATATTCTTCAAAGTATGTGAAGATGAAAAATCTGGCTTTGCTGGCTATGGTGAACTTAAACAGAAAGCCAAAAGCCAATACGTTTATTGGCTAAATGAGGTTCGAAGGCCTCATTTTGAGGGAAAATTTGTTGACCCCTCCAGCCTTTCCCTTCAAACCCTTCCTGAAAATCCAAATTGGTTTCAAGAATTGAAGAGTATCAACTTCGATCCCACCATTTTCCAAGCTGATTATTCTTATTCTCTTTATCCACAGTCTGATTCTATTAGAGCCAAAGAACTATTGGCTGCCTTTGCTTTTTTGGATATAGGGATTCTTGAAGAAGACATCCCTTGCAAAAATTTCTTATGGGCTTGTGAAACCATTCAATGCTCCGTTTCTAAATTAACTGGCTCTTTTCTCCATTCTTTTCTAAGCCAGTTTTCTCTCCTTCGAATGTGGATGAGGAACAATAGTGCTGCTTATGTGTTCAACCAAGACCTCCACGACTATGAGATAGCACATGACCAGGTCATTAAGCTTCACAATAAGATAGAAAATCTGTAAGGAAAGTCCTTCGAAATTCCATCCGGAATCTCCAAAAGACTTCGAAAGAAGTTTAGAAGCTGTGCAAAAAGGAATGCTCTAAAGTTGGCCAAGTTCGAAATCAAAGCCAAAGCTTTGGTCCTGAAGATCAGGCCTCTGATTGAGAAGAAACTCAAGCTAGATGGAGAAGCTGAAGTCAGGATGAAGGAAAAAAATCTTTTTGATTTCACTTGGGCAAAATTTCATGCCTTAGTGACTTGGAGTTTTCCTCATTACTTCCAAGTTATCCCTACTTCAACCATTGCTCCATCAAAAGTAGATGTCTAATTTTCTTCGACGTAATAGGATTTCCCTCTGTAGTATGTAATCTCTTTTATGTGAATGCAATTTTAATTCCCTTTATGGCTTATTTTGCACTCTTCAATGCTTTTCGAAGCACTTGAAAGTACCTTAAACTAGTTTGAACTCTTGGTAATCAAACGTGATTACGTACATTTTATAATATTTAAACCAATAAAAATGGTTTAAAATATATGGTAATTTTAACATCGAAGTGAGGTATTATTTACGGGTTAAAATTTAAGTTTGGGCCTAAAATAATATAGGCCCAATTGCCTTTAATAGAATACTTGACCCGAACTGATACACCGCTTCATCACAAAGTATAAATCTAGGGCTTGAAACGTTTTCATTACACGTTCAAACTTTCAAACGCTTTGTTCTCCCTCCTGTGTTCTCAACTTCTTACAGACATGGCTTCTGGACGTGATACAACAACGGGCACCTCTTCTCTCGTTCTCAGAAGATACGTTAAAGAAGACATGTCAAACCCAAAAGGTGATTTGCATAAACAAATCTTTATTACGAATCCTGACAGAGTTGATACCCACATTCTTGGGCCTGCATTCTTCGATCTTCCCCTCAAATTTACATCATGCTATCCCATCCTAGGAGAGGGTAAACTTATAAGAGATCAAGCGTTGAATTTTGTAGAATGGCCTACCAAGAATTTTGTATGCTGGCCAGTTCAAGATAAGGATTGGGGCGAATGGACTGAGCATATGTTTAAGTATAAGAAAACAGAGTTAGAGCAAACTGGGCTTTGGCACATCATTTCACTACTTCGATACGGTATCCAACAAAACCCTGCTCTCATACATGCTGCCCTGGCTTTTTGGGATTCATCATTCAATTACTTCCGTTTCAACTGTGGAATGATGGGTCCCACAGTTTTAGATGTGTCATTCCTAACTGGACTTCCTCCATTTGGTCCAATGTTTGATATTTCTAACTCTGTTGATGTCCCGATGTTGAAAATCAAGAAAACTTCTGGCTCATATGCATCATATGGGAATTTTCTTCGTTCCGAAGCCAAATTTGACAAACCAGTATCTAACAGGGAATTCTTTGCATATCTTCTATATACTTTGTGCAAAATGATATTCTGTCATAGTGGTAAAAAGATTATGCACGAATTCGCCCCCTTGGCATATCGCCTCTCTAAAGGTGAAAAGTTTGATCTGGCTTCGTATTTCTTGGGTTACGTCTACAAGATAGGATCTGATAGCCAGTTAAAACCACTCAATTTTAATATAGGAGGCCCTCTTTGGTTCTTACAATTATGGATTATGGCATATTTCCCTGTTTTTGAAGTTGCCATTTCAGAACCTGTTCGTGTATACAGAGACAAATTTAGAGTTTTGGCTTCTAAACCTTTGTCGCTGGTCGAGTATCTGCAATACTTTCTCAATATGAGGGAGGATAAGGAAGAAACAGAATTTCAACCTTTCACTGATTGGAGTATTGGGCCCTCCTGGATTAAGAAAATGATGGAGAATCGGGGTATGGAGTCTTTTGCTGGTGCTTGGGGAAGCATTCTCCTTCCTAGAGAAATATTCATAGGTGGGATTGTTGGTGGTTGTAAGCAAACTCATGCTGAAACTTATTGCCCTGCTCAGTTTGCCAGACAATTTGGTATGGTACAAGCCATTCCATGTCCTTACCCTGGAGAAGTCAATGTTCCTCTTTATATTAGAAAGAAAGTTGATAAGAATGTACTTTTACGTCTAAATGTGGAATACAGAAATTCTAGAGCCACCTTCAAACCCTTCCAATTCTCAATGGACAGTCCAATCTTCACTAACTTTTCCCGTTGGTGGCATAACCTTGTCGATCTATACAATCAGACCACTTCAGCACAAAGTTTTGCAAGACATATTGGGCGTTCTGCTCCAATTGAAGGTGAAGCACATTCTAGTTCACTTTCTGTATCAGATGATGGATTTGGTGCTGAGAGAAAGAGCAAATCCCAACAAGAACAAAGAGAAACAACACCAGATATACAATCTTCTGCTTTGGTATCTGTTGCTTTAAATGTCAAACCACTTCGATCTGTACCACAAATTGTGACTAGATCTCAACAACAAAGAACCCCTCTTCCTTCTCCATCAGGTAACCTTTTTATTGTCCGTGTGACTTTTTTGCAACTTCAACTCTTTTCTGTTTCTTACTTATGATTCATCTTGCAGAATCTACCCCCAAGAAAAGATCAAGAAAAAAGAGAGAAATTGCTCAAACTTCTGTTTCTCCAGGTTCGAAGTCAAGTATCTCTTTTATCTCATCCAATTTTGTTAACCTTTGGATCTTATTTGACAATTATTTTTCTTGTCCTTTCAGCAGCCAAGAAGAAAAAGGAAACTTTAGTACCAAATGAAAAACTCAGCCAAGAAGAGGCCAAATCTGTTAAAGTTTATGAGGCTTCGAAGCGGAGGAGGAAAATACTAACTGAAGAATCAGAAGAAGAAGAAATAGAAGATGTCACTATAGGCCAACTTGTGAAGGGTAAGCTGTTGTAACTTCAATTATATCAAGGTCTTTTGAACTTACTTTCATGTTCCTCACTTTTATATACTGATCTATTTTCAGAAAGGAGAACAAAATCCAAGCATGCTGAGGCTTCTAAAACTTCTGCACAAGCATCTGAGCCTGAAGCTGCAGAGCCTCAATCAAAGCTTGATTCGTCCACTAAGACAACTGAAGTTCGCACCCCTGTCATTCCATTAGAAGGTATATTACAAGATTTAACTGCTCCCATAAGACATGTCATTGCAAAGGCCTTGGTTTCAGAGAGTATTAAAGCATCAATACCAACTTATACAGGCTCTGCTGTAGAGCTCCCTACTTCGATGAGCAAAGGTCCCCTGCAGGAGCCAACTTCTGAACCTAAAGCTATATTCGAACAACGTATTGCTGATTCACCTGCAGAGATGGCTAAACAAGCCACTCCTGAAGAGCCTCTGAACATTGGAATTGATAAATCCTCTGAGGTTAACATCCCTGTTCAATCTGAAGTTGATATCTCAATTCCAAAAGATGACAGGAGTTTATTTCCTGAGATTGCACTAAACATCTCAGCTGTCAAAACCACTGGTCAATCTGAAATGGTAATTGAGGAAGCAAGTCCTGATCAAGTCCCAATAATTGTTACTCCATCAATTGAGGTTCTGTATATTATTGCAATTTAAGCTTATGGCCATCATGCCTTACTTAAAGGATTAAGCTTAGATACATTTATGTATTTTTCTTAGCAGGAAATTGGTGCTTCTACTAGCACTCCTATTGGTGATCTTCCTTCGTTGGAGCAGTTCAAGCTAAAAGTGAATGATTTTTGTAAAAGGATCACCAACCCCAGGGCTCCAATTCCTTCTATTGAATCCCCTATCATCCAACTCAAGGTTCAATATAGTTCATCTCTTCCTGAGTTGGTCAAGCCTACTTTTACCCCAGAAGAGATTCAAGAACTGAAGGAGATCCTCCAACAATTCTCAGAGCTGAATTTTGAAAGCTTGGCTGAAGGAGATTTGAAGGTACACTTGGATATTTGCTGTCAAGCTGCTTGGGCACTGAAACCTGCCTCTCAAGAGCTACATAGACAACTTCTGACTAGAGCTTCTGAGTTTCAAGTGAAAGCTCACCAACTTTGTGAAGTTCAAGAGAGGCACCTCCTAAGAGAAAGCTTGAAGGCAACATTATCTAGTGCAGATGATGAAGCTCGAAGTGTGATTTCTTCTTATGATCAAGATGCTACCAAACTTCGTCATTTGAAAGAAGAAGAAGCTCGTCTAGAAGAAGCCTTGTTTCAAGTTAGAGGAGAGATTGATCTAACTACTTCTAACATGCAAACCTCTATGAACAAAGCTTCTTCAACAGTTGTAATTATAAGAGATCTTAAAAATCAACTGCAACAAACCTCTGATCAAAAGGAATTTTATGACTTTGTTTGTACCAGAGGTGCTCATGTATGGAGTGACCTAAAAGATACCATTGTACAGTTTTTAAGTAATGAATGAAATGTTTGTTTTCTCCCAATTTCATTACCTTATAACTGCTTGGAATGTTGATCTCATTACTTTGAATTTGAGCTCAAACCATTATATTTGCTTGTTTCTTATAATTTATCTTGAACAGCACAAGCAAAACAGAAGACAAACCACTCTTAGTTTTATCTTCTACTAAAGGACTCCCAAATGGTTGGGAAATAGGCCTTTAGATATCTTCCATTAATCTTTCTTCTATGGATATAACCATTTAAGTCTTTCAAATGGTATGCCCCTCTTTTAAGAACTCTATGAACTTGGAAAGGTCCTTCCCAGTTTGGAGCCCATTTTCCAAGTCCTTGCTTTCTTTCTTTGATGGGTAACACTACTTTCCATACTAAATCACCTATATCAAAGCTTCGAACAACCACTTTCTTATTATAACTTCTAGCTACTCTTGACTTTTGCAGCAGGATTTGATTCAGAGCTTTAATTCTTTTTTCATCTATCTCTTCGAGCTCCATATACATTGCTTGATGGTATGCTCCAATATTTAAGTCATTTTGAGAGGCAACTCTCTGTGATCTTATCACGATTTCCATTGGTAAAACAGCATCATGCCCATAGGTTAGGGCAAAAGGAGTAGTTCCTATACTGGTCCTTTTAGTGGTTCGATATGCCCACAATACATTTAAGAGTAAACTTGGCCATTCTTCTGGATTTCTATCAACCATTCTTTGAATACCTCTTTTGATAATCTTATTGGTTGATTCTGCTTGACCATTTGACTAGGCATAATAAGGAGTAGAGTTGATCAAAGAAACTCCATGAGAAGCTGCAAAAGCTTTCACTGCTCTACCTTCGAAAATGGATCCATTATCCACTGTTATGGCTTCTGGAGATCCAAATCTAAAGACAATATTCTTAATAAATTCAATTACCTGTTCTTGAGATACACTCTCAAAAGCTTGAGCCTCCACCCATTTAGTAAAGTAATCAGTGGCAACTAGAATGAACTTATCACCACTTCTAGAAGCAGGGTAGATCATGCCAATCATATCCATTGCCCAACCTCTAAATGGCCAAGGCTTAACTACATATTGTAATTCAGTAACAGGTAACCGTTTGAGAGGCCCTGTCTTTTGACAAGCTTGGCATCCCTTTGCATAATCAATACAATCCTTAAGGATAGTAGGCCAATAATATTCATACCTTCGAATCAACCATCTCATCTTGATTCCTGCTTGATGAGTCCCACAAATACCTTCATGGACTTCTTCCATAACTCTAAAGGCATCAACCTTGCTTAAACATTTAAGCAATAAACCATCTGCTCCTCTCTTGAACAATTCTCCATTGTACATAATGTAATTAACAGATCTCAACTTTGTTGCTCTGTCTGTTTTAGCATCAGGTTTTGTTAGATAATCAATCAATGGTTGTCTCCAATCGTTCGAACTAGGAGAAGTGGTGATTTCACATACTTCGAAATCAGTATGTCTATCTTTAAGCATTGGTAAAGATTTCCTTAAAGTCAACTGACAAAACTCTCTATTTTCATCAGTGATAAATTTAAATCCTGATGCTCTTTGAGCTACTGCATCTGCCTCTCCATTAAAGAATCTTGGCACATAAGTGAATGTAATCATATGAAATTGTTTACCTAACAATTTCACATATTGATGATAAGGTTTTAAACCAACACTATGGCAACCAAAGTCTCCATTCACCTGGTTTATAACCAACTGAGAGTCTCCAAATACATCAACTATGTCAATCTTTAAAGTAAGCAATAGCTCTAGTCCCATAATTAAGGCTTCATACTCTGCCTGATTGTTGGTACATTCCCCCTCATTTATCTGAAATCCAAATTTGGTTTTCAAACCTTGAGGGGACTCCAAAACAACTTCCAATTCCAGCCATTTGAGATGTTTTCGAACCATCGAACCACATCTTCCATGGCTTAATTGTTACAGTATCAACATCTGCTATTTCAGGAGTCTCAATTTCGTTTGGATGATCAGCCAAAAAATTAGCTAAAGCTTGGCCTTTAACTGATTTTTGAGGAACATACTCTAGATTAAATTCAATTAAAGACACAATCCATTTCCCAATTCTGCCACTAAGTACAGGTTGAGACAACATATACTTCATAACATCAGTCTGGGAAATTACATAAGCTACTCTAGGCATCATATAGTACCTGAGTTTCTTCGAAGCAAAAAACAAAGTCAAACATAACTTTTCAACTGCAGAATACCTACTTTCACAATCATTAAGAAACCTACTTAGATAATAGATAGCTTGCTCCTTCCCTTCTTCATTATCTTGAGCCAATAGAACTCCAATTGAATCATGGTTTGCTGCCAAATACAGTTTAACAGGCTCTCCCTTTTTAGGTGGAACAAGAACTGGTGGATTGATCAAGTACTCCTTGATGGCCTTGAAAGCATCATCATGCTCCTTTGTCCATTCGAAGTCCTCTCCATCCTTCAATTTCAACAAAGACGAAAAAAACTTTAGTTTTCCCTGCAGTGTTAGATATAAACCTTCGAAGAAAATTCAATTGACCAAGAAATCTTTGAAGTTCTTTCTTGTTTGAAGGAGGTTTAGCTTCTATAATAGTGATAGGTGCGCAATGTCATAGATATAAGCGCCTAAGTAGGGCGAATTAGCCCATTAGAGGTGCGTTTTATTCCGTTTTCCACTTGATGCGGTGTTGTCCTTTGTTTTAGGTGTTTTTGCTGTTTTTGTAGGAAACAGGTCGGAGAAGCAACGTGAAAGTGGACACAAGGTGCCGGGCAAAGTGGGAACCGGTGGGACTCAAGTGAGGACGGCCAAACAAGCTGAAAGTCAATTTTAGAGGAGCCGGTATCGATACAGGTATTGTTCTGTATCGATACCGTGTGCATCATAGCTGAACAGAACGTCTGGGTATCGATACAGGACTTCTCCTGTATCGATACCGAGGGTCTTAATTTGCCCGTTTGACTTTTCCACGTGTGTTGACTTCGGGGGAACATAAATACTCCGTTTTTAGGTCGAATTAGGGTTCGCACTTTTGTTTGTTTTTTGCTTGCAAGTAGTAGCCGATTTACCCTCTGGAGATTCAACTTTCCGGAGATTTTTTGCATTGAAGTTTTTGGAGTTTTCGTTCGCTGTTTCCAGTATTGCTTCGGTAAATTCGTGTTTTATTTTCAATTAATCATGGTTCGCGGGAGTTTGTCCGCGTTTTGTTCT